>PUDQ02000056.1:0-555564 GCA_002964805.2 Trametes villosa | reverse complement strand
GAGGCTGGTCGACACCGAGGCCCTGATACTCGTCCCTGGCGAGTTCGACCGCCTCATCGTGCGGCACTACAGCAACGAAGTCATCCGAGGGTTCGCCGAGCACGTTGCCGCGCTGGAAGGGCAAGAGACTGCCCGCCGTGCTAATGTGGGTCGCTAGGGCGCATAATTCGTCGCGACCGTGCTGATAAAGGGTTGCAGCGCAGGATGGCGGAGGGCAGCAGCGGGAGCGCTGCCAAACGTCGCAAAACGGAGGACGTCGCGAAGGCCGTGCCGAAGAGTGAGGCAGAGATCAAATGGGAGAAGGGGCCCGACGGGAAGGATTTCTGCGACCTGACCGTGGACTAGGAGTAGGGGGGATATGGGCCCCGGCAATCGTAGTGTAGTTTGTTAGGACGCGTCGGAGGCGCATGGGCGCGCCGGCTAGGGTGCACTCCCGTACACAATGTCAGCTCAACGACGTGATCAGCAGAACGTGGTGCCGCCTTAATCGGTAGGGGCACCTTCTGAAGGCAAGCTTGCCCGCGACCACGGCGCGAAGCTCGGCGGAGAGACAGGAGGCGTGAGTACGTGGGAAGCGGCCGCGCGGGCTTTTGCGCGCAACCGGGGCGGCGGACGGTCGGCACGCGCGCAGCTTTTTTCGTACTCTGTGCTCCTACCGTCATCCACCCCCTGCGCCCGCTGGCTTACTCTGTATGGCAGACCTCTTTCGCGGCTATCCGCGACCCAAAGGGTATCCCGAGCGGCCCCGAGGTTTCGTACCGCTGGACGGAGATCACGAGCGGGGGTATTCCGACGCCTTGAAGGACGTTTGTTTCGAATGCGCTGGCCCCATGCCCGAGGAGTTCGAATGCCGCAAGGGTCACCGGGTGGGCCAAGTGGTGGCCCTGTCCTTTAAAGAGGGCTTCGCGGGGGCGCACTACGGACGCGTGGGTACAGCGAGCACATCGCCATGCAACCGGTACTGACCACATAAGTCTGCAGTGCACAGTGAAGATGGGCGACAAAGTCTGTGGGAACGTATATTACCCGGAACAACCAGGGCCGTCGGACGCGGACTTGCGAAGGATCGAAGATCAACGCGAAGAGGACCGGCGACTGCGACAAGCACACATGACAGCACCCCGCCGGAGCGTGGGGGGCGCGGGGGCGCCAGCGACTGGGGGACCAAAGGCCCGAGGAGGGCGCAAGAAGGCCAACAGCGGAGCGTTCGGCGTAAGCATTAGACTGGCGCAGCCGCGTCCCGATGTCTGCTCACAACGTATTGCCAGGTCATTGGCAATCTTCTAGATAGCTCCGTGAGTAGCCTGGGCATGTGTCGGAGGGACTGTCTAATCTTCAATGACACAGGTACGCCACGCCGAGGCAGAAGGCGCACCTGCGGCGGGGAGGCGCGACATCCTGTTCGTGCTGTGGGTCCAGGTAAGTGGCGTTCTCGCGATAGTCTATGCCCGCCTCAAACGCGCATCGTATAGGCCGGAGAGTTGCCCATCGAGACGCAGGTCACCGTAAGCGCGAAGAACGACATATGTCTCGGCGACCTGGATTGGGTTCTCGAAGCATGCCCGGCGGATTCCGTCAGCATCTTCGAGAACTGGCTGTTCGACGTCGGGCAATGGGAGTTGGTGCAGGACGTAACGAGCCGGATCCGCGTGGAGAGCACCCAAGATCGAGTGTTCATCCGAACGCTTGGGCTACAGTGCATTGGTCTCGGACATCAGCTGTCCTTGTTCGAGAAGAAAAACAACTGGGCTCGTTCGGCACGGCAGCCCAAGCAGCCGCGCGCCGGATATTCCGGGCGCGGAGTGACGCTGGTGATGTGGACTCAGGTGGGACCCGCGCACTTAATCGGGCTGAAGCGCTGACGCCGCCCGAGCAGGATACCTCATGGCCCGTAAAGTCCCGTGTCCAGACGACAATGGAAGGAGGGCAGGAGATCATAGGGCAGCACTTGCCCCGCGAGGTCCTCGGTCAGCTGGAGCCGTGCTTCTGGGACGAGCATCACACCGAGTGGAAGCCCTACCGGCCGGACGGGAGTCATAACTTTCGTGTGTACGGCGAGGCGGGCGCGCTGCTGCTGAGACGTGCAGATATCGTCAAGCTGGTCGGGCTGGGAGAGATATTGGGAATTCTTGAGGATGCACGGGCCATGCGCGACAGTGCGCGCGAAGATGCTCGCAAGGAGACTCGCTACACGGGGCCAGCCGCTCAGGTAACTCTCCTTGCTGTGTCGTACGGGATATGACTAACTACGGGCACACGAGCGCAGGAAGAGTACGAGAACATCGACGCACGGGTTCGATCGCCCTCACTGGAAATCCTCGACGGCCCGCCGCCGGGGTACACGAAGTCGAAGCGCCCGCGCTCGCCTTCGCTGGAGTGGGTAGAGGGCCCGAGCACCAGATCGGTGAAGCGGCAACGCACGCGATCTCCATCGCTGGAGTGGGTGGACGAACAACCAGCCTGTTCGGCGAGGCGCAAAGGCAAGCAGCGCGCGCGCACCGTCCCTGGGAATGGGTCTTCCGCGGGCTCGCCGGAGTGGGTGTTCTGAGGGTAGGCATGCGGATGCAGGCGAGTACGAATGGAGAGCGCAAACGATGAATAGTATTGTATGGACCTCTGCCACAAGTATACACGACTGTGCTGGGCTACAACGAACGCGGCGCCTCGCAGGCGAGCGCGTTGCACAGCGGCACGCACAAGCGCGGGCGTGAGGCGCGACGGCGCGCGGCAGCGAGGGCAGACGGCGGGCAGGAGGTGGGAGCTTGGTTCGGATACGAAGCGATCTCAGAAGGAGAAGGTGAATATGATTGCCCAAAGAGGAGAGCAAATGACGTCAGCGTGCTCCAGGATAGAGGCTGCAATGCGGCGTTCAGACTGTAGACCGGAGGGAGGGAAGCGAAGCCACGCGCGCGTGCGATCGGTGCCTGAAGAAGATGCTCGCCCGAGAAAGTCGGCAGTCGGGATGCACCGCGCAAAGACTCAGCGAGCAGCTGAGCTTAGACCGTTGGGGCTACGAAGAAGGGCGCGAGCGAAGAGGGTGCATTGGCAAGGGATGGATCGAGGTCGTTGATGTGGCGCGCGTGCGCCCGGACAGCCGCAGGCGCCCACCGGTATAGTCTGGCGGGCTGCAAGCGCGGATGCGGCTCTTCGAGAGAGACAGCGAGGAAGCGAACGTACTGTATAGCACTGACCCTTGCAGGAAGGGTCATTCGTGCGCGTGGGCGTTCTCGTCCGCCGGTGGTGCGCGTGGGCGTCCTCGTCCCGAGCCTTGGCGCTCATGCGCATGCTGTGGGGCGTAGTGCACTAACACGGTTGCGAATGTCAGTTTGCCCGCGCACTGAGCCATTGAATGGGGCCCGGTTAAACACGACATTAATAACCTTGGCACCGCGCGCGGGTGCAGTGGAGCGCAGGGCGCGCGAGCGCCCGCGCGCGAGGTTGAGCGCGAACGGTCACAGGCACAGCGGATTTATGTGAGCTACGTATATCGACGTGTATGTGTAGTGTGCGTGCATGCAGGGCTGACCTCGCTGACATGAGCGTTCTCGCGCCGATGAGACTGTTTATAAGAGGCCCAACTCAGACGCTTTCTCGCGGCTGCACCTTGATCAGCTACCACCACCATCGCCCACCACCACCGACCACCAACTCTCACTACGAACATGTCTATGTCCTTCGCCCTCGCGCTGCCTCTGTACCGGGTGCGTAGGCTCACGCGCGGGTGATTCCCTTGCGCGCGTGCAAGCTTGCTAACGTGTGCGCAGGCCGTCGTAGGCGTTTTGGGAGACGACGACACGCCGTGGACGGGATACGGGGTGGACTTCAATGACTTCGTCCAGGTACGTCCTCACAGCCTCTCGTACTGCTCATCGGGACGTTTTATATCGTTGTATAGGCCCTGTTGGTTCTGGGATTTCTCCCGGTCCCAAACACCGGCGGTACGGTAGACTTCGTGCCCGGGGTGAACGCGGTGGACGGGCTCGACGAGCGCCTGCAGTTGTCGCCTCCGCAAGCAGGCCGGTGGATGCCTTATGAATACGCGCAGTAAGTCCTTCGGTGCTCAGAGAGGGCGGGCGCGGTTAACAGTATGCAGAACCCAGGAAATCATGGTCACCAAGTACGGGTGGACGCGCAGCAACTTCATGCGGGTGGACATGCAGGCGCAGGTGGGCAACGCCCTGGGAGTCCTCGAGATCCCTGGGCGCGACTGACGAACTGGTCGCGCGAGGCGTTTGTACGAGTAGTAGAGTCGCGCTTGTTTTGTGAAGTTCTTTGTAACGTGTTGTCCCGCTATCCAATTGCTTACCACTGGAATGATCGCGCGGCCTCTGTAAAGACAAGAGAGTGGTGGTGTGATATAGTACATGTGAACAGTTCTACGGTGCAATGCGAGCGCATGTCTGTATATCCTTCGACGCGAGGGTGATCGACATGACGCGAAGCGAGATTGAGATGCGGGGGTGGCGCTGCAGATCTCCGGCGCAGGAGCAATTTGAATGCCGGAGGAACGCCCTTCCATATCGGGAGGGCGCTGATCCCGACTGATAAGGTCCCTTTCCTGCGTGTCGTCCTTGGCGTCCATGCTCATCCTGCCCAGCTTGACCTCCCACTCTAGTGCGGGACTCCTCCTCGCCCTGGCTCTATGACATTGCTCCATTCGACATCCCGCAGCGCTGTACTCGCTTCGGAGGCTACTCGTACGGCTAGGGAAGTAGGCGATGGCTGCTGTACTCGGCCCCGACCGCGAAGTACGTATCTCCTCTGCGCGGGCGCGCTCCGAGCGTTTTTAATGATCTTTACTAGCCCGGCTCGTTTCGCCGCGTCCTGGAAGATGACGAGGGCGTGCTGCGAGGGCGTAAAGGGACGCCCCGCGGCCCCTCTGTGCACGTACACCTCGACCCGGCTCGCTTTCAAGCAACTGGACACGTCGATTATGCGAGCTACACTACGCCCCGGCTACAAGATCGCGCCCCCGGCTATGCACACAAGAACTCATGAGCTGACGGTCGCAGCCGCCTACACGATCTCCTCCAGCGGGTCGTCCACCGCCCAGTACCGCGCCCGCTTCCGCACCCGCCCCTCCTCCTCATCGTCCTCATCGTCCGAGTCAATCACGTACCGCCGCGACTTCACCCCCGGCTTCGCCCGCCGCAGAGGCCGGTTCTCCGGGTTCGTCACCGGCCGCCGCCGCGCCCGCTTTGTGTCCACCCGCTGCGCCCGCCGCCGCTTCCCCAGCACGCTCTTCCCCGCCCGCGTGCACGTCTGCTGCACCCCCAGCACCTCCAGCGTCCACGGGTGCAGCACTAGCACGTCCACCACCACCGCCTCCGCCTCCGCCGCCGCCGTTCGGGAGCACGCTCGTCGGGTCCGCGACCTCCGCCTCCGACGCCCGCTCCCAGCGCAGCGTCCCGGCGTCCCACGCCGCGCGCAGGGCGAGCAGCGGCCGCACCCGGCCGCGCAGCGAGCTGAGGTTCGTGAACGCCACGTCCCGCGGCCACCCCGTCAGCTTGCAGCCGTACCGCTCGACGACACCGGACGCGAACCCGTCGTCCGTCGAGCGCATGTCCGCGCCCACTACGCCCGCGCACATGTCTGCCGCCGCGTCCGCCGTTAGTCGATCGGGCAGAGAGGGAGAGGGGGAGGGAGGGAGGGGCTCACCGAGTCCGTCGCCGACGTCATGGCGCAGGCCGCCGCGGAGGAGGCTGCGCTCGCAGGGGCGGGTGTCGGTGTCGGCGGGAGCGGCGTCCGCGTCGTACTCGATGATGGTGAGGGGCGGAGGGGCGGACATGGCGAGGGGAAGCGAGAGGACTCGGGGGGCGGTGGTGTCGGTGAGCAGGAGCGGGAGGGCCGTTATATGGGCGGCGGGGGGCCAGGTACGTCGTCTCCCCGGTTTGGCATTCGCGCGGCATTTTCACCCGCTATTCGGGGCAGCCCCCGCTGCGACTGGCCGCCGCGCTCTTCGGGAGCCAGCGGCGGAGTCGCGCCCTGCGCACGCGCCGTCTCTCTTCGGGCTCGCACGATAATATTCTGGTTTACAGGACGTTTGGAGGCCCCCCGGTCGGCAGGGCTCGGCGCCCCAAAGCAATTGTCCGGCAGTTGGCGGGCTCGTGTCCGCTCATCTGAATTGCAAGAACGGCGTACGCGTGCACTCCCGGCGCCGTACGACCAGCTGGATGGGGCGGGATGAGCCATCCGGCGCGCGCTGCTTGCGGCCACTTAGCGTGCGGAGGATCGCGCGCGGGCGTCCCCCGGGGACACGCCGAGGTGAGTAGAGCCGAAATATCTGTTGGCTCCGTTCGAGGACTTCTCCGGGACTGATACTCGGCTCGACAGCTCTCCGCCTGTCCCGCCCCAGACGACGCTGCGGCCGGCGGACTCGTTCGAGACGCTGGGCTCGGCAGTGAGCAGCGTAGACGTACGCTACGGGCCTCAGAATGCAGCCCGGGAAGTCCGACGTGCAGCACGCGAGGGTGCGAATCGAGTCCTGGCACGCGCTGGAATCCTCCGCGAACGGGAAGCGGAGGGGCACCTCCGTCGTCCGGGCGCACGCTGGCGCCAGACGCAATGGAGCCGCGCACGCACTACCGCGCGTCTGGCGTGCGCGGAGTGCCGTTTCGGGGACGTGCACGGCGGCTGATGCGCACCCGTGCAGTTCCACGCAGCTCGACCCCGCCCACTCGAGCAGGCACACCGAGCGCGGGCGGCCCCCATCTCTTCGGACGCACGCAGAGCCTCGTCTCACACGCTCCGCGCCCAGGACGGGGCGATACCGCGTCTCCCGGCGCGTGCAGCCTGCTCCTCGGGACTGCGGGGGATCGCGCGCCGGGACGCGTCCACCCAAGGTGCGCAGGAGCCGAGTTGCAGGCTCTCTCCGTCTGTCCGCTTTCGTAGGTCGTCGCTCGGGTTGCGCCTTCGAGCAAGCGTTGGCGTGTGGGACGCGTCCGGAGCTGGGATCTGGGCGCTGCGGCCTCGGGGCGGGCAGTCCGTCGCAGTCCCGGGCGTGCTCAGCGCGCCGCTCGGAGGCGACAGGGATGCGCATGAAGTAACTGCAGCAGCCCTAGCTTGGGGAGCACGCCGCGGCGCGATTCCCGGACGGAGGGAGCGCGTCGGAGCCAGCCCCGTCGTCTGCGCACACCGTCGGGGCGGGCTGGCGCGTCGTCGACCGTGTGAGCCGGCGACGGCGCCGCGTGGATTCTGGCCTTCCGGCACGCAGCCGTCTACTTCGGGGAGGTCTGCTCGTCGCACGTTAGCGGAAGCTCGGTCGCCGTTTGCAGTTTCCCGCGCGGGATACGGGTGCTCGCTCGTTGGTCTCGCCGGGCCGTACCGCGCGTTCTCGTGCGTACGTTTCGAATTTCCTGTGTACTCCGGAGCTCGCGGCGACGCCCGCGCAGTAGCCAACCTCGTACAAGGGCGCACTGGGGGCATACGGTGGTCCGCCGTCCACGTGAACTCGGCCCGAAAGGGGGTGCACGTCGCAAAGTGCGAGCGGCCCGGGTTCGAGGTCGAGACGGGGAGGATCGCGTCCGTGATGAGCCAAGGTGAGCACGAGCCGAATATGCCAGTGCATGTCTAGCGCACTGCTCACACGTACATGGCACGACGTCTGCCGTCGATTCTTCGCAGAGTCGCGCGTAGCTTACTCCTTGGACGCGCGCAAGGGACGCAACGCGTCCGCGCCGGCGTGACCGCGTGTGCATCCTCTCCGGTACGGTGCGCGCACGAGACAGCGTCGAGCGCGAAGGCTGCGTGAAGACCAAGACCGGGGCGTGTGCGCGCACGGCGCCTCGTCCCGATCGCGAGGTCGCCGATTCCGCGCGACGAGCAGGCGCGAGCGGGCGGTCGGGGAGGGACATCGCCCGGTGTGGGATCGTCGGGCCAAAGAGGGGCTTGCGTAGGTGCGGCCGGCGCGAGCTGCTGACGTCGCTCGCGGGTTGGGAAGGAGTGGCGGCGTCCATAGACTGCGCCGTCGATTGTGCGCGCTGGGCAGCGGCTTCGCACTGCGCGAGCGAGACGTGCGGTACGGGCGGGGGGCGCGCGCGGCGGCGGGGAGGGGTCGACTGCAAGTGTGGGGGCAGCCGCGCGGTTGCAGCCGCGGGTGCATCCACAGTGGCAGCCGCGGGTGCATCCACTGTGGCAGCCGCGGGTGCATCCGCAGTGGCAGCCGCGGGTGCATCCGCAGTGGCAGGTGCAGCTGGAGCCGGACTAGCCCTTAGGCGCCGCGCCTGTGGCGGGGGAGAGCCGGAAGGTTTAATCATATTGCTGCTGATTTCCTACCAATACAAGGATCAGTGGATTAACGGTACGGCGCGGTACTGCCTGCAGTGCGCCTGGGGGTTCGATTCCCGGCTGCGCCAACTTCTTTGCCGGAAATTTCTAACTGTGGGTTACTTACCCGCGGTTAGAATACATCTTTAATCATCTTTGTAATGGGGGACGGGCGGGTGCAACCGCGCGCGGCCTAATAGGCGTGGTAGTTGCACCCGCCGCGAACTGAAGTCCCTCCAGAAGTTTCAGTAGAGCAGCGTATACCCCAGAGGACCATATAGCGAAAGCCTCATGTGACATACAGAGTGTTCGGTCAACTGAGGGAGAAAACGAATCTTGAAGCTGACAAAGAGATGCATTCATACGGTCTCCGTGACGGGTACTGTGGATATAGGTATACTTACCCTACTACGGTGACGACTTTGCGGTGAGGTCAGCACTTCCTACACGGTAGCCTGGAAGGAATTGACACACCCAGCGAAGCCGCTAGAGTACCGCAGAAGCGAATGAGTACAGACGAACGTGGAGCGGGCTATAGGCGACTAACCTATCGAGCCGAGCATCAAAACCACCTGGAGATATGCATCTTATGAGCGTGAGCAATCATAACGGCAGTAAAGTACACGCACCACCATAGCTTGTATTACGATGCTTGTCTGTCCTACTGCGAGGTTTGGAAGTCATTATATTGAGTGACCGGGAAATGGAGCACCGAACTCACAGACGTGGATGCGGTGAAGATAGAAACTGGTTAAAGGAGGGTCATCCTCTAGTCAGGGTTGCGTCTTTCAGGCAAAGGAGTACCTACCCCTGGACGATGGTAGCGATTGCTTGCTGGGAAAGGTAGCACGGCGTGAGTAACACATCCTGCATGCCACTCAGGCTGTGATGGATAGCTTACAGTCACAAGAGTGAGAATCTTTGCGACAGGATTCATATAAAGCTTCGCGCCTAGTTGGGAAGATAGCGTACCTTTAAGGACCTGCAGAATCTGCTCGTCAACCTGAGCTTCATGCAAGGGGCCAAGTAATGAACGCACCAGACACCGTACACCAACAACGCAAGATCGCCTCGGCTCCCGACGAGATAGTAGTAGCTTTTGAGATGTTTCGTCAGATGACTTAACGTCACTTTGACGACGAAGGTCTGCACGTACCAAATATGAATACAGACGGCGGCATTCAATGTGTCTGCTAAGCTGATGTCCTCGTCAGCGCTCAGCGGATCGGGCCCCTATGAGCGAAGGCTACTAACAATAAACCGAGGACCTAGCTCCGCGTGAACAGCCGACTAAAACGAGAGCGTCATGAACCCACCGTCAGCTTGAGTCCTCGGGTGTCTGAGCCGTATAGACGAAAGTATCGGGATGTCTGATATGCTGTCATACCATATAGCCTGTATGAGATGGTTTAGCGTCTACAGACGACAGAACTAGCCTTTCGAGGCTTCGTCAACGTACATGAGACCAACGCATGTGCCGAGGAAGACGGAACCAAGAATGCGCCGGATGTAGGGTATCAAGATGGCTTGGGCAGCGAGCGAAGGAGTCGAGGTACTCATAGCCATTGCGGTGAGGCCAGAGACGAGATACGCGTGCGTCGTTGCCGTGAAACAGCTGGCGTCCACCCGTCGCCGGCTCATATACCAGCTGGGTCGCGAGCGGGTAACGTTCAACTGCGTAATGAAGCTCCCATGCGGGGTCGTCTGTAGTCATGTCGGTATCCCTGTACGATGCACACGGACATATCGAGTTGTGGCACAGCATTTACTACGTGAGCTGTCAACCACTGGCGGATGTCGATGAGCGCAATGTGGAGATTCCCCACTCTGTCCTATTCGATTAGCAGGTGATAAGCAAGTGAAGTAGCCGTCTTACTGCTTGTAGCGATGAGAAGGGCGGCGTGCGTACAGCCAATGCATGAATGTCCTATTCCGGCTGCTGACATGTTCAGTTCAGAACCTGTATTTTGGCGCGATCCGGACCCTAACACCTACTGAGCACACGGTATCGAGCTGGAGAATGAATCGGACACGCACCTATATGGGCTCGGCCGGGTCTTGGGCCCATCACACTCGCGAATCAGCGTGCTAACTCCCTCGGCGATGGTAGCGTACCTCCGAACGTCTTCTCCAGCCCCTTTGAGGCTGAATCTTGACAATGCGGGGAACCAGCGCGCCGCGCCATCCGACGTCGAGGTGCCTGGGCAAGACGACCACCACGCGGATAAAAGCAGTGTTGTGCGACCGAGATAGCCTCGGCGCGCTCAGTACGCGTGCGTGCCGATGACGACGCGCACTAGCCCATCGATCGAGAGACGGGTCCAGTGGAAACCCTCGTGGGCGGGAGCGAGACGCGAAGCGCGTTGCGCCGTTCGACTAAGTAGCTCTGCAGCGTGCACAACAGTGACGCGCTGGTAAATGATGCACTAGTACTTGGCCGCCACCTCCTTCAGGCGCGCTACAACTCAGCCTTCAGACGCGCTACGACTCAGCCGCTGTGCCGCTCGTCAACCTTCGCTCGCCTCAAGGTGGATTCGGGCGGAATCACTTACCACTGGCTCTCCGCGACGTCCTTGCCCACATCTCGTCTCTCGCGCGCGATGTCTGACGTTGGCCGGAAGGCGATCGAGTGGCGCTCGTACGACAGCAAAAGTCGACTCAAGCGCGGACCTGCGCTTGGGGAATCAGACATACCGAGTGCCCCGAGGTCGTCTGCTATCGCGCACGCACGGTCTGCGAGGGCGCGACGAGAGTTCAGCCTGAGTGATGCAACCGGACCCATCAGTAGTCACGGGCAGGCGCAAGGTGAGAGAAACGCACACAGCGAGCATCGAGTTAGTGTAGCCTTTAACACCAACGGCAGGGTTAGTACCGATGTGTCGCGGCAGGGCGGAGAACACAGAGCGTGAAAGGCGCGCGACTTACAGTTCGTCGTCGGCATGTTGAGCGCGACGTAGACGAAGTTCGAGGGCTGAATGATTGCCTACAATTCAAGCGATATAGAGTCAGGCTAGCACTGATATGACATCTTCTCGAAAGGCGTTGTACGTACGAAGATCAAAGACAAGATGCTGAAAGTGCTGCAGCGTACAGGTCAGCTGAGCGCGGACGAGTCGTATCGTGAAGGCGTATCCGCACCTCGTCAGTAGCCCTGCCAGAGACCCCCCCGTGAGGGTGAGACCAGGCGCAGAAACGAGGCAAAAGATCACGCACCAGTGTTGACCGTATAAATGATGAGCGTGTTTAGCAGCGAGTTCGTGCTAGAGAAATCGTCGGCGCTTCGTTAGCTAGACCTCATCAACAGAGAGACGAAGAGGACGCACTGCCGCATGCCAGTCCGGCTTTGATGGAGGAAGAGGACCAGGGTACCAGCGAGTACCCAGTCTGCCGCAAGAGTGAGAGCAAACGGGACGCCCGACAGCCACTAGGGAAGGAGGCGTATGAGTATAGCCGACTCTGAACGGCCTCGTGTCGCGGACGCGGATGTCTTACAGAGTGTTCGGACCAGTGGGAGAGAAGTTGAACCTCAAAGCTGTCGAAGAGGTGTTATATACGGTCTCTATGATACGAACTGCGAAGAGAGTGAACCCACCCTACACCGGTGATGACTTCCCGTCAACGACTTCAGGTCATTTAAGTGCAGTAGCCGGATGGCAACAGACGCACCCAACGTAGCCGCTACAATCAAACACAGGCGGGTGAGCGCAGGCGATATCTCAGGAGAACTCATGCAGCCGACCTATCGAGCCGAGCATCAAGACGACCTGGGGGCACCTACATTGAGCGCAGGTGGAAGTACTGATAGGAATACACGCACCACGAGAGCTTGTATGATGTTTGTCTGCCCTACTACCATGTTTTGCAGCCATTAGATCGGGTGTCCGGGAAGAGGAGCGCCGTACTTACTGATGTGGATGCGCCGGAGGTAGAAACTAATCGAGGTCAGGTCGCGATCTAGCAAAGGACGCCCTCGTGGGCGAAGGAAAACCTACCCCTGGACGATGGTGCCGGCGATTTGCTGGAATTCCTGGACTACGAAGTAGAACAGGTCTTAGACGACAGAATCACTCCCCTCAGTGACTGTCACAGTGATAGGCGCCTTGTCACCTTGTGACAAGGCTACCAATCACCTCTCGTCGGATGTTTGTAAGCTCCGGGTATTCCCACGCACGGGCCCTCTGTCTGTGCGTTGCTGGTCGTCCTCTCCCCTCCTTGTCCTCACCTCTCATCGTTCTCGAACTTCGTCTTATCAACCTACATTCTACTCATGTCCGCGTTCGGTTCAGCTAGTATGCCTGGGGTTGTACAGCCCTATGAACAGAGGATCGCTCCCGGTAAGTACATACATTCCTGATAATATGTCCGGTTGAGACTAACGAGGCTGCAGATGACCGTCCCATGCCGCCCATCGCCTCATACCCAGCGGGGGTCCCGGGTGTTTTCGGTATGTCTGGCCATTACCTAGTTAACTACAAGTCTAAGGATGGGTCAGGGGCACATCCGGGCATCCACTTGGGCCGCGCATACGTTGGCGGACAACCATTGGGGCTCAGTACGTCGCGTTGACCGTTTCCGGCTGCGCTAGCTGACCGCTGCGTAGACTCCTCCGATGTATCCGCGGGCGCGCCTCCTCATTCCACGGATACATCGTCGTGCATGGCTATAGACCCCCCTGGTACGTTCATCGTCGATCTCCGTGTTGTGACAGAGCTAACACTCTATACTTCACGTTCGGCGTTGCGGTCACGCTGTCGTCTCTATCATCGGCATCATATATTTGGCACATATCTGGCACATTTGGCACATACTGGCACATTGGCATATCATATTCGGCCCCTCATCCATGGCGACGGCGTACGCGCTTGCTTTGTATGGCATTCTTCATGGGCAACCATCGGTGTTCTCGGTGTCCTTCACGGAACGGCCACATATGTTGGGCACGGTATCAGCCATGCGTGCTGTGGACGCTCGGTATATTGCAGTCCGGGATGGGGTACTGCAGGCCATCAACCGTCACATAACTCGTGAGCATCTCGATACCATGTTTAGCTTTCGTGCGGCCGTGCGTAAATCGCACTATGATGAGGGGTTGGCCAAAGCAGGCGATCTCCTAGTGAGCGGCACGCCGGCTACGATAGTACCTATGTTCAGTATCTGGCGAGTATCTCAGCTTCGTTCCATTGCTACTGGGCATGGTATTAGTGGCAGGGAAACAATGACCCATCCCCGGTTGCTCGAGGTATTAGGCAGACATGTCTGTGGCGTTGGGTGTCGGGAATCAGATTATCTATTTAGGATATTGAAAAATCCGCGTGTTGTTCAGCATGGCCCTCCCGTCGCTCGTTGCGTTGCTGCGAGCGATGAGATGTCCATGCCTACCGAGGAGACTTCGGAATACCGGCAGGATCGGCCTGATGTTGGAACAGATACAACGTCCGCCGCAGCGAATGGTGCCACAGATTCTAGCGCGGGTAGCGACGAGGATACGTCGTACTTGGCTATCGCTGACGAAAATCTTTGTCGTGCTATAATAACTGAGTGGGAGCAGGCCATGTCCACCGTGAGATTGAAGGAGGACGTATGCGCTGTATGTGGTAGACGTACCTCGCCCACGGAAATCATCTTTGTTAAACCGTCTCGTATCCGGTTTGACCTCTTGTGCAACGACGATCTACCTAGCGAGGTGCGGCCGACTTCTTACGATCGTTCTGCGTACGGCGGCGCTATTTTGCACCCGAAGGGACTCGAGCATACGGACAGGCGTGGTCGACTCAAAACTTGCAAGGAATGTAGGAAAGACCTCTGCGAAAGAGAGGAACCGGCTATGCCGCGCTACGCGCTCGCAAATTGGCTCTACTATGGCCACGACTGCTTGCCAGATTCCGCTAAAGATGCGTTCTTGCAGTCTACTCAGCCGGAACGCATGTTAGTGGCTCGCGCTCGTTCGTCGAAGGTATCATTCAAATTCTGCGACCTGGCCGGTCATCCAGCGAACAATTCAGACCCGCGACTATCTCAGGGCTGTGTGAAAGGCAATGTTGCGGTCCATCCTCAGGATGCCGCACACTTAAGTGATGTATTGCCTCCCTCATACGATGCTATAAGAGATACTTTGTGCGCAGTGTTCGTCGGCAAAACTCAGCCTACGAGGGATACGATCAGGAAGATGTCTCCGGTTCTCGTTCGGAAGTCGCGCGTAAAAGCGATGATAGATTTCCTCATGTCGAAAAATCCCAAATATGCTGTGTCGGCTGATTTTCGAGGGTTCAGCCAGGAGAATATGGATAGTCTATTCGATAATTCCGTAGAGCGTCAGGATGAGGGTGTACTATGTGCCATGGAAATAGGTCACATCCAGACCAGCGATGCTGTGGCAGGAGCAACAGAAGGCTACGTACCAGGCGAAGTGACTCCAGACAGCCAGGAAGGGCCGGACGAGGACATGCTCATCGAGAACGTAGGGTATGTCGATAGCGATGAAAATCTAGCGGTAAACCCTCGCGACATGACGATGGAGGCTATCACGCACTGCCTTAGGCAGCGCAGGTTCATCAAGGCTCAAGCGGGTAGTCGGTTTATACCAGATTTCCAAAACTCGTCGTTATTGACATGGCTATTTCCCCACCTTGATCCGTGGGGTATTGGCGGTTTTTTTGACGAGCGTCGACAGCGATCTTTGACTCTAGATCAGCAACTGAAGTACTTGCTCCAGGTTGAAGGCTCACCGTTCGCCCAGGATCCTAACTTCGCCTTCGTATACTACAATATTCGCCAGAAGAAAGCCGTTTTCGACTCGGTGACTTTCCGAGTATCTGCTACGCAACGCGATCAAATTATCGGGGAGATTATGCAGCTAAATGTGGAGCGACTGGACTCACTTGCGAAGGCGTACGAACACAATCCACAGTATAAACCGTGTAATGAAGAGGAACGACAGATACTGAGACTTTTGGCGAAGGTTAACACCGTCTCGCACGACCTACCCGGCTCGAACGGGTATAAGATCGCGCTGCGGAACCAAATCAGAGGACTCATACATAGCGAGGGTACACCGACATTATTTATCACCTTGAACCCGTCGGACAGAGATCATCCGCTAGTTCGTCTGTACGCGGGCCATGAGATTACAGTGGAAGACCATATGCGTGGTGAGGAACTCACACGATGGCAACGGACTAAGCTTGCAGCTCGAAACCCGGCAGCTTGTGCAAAATTCTTTGACAAAATGATTACTCAGTTCATTAGTACGGTACTCAGGTTTGGTCGAGACGGAAAGGGGCTGTTCGGAAAATGCAAAGCTTACTATGGTACGGTGGAGGCGCAGGGCCGCGGAACCTTGCATTGTCATATGCTTGTCTGGTTAGAGGGGCATCCTTCTCCGCAGCGCATGCGGGATCAGATGGTCTCCTCAGAGCAGTACCGAGAGCTCATGTTCGGCTGGTTAGAGTCGGTCATAAAATGTGAATTACCCGGAACAAGCACTGTTGTCGAGGAGCAAAGTGGATGCCCGCTGCCTAGGCCCAGGCGTTCCGAGGATTCCCATAATCCTCATCCGGGGGATATTGCGGCACCGTCGATACAGGGATTCGAGGATCCTAGTGATTTTGAAGCAGCCTTCGATGCGTTCGTAGCGGAACTAGTCAAGGAATTTAACTGGCATGAGCATAATGCGACGTGTTTCAAGTACGCAAATAAAGGGATCATACCGAAGGATGCCGAGCAGAGGGATGCACTTTGTCGGATGAGAATCGACGGCACCACTCGTGCACAGACTACGTTAGATGACGAGACGGGCGGCATTTTGTTACGCCGCCTACATCCCCGCATTGCCAGCTATAACGACCTCGTAATATTCCTGATAAAATCCAATATGGATATCAAGTTTATCGGATCTGGGGAAGCGGCAAAAGCGTTATTGTACTACGTGACGGACTACATTACGAAGGCATCCTTACCAGCCCATGTAGGATTGGCAGCTCTGTCCTATGCAATCCAGAAGACGAACGAGAGGTTCCCAAGGATGACTGACTCGGACCAGTCTGAGGGCGCGTTCCGGCCTAAGGGCGCGCTGAATACGGCTGTAAATCGCATGATGTCGCATCAGGAAATATCACATCAGCAGGTTATGAGCTACCTTGTAGGTGGTGGCGATGTGTACACGAGTCACAAGTTCCGAATTCTGCACTGGGGCAGCTTCGATCGACTATTCAAGCAATCGTTCCCGAGTACTTCGTATGATGGTGATGGCATTGGTATAGCTCAGCGATCTGCGCGATCAGACGAGGCTGAAGCAGCGGATACAGTCGATGAGCTCGACGAAGGTTCTGACGAGGATGAGGACGAGGATCCTGGCGATTCGCAGGGCGAAGAAACATTCATGCTAAAAATGCAGCCGGGGACGGTGTCAGCAATGAGCCAGCAGCAGGATTATGTATACCGCAGCACTGACGACCCATTTGACGGTCTGTGCTTGTACAAATTTGTGTCGTGCACGGCCAAGGACGCGTTAAGACGAGATCAGTCAAGACGGGCCCCGACTGTGGCTGCGGGCGAAGTTGTACAGGGCGGCACGGGTGTGCTAAGACCAGCCGGCGGACAACAGCAGCGCGGCGGCCAGCGACCTCTGCCCCGGGGGAGCTTTTCGTCCACTGAGCACACTCAGCACGACACACATGTACTACGCATGAAAAGGGAATGCGACGTACCTGTGATCTTGGGAGATCGCATCCCACGCTCCGACCGAAGCGAAGAGGAAAGAGATAACTGGGCTCGGATAATGCTCATATTGTTTGTCCCTTGGCGTCGGCCTACGGATATACGTCGCTTGGACGAGACGTGGTCGGAAGCATTTGAAAGGCAAAGGAGTCAAATATCTGCTGAGCATGAACGGGTGATAGCGAACATGAACGTACTATCAGAGTGCCGGGATGTGCGCGACGGGTTGAGCGCCCTGCGCCGGGCAGAAGCGCTGGCTCTTCTGCGCGATGCCGGTACATCTGGCGATACTGCTACACATACAGGCCTGGGAGAGGATAATATAGTGAACGATTACCAGTTGTTCGACGATCCGAACTCGCTCGATGTGTTTGAAGGGATCGAGAGCCTTCAGGCCAGTCAAGGCGCGCTGGATGGAAAAATCGGGACTCGTGCGCGAGAGGTCTTAGATATCTGCTACAGCGCTCCAGAGGGGCATGCACATACAAATACGGACATACGTAGTCGTGCAGCCAGAATCCGCTCCGAGGATGACGAAACTGCGCTTTTCAACCAGAATTTGGCGATGCGCTCTTTGAAGCAGTTACGGCGTCCGCAATTCGCGAATAAGCAGAGCCAGAATCCGGGTCGCGCTCGTAAGCGTCGTCGGATTGTCGAAACGACCGAGTCTGTCAGTACGGCCGTTTTGGGCGGCGAACCTGAGGTACCAGACCGAGCGCAACCTTCGAGCAGTGAACCTGTCGTCGGAGATCTGATTGAGCGTGTCGTAAAAGACATGGGACTGGATACAAACCAGGAGCAAGAACGCGCTTTTCGCTTGGTTGCAGAGCACGCGCAGTCTGGCGACAGACAGCTTTTGATGTATATTGCTGGTGTCGGTGGTACAGGAAAGACTCACGTCATTAGAGCACTGTTGAAGTATTTTGAGCTCCTGGGACGGTCACGAGAGATCCTGATAGGCGCACCTACCGGTGCAGCGGCGCTGAATATCGACGGATATACTGTCCATTCATTGACGATGTTACCTGGAAAGGGGAAGCAGAAGTTACCAGAATTGAGGCAGCTGTGGGCACCAGTGCGTTACTTCGTAATCGACGAGATATCTATGATAGGTGCCAAATTCCTAGGTGAGATCTCGAAGCGGCTGCAGCAAGCGAAAGCCGAAGATGGGCCGCTGGCAACGTTACCTTTCGGCGGTATCAACATCATCTTTACGGGTGACTTCGGGCAGCTCAAACCTGTACGGGCGTCGACACTCTATAACCATGACTTGATCAATAATCCTGGCCTTCAGCATATCAGAAACGTGGCAGGCCATGATAGTCTGCTTGGGGTATACTTATGGAGACAAGTGCAAACGGTCGTTAAACTCACCAAGAATCAGCGCCAAGCGTCTGACCGCGTGTACGGGGATCTGCTCTCGAGAGTTCGGGTTGGACAGTGCCGTGCACGTTCGGCCTCCAATGACCAGCACGGAAATGATGTAGAGCTACTATATGGCAGAGTGCTTCAGCAAGCTGTGAGAAGGGATCCGGAGGCGATGAAACGATTTGAAGACGCACCTATAATTGTCGGTACGAAGGCGTTGAGAGACGTGCTCAACGCTCGTATAATCGCCCACAAAGCTGCCAAAATGAATCAGGAGGTACATATATATCACTCACGGGATGGGATTAATAAAACACCGGCTTCGGGGGAGCTGCAGAATGGGTTGTGGAAGCTGCCGAGTAATCAGTCTCAGGACGCGCTTGGGAAACTACCGTTATTCCCCGGTATGAAGGTCATGATTCAAGAAAACTTAGCGTTTAGTAGACGGCTGGTGAATGGTACGGAAGGTACTGTGAGAGAGATTATATATGATGAGTGCGAAGGTGTCCGTTACGCGACTGTGGTCTATGTGCACGTACCGGGTTCAGGCGTGATTTCCGATCTCGAGGAGGATGTGGTGCCAATTTTTCCGGAAACCGTGCATTTTAAGTGTACTATGAATGTGCGTGGAGTCAAGACAGTAAAGTCAATATCGAGAAAGCAATTGCCGCTCATACCTGCGTACGCGTACACGGACTACAAGAGTCAGGGGAAATCACTCACGCGCGCGATAGTTGACATTGAGAGCGCAAATTCCCTGCAGGGAATATACGTGATGCTCTCCAGAGTACGAACGCTGGAAGGGCTATTGATTTTGCGGCCGTTCTCAGTGGCAAAGTTGTGCGGGCGGCTTTCGCAGGAGTTGCGCGTAGAGTTAGCGCGGATCGATATGTTGGCGGAGGTAACGAGAACTCGGTATATTGCCAGCAGGCAAGCAGGAGCCCAGTCGGTAGCACAGTACGAGGGAGGAGTTGGAGAAACGGACTTCTAAGCAGTAGCATTCTAGTGTACTAGTGGTGGTCTCGACGCTGTCTGAATGAATGTGTGTATCCGCGTTCTGTGAGGCGCGTTTGCGCGTGTTTGTTCGCCTGTCAACAGCGAGGACTGTACTAAGCGCTCAACGCGCCGACCCTTTGCGTCGCGAGCGCCTTAAGTATAGCCGCCGGAGGTGCTCGAGGTGTGAGATCCGTCTTCGCTATCGTCTAAGTCTTAGTCGGATCCCTCGTCCTCTTCTTCATCGTCCCCGGTCAGTTTGGCGTCTGATATTCTTGAGCTTGCGGTGAGTATCCTTCCCCTTGTCGTTGTTGCTCAACTCGGCTAGATCCTGCTCGGCCTTGCTACGGGCGTTCGCTGCTTTGGCTAACTGAGCTGTGTCTGCAGGGAACCGGCGTCACGAACCACTCTTTGACTTCGAGAACTCGCGTACTTCTCATCATCGCAAGCTCTGATTGCTCCGACATTCCTGCCCTGGGTACGGTACTCTCCTTCCCGAGTCTCGACGGGTGGCTGCGAAGATTGAGCAGGCTTCGCTGGACGCGGTTGAGGCAGGCTGCTGCGTCGCCCCGTCTTTCTCCCCCGCCTTCCGCTTCGGATGCGATAATGCAGGTGCTGGCGCATCCGAAGCCGGGGTCGATGTGGCTGGTGTAGGTGAGTACGGCTCGCCTGTCAGGCTGATCATGCTATCCTTGAGCTTGCGTACTCGTAGCTTTTGCCTTGGACGAACTCCTTGTGACCTATCTAGCAGATACTGCACACTCCCGACCCTTCATTCGGAACGCCGTCTCCCCCGCACGCATCGCCACGCGTCGAACAGGTCGGACACAAGTTCAGTCGCGTCCCTTGTGTTCCTCGCGCCCTCACGGCTCTCACATCCCTCGCGTCGCCCGTGTCGCTCGTGTTCCCCGCGCTCCTCGCCCACCTCGCGTTCCTCGCCCCCCTTGCGCAGTGAAGCCCGGACAAGGCGCCGTTTGAGTGTATCTGCCCACCCTCAATGCGGGGCAAACCGAAGCGCAGGTGCGTTCCTCGTCGTCCCCGCGTGGCTCCGTGCATTCTTACGGCGTGGATAGGATCTGTACGGGCTCGACAGCGCCGCCACGTTGGGGGAAAATGGCGCTGTCGCGGGACCAGCGTCAGCATAGGCGAGCATGACGACGATGCTCGCACAGGCGGAGGCGGAGGCGGAGGCGGAGGCGGAGGCGGAGGCGGAGGCGGAGGCGGAGGCGGAGGCGGAGGCGGAGGCGGAGGCGGACAGCAGCGGGAGCAGCACCCCCCATCGCCGAAGCTCGCGCTGTCGTGGACGTGCGCTGGACGCCGTTTGCCAGCGAGGAAGACCGTGGAGCAGTCGTGACGAGCACGGGCGCACTCCGGCCAGCGCCGTGCACGTGGAAGTGCTCGGGCTGTCGTGCATATGCACATTTCCCGGCGTGTTGTATCAGCTGAAGGGCGGATCTGCCCAGTCCTGCAGGTTGGCGCGTACTATACGACAAATGATGTGTTAATCTATGTGACGGGCGAGCTGTCTAGGGGTTGCGTGCGTGGAGGAAAGGAATCATCTATCTATTTCTACGGGTGTAAGTTGAAGGAACGGCGTAATGAGTACGTGCAGAACTGGAGCAACCGGCGGTGCGCGTGTCGCCTACCGGCCCACCAGCCATCGAGGGTCTGAGCGGACCAGCTCGTTGACGACACTGTTTGAAGGCCCAAGTGAGTATTTGACCGCGCAGCGCGATTTAAACACGTACCGCAACAATGCCACCTCGACGCTGGCGTAATCCAATCGCCGAACGTCCAACAGGCGGTCTCCATTCACCGTCTGGCGAAATATGACGAATTCACCCGTTACCGAAGGTGCGTTGAGGTGTCGCATGAAGGTGTTCGCTGTGGGGCGTTGGTTGAGGGGCCGACTGTACCATACGTCGTAAACGTCCCAACGCGGGGCGAATCCACCGAAGGCAGGGTGCACAACGGGCACGGCGAGCTCGTCTATGACGCCTTGCACCGTCCATGCCTCGTTGAGGATGGGTACGTCGATCCCGGTGTCATCGGAGGCGGTGTAGCGGGCGACGGGGATTCTGCGGAAGCCTACTGGCCCGCGGAGAGGGATGACGTACGCACGGACCGCGCGAAGCTATGGGCTGGGTCAGTAAAGGCTACACGCAGGTGATATGTGGGTTGATCATACACGCCGCTCGAGTGGGTTGTTTGCTAGATACTGGACAATACCACGACGCTCGGGTTGGGGCCGCACATGTACGTTGGACATCGTGGGCTGTGTGGGATTAAGAGAGCGATAGAACACCCGGAGGTTTATATAGCGGAGTGCTTTTCCTCTAGAGGGTTTCAAGAACAAGTCGCGCTTACACAGTGAGTCAACCGTCTCGCGTGTAGCGTCGAACGTACCACACACCTGCATGACTGCTGGAGTCGGTTGTGGAACCTGGAGAGCGGTTTCGAGGAATCATGGAGCAGATACCTGAGCCGAGAGAAGGGCCTGAGGAAGCAGAGGTGAGGCAGTAGCCGTCGCTTATCCCATGGCGAGGGTATGGTGGAGTAGGAGGGATACCGGTGCAGCGGGCGTTCGTCCGAGGTCCGACAGTTTGGTACCCCAAGATCTCATCGGCGCCGTGCTAGCTACTGCTAGGCGGGTAAGCGCCTACGCCTTTGTCGTTCGTCATGTCCTTCGCGTCTCAGCGCCATCTCTTTTACTGCTGCGAACCGATACCTCGGTGCACCATGTCGGCCCTGTGAGGTGCTATGGGCCAGACTCCGTATGGTGCTCGCTCTCCCGGTATAAGAATGACCGTCCGCGTTCGACGTGTACTCTGTTCAACGGACCTCAATTGTCCCGCATGTATCCACGTATGGCTCATACAGCCGCATCTATCCCTCTAGTCGGTGCGTAATCGCTCATACGGTTCTTCTGTAGCATTCTGACTTTCTACGCAGGACCCGGAAGCGCGCAGCGGCTTGCACTTGCTGCTGTGCAGGGTCGCGATGTCGTACGGGATCAAGTCGCTATACGCGAGAGGAACCAGCAGCTGTCGGCTATGCCTCAGTTCGCCCATATCGCGGAAACGTCAGTCGGGGCTCCCGCTCGAGGCGGTATAGCAACTAACTGGCGTTTATCAGTGCTTACAAGCCTAACGTCACCGATGTTCTCCTAGGAAGATGTAAGTTCTCACCCGATCCCTGGACATATCTTCAACTCAGGGCATATGCAGATCGCGTACAACGTTTGCTAGGCTATGGTTCCTTCGGGTCGGTCGTACGCGCACAGGACATGCTTACGGGCGATCTCGTTGCCGTCAAGGTGCTGCACCGCGTACGTGGTCTTCACCGCGATCTCCTTCATGAGTCGCGGATGTACGAGTACCTTCTCGCGGGTTGTAACCCACGAATCTCGTAAGTCGCTGTCTACTTCCTGTATACAAACTCATGACGCCATGCAGGTTGTTCGCGGAGGTCCTGGGTGTCGGCAATCACGCCGGCTTTCAGTGTACTGTCTTCGAGCTCTGTGAGGCGACGCTCAGCGACGTGTTACGCGGTCACGGAGGTGTAGTACCTCTTCCGTCAAGGCATATCCGCGAGATCGCTTTCCAGATCATCCTTGGTGTCGATTGTACGGGCCCCTCACCGACGTACTGCTCGCTTCACGCTCATTGATTCCTTGTAGATCTGCACACCTTGGGTTACGTCCACGGCGACTTGAAGCCCGACAATATCGCGTTCAAGAACTTCCAAGTTTTCCGGATTCAATATCTGCACGCATCAGGGCGATTCCATCACAAGGTACGTTCGGTCTCTTCTTGTACCATCATGTACTGACTACTAAGCAGAACATACTCGCATGCACGGCGCTGCGCATCCTCGACTTGGGTAGTGCCATGCCGCTCGTTCGGGCCGCCTCTTCTCCTGCTGTCGTTGGGGCGAGGCAATATCGCGCGCCCGAGGTGGACCTTCGTGAGTCGGGTTGATTCCCTGCGCGTATTCTACTCATACTGGTCTCGCTTAGGCATGCAGTGGTCGTATGGCATAGACACGTTTGCTGTTGGCTGCGTCATCGCCGAAGTCTACCTTTCGGAGGCGCTGTTCCATGCCGAGGTTGGTTCAGACCTAGAACACCTCGCTATGGTCGATCGCGTTTCCGGACCCTTCCCCGCAGAGTTCGCTCGAGCGATCGAACGCGCGAAGCCGGGGACGTTCCGTTTCGCGCCCAAAGTGGAAGTGCTGTACCCCCCAGCCACTACGACGCTTCCGAAGCAGGCGATCCTCGATGCGGTACACCGTATCAGAGGTACGAAGCATATTTATGTAAGTGTTCAAAGCGGATGCTGCCTGTGACGAGCTGAACACGAATGGTAGGCCCGGATCCACGATACGATCCTATCCGACCTCCTGAAGAAGTTACTCAGCCCAGACCCTTCTTTCCGGATCTCGCTCTCCGCGGCTATCCGCCATCTCTACTTCGACGAGTTGCTCAGCACCTCTCGACTTGATGTGTGAAGAATCTCGGCGTACTGGAGGGTGATGCGGGGCGGCTCGTTACATGAGGGGGCTGGGGGGGTGGTGTCGATGTAAATCGCGATTTCTCTGATGTATTTCTCGTTCATAGACTTCTCAGGAACATTATCGTTTCCCGAGCGCTTCTCGAATGCTGTGGCTAGGCAGACCGCAGGACGGATTCCGGGAGACGCATTTGAGGTCTCGATGTTAGACTTAGGGTCTAGACTCGTTGGGCGCTAAGGCCGTGATGACGCACATGGCCAACGCGGTCCGACACGACCGGACTCTCGTCTTGTGTACTTCGGCTTTCGCTATGCTGGTAGGGTGTGAGCGCTGTTCGGCGGGTAAGCATTTCTCAAATCTAGTTCAAGCAGCCTAAAATTATGTCTAGGACGTTGTGGCTGTGGGCTGCTTCGAGTTACGGCCCCGAT
The DNA here is from genome assembly GCA_002964805.2 of Trametes villosa. Classification (NCBI taxonomy): domain Eukaryota; kingdom Fungi; phylum Basidiomycota; class Agaricomycetes; order Polyporales; family Polyporaceae; genus Trametes; species Trametes villosa. The sequence continues at coordinate 531,283 of PUDQ02000056.1, read as the reverse complement.
TCCGCGACCCAGCGCGAGCCCCAGGCGCACTGTATCCGCCGAGGTCGCCAGCCCCACGATCTGGCTATTCTATCCTGAAGTTCGTCGAGAGTCCGAGTCACCGTGACGCACCCAAAGTAAATTGTGAGTGTATGACTCCTCTTCGAGGGCTGATTCGCGCGGATTCCCAGCTCGGCGTTGGTAGGTTTCTCTTCCTACGTAGGACAGCTTCACCAAGAGTTAACCGCCGGTATCAAGCGGACTCAGAGGCTACTGTCGAATACCTCTTTTGACGTGAAGACCTGAGAATAGCGGTGAGCAATTATCACGATCGCCTCAGTATTCCCTCAGTCCTATGTGGCCCAGACCAGAGTGTCTGATACGTTTGTATCTCTCGACTCGTTTGGCCCAGCTGATCGCATCCCTGCAGGTTTCGTGCGAGCGTGTGCCGCAGAACTTCCGGCACCCATGAGGCTGCGATAGGCTTGGCGATCGCCAGGTCCTCTTAGAGCGGTACTATGTGCCATAGATCGTGTTACAGGTTCATCAGATGAACTGCCTTGCCTGGTGTCATGTGATAGTGTGCGAGATATATAAGGGGTTGGTATGGTGCAACGGCGATACAGTTATTGCCGTTGCACCATCCGACCACTTATAACACATCCGCTACAAAGCAGAGTGTTTTTTACCTTCTCATCACAGGTCAAAAGGCATTCCGCAGCATGCAGATCTCCTATCTCGCATGTGCGGAATTGCTTATTGATGTTTATTTGCTGTGCTCATCATGTGAGTGGGCACAAAGTCGTGCCGCGCTCGCTGCTCTTGCTCACTTCCCAAGTCCTTCATCCAAAATGAACGTACCCATCCATCTACTTTCTCTTAACTCAGACACTGGTGTAGTGATCTGGTGAGTTTGCAAAATCATATACACATAAACGTAACTAACTCTACACAGTTACCAGGATTGCAATCCAGTGCGGGCAGTTCATATCCGTCGCCACGTAACTTCTGGGAGCCCAGGTGAGTCCATAGATTGCCAGCATCCAGGCAAGGCAAATACAAATAATTTCTTCATAATAGGTGCCTCACAGGAGCACCAGGATCAGCTCAGCATGGAGGTTGAGCACACGGTCGTGCAGGTGCTACGGTCCTTTTTGGCCTATGCTCATGCAGTCACCATCCGAGTTTGCCATGATCGCGAGATCCACGTACACGCCTTACAAAATTCGGACATGCAATACCAGGTGGAACTTCATCGTCAGATGGCCGACGGCTTCATGGTGTGGTTTGATGCGGTGGAGAAGCGGGATGGGCTGAAGGAGAACTTTGCGTAATTGGATGTAAACAGCTCTTGAGAATGCTGGCTTTATATAGAATGGATATACACACCACAGAGACGTCTAAACAAAATTTTCCTGCATTTTTTGGGATAAGAGTACCAGAGGAATTGATAAATGCATTAAATTATCTCACTGAGTGAACTATATTTATTGTAGCCAGTTTGGGCTCAAAAATTTCTCTTTCGCCGCTACCTCCACCAGCACTTACTTGGACGCCATGGACACTAGGTGCGCTGCTTTTCAGAGCTTGGTTGTTCTCAGCCTGACTTGCGATGAAGCCAGACGCAGGTGCAGTTCTGCAGAAGGCCTGTTCAAGTGCTTGTCTTTCGTCAGCAAGGCCTACACCCCGAACTCCGCACGGCAACGGTCGAGGTCCAGCATGTACAAGGCAATGGCATCGTTGAGGCACTCGAGGTGGATCCCTTCATACTGAGGTACCGGGAGGCATGCGAGAGGGGTATTCTGGCTAGAAAGGTTCGTCGACTCTCATCGAGAGAGAAAACTTTTCATGGCCCCAACGACTATCCTTGTTCTGCCTTGTTATTTGCGCCTTACAAGCTTGCAGGCACCACAGAACTGTTCATCATGTATGGTTGACACAGTTAACGATGAAAGGTTGCATAAACAGTCTTGTGGTGTCTGCAAGTTGTCGCATGAACCACAATTCAGGATGTTCTAATATTATTCTCTCAGCATGTGCACAAGCTGCAAGGAATGATCGCCAACCTACCGTGCTCATTTATGATCGTGGGCATGAGCGAGCAACTCGCAACACCTGCACATAGTGATCTCAGCATCTGCCGTAACGAGTTGATTGTGGGCATCTCTGAACATGGAAGACCGTCCTGGTTCGGGGATGTTGTGGTAGGGAAAATCCAGAAGAACGACATAAACGGCGACACAAGTTTTGTAGATTTCCAGGCCTCGGATTACTGCCTACTGTACAATTACCTTCGCCGTGAACCGTAGCCGGAATCATCAGAGTACTTCCACTTTTTGTAGCTGTAGCAACGTTCAGAGTTCACCTGATCTGCACTGGGGTCTCTCATTGACCTTCTTGAAGGTGCGCTCCACGGGCGACTGCGTTATCCCCGCACGTACGCCTGGCGCAATAGTGGGTGTGGACCGAATGATGGAAGAGAATCTGTACGCGCTCCAGGGCGACCTGTACGCTAAGGGCGTGTCTGCACGACTGGCGCGAGACGCGTATGGCGCTCGATGACTGGCCCACCGCCTCTGCCGCCCGCCTGCACGCGAAGCATGAGGACGGCGCGACGCCGCTACCGGCGTACGGGGACACCCCAGGGGCGGGCGGCGCGGGCGTGCACGCATCGTCGTGAAAGCCGGCGCGGGCGTGCACGCGTCGTCGCCGAAAGTCGGCGCAGGCGTGCGGGGCGGGCGACACGGGCGTGTGCGAGGGGGCGCGAACGTCGGCGCGGGCGTACGGGGCGGGCGGCACGGGCGTGTGCGAGTCGTCGCGAACGACGCAAGCGTACGGGGAAACACCTGGGGCGGGCGGTGCAGGCGTGCACGCGTCGTCGCCGATAGTCGGCGCGGGCGTACGGGGAGACACCTGGGGCGGGCGGCGCAGGCGTGCACGCGTCGTCGCGAAAGTCGGCGCGGGCGTATGGGGACACACCTGGGGCGGGCGGCGCAGGCGTGTGTGAGTCGTCGCGAACGACGCAAGCGTACGGGGACACACCTGGGGCGGGCGGCGCAGGCGTGCACGCGTCGTCGTGAAAGCCGGCGCGGGCGTACGGGGAGGGCAGCACGTCGCGAACGTCGGCGCCGGCGTATGGGGACACACCTGGGGCGGGCGGCACGGGCGTGTGCGAGTCGGCGCGAACGTCGGCGCGGGCGTGTGCGAGTCGGCGCGAACGTCGGCGCGGGCGTACGGGGACACACCTGGGGCGGGCGGCGCAGGCGTGCACGCGTCGTCGCGAAAGTCGGCGCGGGCGTACGGGGCGGGCAGCACGGGCGTGTGCGAGTCGTCGCGAACGTCGGCGCGGGCGTACGGGGACACACCTGGGGCGGGCGGTGCAGGCGTGCACGCGTCGTCGCCGATAGTCGGCGCGGGCGTGCGGGGCGGGCGACACGGGCGTGCACGCGTCGTCGCGAAAGTCGGCGCGGGCGTATGGGGCGGGCGGCACGGGCGTGTGCGAGGGGGCGCGAACGTCGGCGCGGGCGTACGGGGCGGGCGGCACGGGCGTGTGCGAGTCGTCGCGAACGACGCAAGCGTACGGGGACACACCTGGGGCGGGCGGCGCAGGCGTGCACGCGTCGTCGCCGATAGTCGGCGCGGGCGTACGGGGAGATACCTGGGGCGGGCGGCGCAGGCGTGCACGCGTCGTCGCGAAAGCCGGCGTCTGCGTCGTCGGTACGCTCCGCAGCTACGGCCAGCAGGCCGGCGATGTTGACGGCCAAGGAGGTGGTCGACGTGGGCGCACTTGACGGGGGCACGTCCGGCTCGGGTTCGACGCAGAAGCGCAAGGCGATGAGCAATATCTCGGAGGAGGGCGACGAGGCGACGTTGGTCGAGGAACCGGTGCCGGTGCGCCCGGCGAAGCGGCCTGTGTGTACCGCACCCCTGGTCATACCGGCGGGGCAAGCGCTATCGGTCGACAAACAGTGTCAGCTACTGTCGAATAGCCTGTGTTCTGCATACCTGATGAATGGCAGCAGCTGTAGTCGCACGAACGTTGCAGTTCCGAGGTTCGCAGTGAACCGAGGATTCCGGAAAATGCGAAGCGTGCTGAAGCGTTAGAATTGAGCACTTACTGTAGAACTTCAGATCTGGACTGTACGTCCTCCGCTCCGGCCCTTTACCCGCTGTTTGAGTACGGCCTTTTTTCCCAGATAGAGACCTTCACATTGGTTGCGGAATTCGTTGCACGGCCAGGGCCCAGCTGAGAGGGAATGTTCGAGGAACGTAGCGGATTGGACGAGGGCGGGGCCCGTGCCGCCACTCTCGGTTAGAACGGCCCGACCAAACAAAACCAAGCAACTGTGAGGTGCCGGCGGCGTTCGGGCGCCACGGTGTGTGTCCTGGGCGTCGGGCGTGGTCTCTACAGGCTCAGCTCGTACTCTGCGCTCTATTTTCTATGTCGGCCTGTCAATCGTGTCATAGCGATGCTCGGTATGTTTATCAGCTTTAAGCAAGTCCTGCGTACTCGACGGGGTCCCTCAAGGTATCTGCGCCGTACCTGAGAGCCATCGGAGCCACGGCGAAGGGTGATAGGCATTGTTGGGATACGCACGTACGGTACGATCCGTCACTTCAATCTGAGGTTTGTTCATAACTCTGTTCACTAGCTGCTCGCGGCGTGTGTCCTCACGATTGCGCTCGGAGCTATGCCAAACGGTCTCTGTGGCCGCCCATCAAATCTAGTCGGTATCTGCTTCCCCGCATCTGGGTTAGTTGTGCGTAGGGCATCTTACCCGCGATTGTGGCCGTAAAGCAAGCCCCGGTGCTCCTAATCATTGTATCTATGCTTGAATATCATCCATCTACTCGTCGGTTACTGGGTGTGCTGTGGAACGACATGCGAATATGTTGAATTTGCGGTGAGTACGATCTTTTCGTGCGCAGCGTGAATACTGAATACATCAAGATACAAATACAGCACGGTGAGAGCTATCATGCACTGGCTGGAGAAGGCTGGTAGTGCGTGTTCGTGGGCATCGGTTGAGCACCTGCAGGGCAGCAGCCGCCGTACGCGGTAACACGACCTTGTGACACCGCCGCCACAAACATCCAAAAGTCCCTCGGAGCACAGAACCGCAGCTTCTGGGTTGTGACCATCGGCGACACGGTGTTCTCCTTGCGCATCAGCATGGTAAGGGATCTCTGCAGGTGCGTTAGGCAAATGGTATGCATAGAAGGTGCTGGGGGTGCGTACCTCGTCGCAAGAGAGTACCCACTGTTTGTCGATGACGCGAAAGACGACTGGAGGGTCTCCGCAGCTCAAGGATACCATCAGCCAACCTTCAGAAAGTGTAAGTGGCTCATCACGTTGCATGCTCGGCGTTGTACGCACGCTTGTTATCCGTTATCTCGCTCACCACTACTTTCGCAGGTTTCCATATGTCGTGGAAACAGCTGAAGCCGTTGATACACTCTCCTTGGTTGAAGTCCACCTTCTCGCAGCTGAAGTAGGTCTGCCAAAGCATCTCGTGTCGGACGTCGAGTGTCGGGAGAATGAGACAACGCGGTAGGGCTGGGCGATGGGCGCGGAGGAGCAAAGGGTGTGGACTGTAGGGGAGTGAAGAGGGCTGAGCGGGAGGAGCGAAGAGGGTAGGCTACGCTCTGTGTACGGGCGATCGGTCCTCGGCGATCCCCTACAGTATTCGATGCCGAGTGTGACCACCCCATTCCGCTCCAAGTTCGCGAATGCTGACTAGGACTCCCTTCCGCGACTAGGCCATAGTACCATTGTTTCGGGACTCCCGCTCTTCACAGACTACGGCGTGAAGGTATGTTCCGTAGGGCCATGGGGATGTGGAGCCACTGTCATAGCCGTGAACCACACTGCTGGTACGTAAAAACCTCTTGCTCTCGCACAACTCCGCTGACTTCATTGCCGCTGACTTCATCGCCGACCCACAGGCAGGATCAACGAGTAGAGGTCAGAGCGTGCTGTACCGCTGCCTCGGCGCAACCTGCTCTGGGGGTACGTTCCGAGCCTCTGCTCAAGTACCGACCGCCCTGTAGCTATATAGACCAACTACGGGCTCAGACTTTCTTATACTCACCGACACCCCGTCATCCATATTGCCGCGACCTCAGCAATACCTCAGCAAACCGTCTTATGCGATCATGGTGAGTTACTAGTCCGATGACATCAATACGTGCTGAAAGTGTACTAGCGTCGTTCTCGGGTCGCTCGCATGCGTCCGTCTCGTGCTCGCCCTGCCGGGTACACGCGGAAGACGAAGGTCACTCAGCACAACTTACGAGTGAAACGTGCCGTTGAGGAGGTAAGCGTGCGGAGCATATCTGTCCGCAGCATCGCAACTGACGAGGGCATTGTTAGCGACGAATTACGCTCGCGCGCCGGGCTTTACTTTACCCCGTGGACTCGCGCCGCCCGCGTATGGTCCTGCTCCCCTCTCGTCATAGCTATGATCCGGATTGCGGATGCAAGGCGTGGTCAGTTGACCTCGATACCGACGAGTGGTTTGGAGGACCACAAGCCATGACGTCTGTGCATTACTTTCCCGGGACGGACTGTCGCTTGAAGAATGGGTACGACATCTTCGTTTTACACAGCCGCGAGCGGAGGTCAAGGACCGATGAGGCCAACGATGCGGTGCGCACTCTGTTTGACCTGCGATGGAATGGCAATGTCCTCGTGACGAAGCGCGGGTTCCGCGACCGCGGTTGCGCCCTGAACATCACGTCGCCGGAGATATCCCTCATCAACTCACTGGTAGAAAGGTACTCCTTTTGCTTGAGATTCTTCCCGTATGCGACTGACGAAGCACCGTAGGTGGTTGCAGCTGGAGGTATGAGGTGTGCCGGGGCAGTTTGTATCCCGATAATCCAATAGACGTCTTCTTCGCTACGCTCGAGCTTGGTTCCGTGTGGATGCCCTCGCAGCGGTTCAAGCCCGCCGTGTACATGAGATGAGCGAACGGGGATTCCTCGTAATCTAGCTCGCTGCGCGTAATGTAGCAATAGCGTATAGCGGCGAGGTACACCGATAGTTTATCCGCGGAACGTAAGAGCAAGAGAGTCCGTAACTTGCCATGTCTGTTCGCACACTTCGGATTGACGGTGTTCCTTGTAAGGTCGCAGTAGCATTCGGCAGAATACTTTCTCGATATTGCTAAGCGTGGGCTACATATCGTACAGGACGGTGTCGATGATTCACAGACGATCAGGGCATACTAGAGTACCGACGGGGGGACACTGACAGGCATGTACTGGCACACTCGCGCGTTCGCGCACAGGCTGACTAGGCGTAGAAACTGGAACTTGTCCTGCACCGAGATGCAATGCCGAACGGACTCCTCCTCGGTAGCCCCGCAGCGATACGTGAGCATCGATATATTCTGTAGAGGAGTTTGGTGAGCTACGGACGGTGTCTGTGCTCATACGTAGAGATCGCGTACCTCCTCCCACTGCAGCGTCCACGTACTTGACATCATGTCGATTGTAATGGGGATATGGTTTACTGGTGGGTAGATGCCGAGCGTCCCTGCGAGCCCGATATTTGTGTGGATGAGAGGACACGAATCTGAAGGATGGGGGACGTACATTGCGGACGGCCGACGAACGACGGGGGCTGAATCTCCGCTACGATCACTGTCGCGTATACCCACTGCGACACGGAGTTACCGCCGGTAATCATGGTGTAGAGCACCTTGCTTAGGTTGAGATGGTAGAACGTGTGCCTGAATAGTACGGAGTCGTCAATACCGAGAATACTGATCAGGATCGCGTCGGAAAACGTACAAGGGTACGGGAGGGCTCTCCAGAAAATAAGAATCGGCCATTTGTGCTGGGTAGTGCGGGGGGTTTTAGCAGGATATAGCGGGGTGCAGCGAGCGTGCTGAGAGAGTCGTTCGGGGAGGGACAATTTCGCTTCGCGGCGAGGAGAGAAGGTGTGGGCGACGTCAATCAAATATATTGAGGATAGAGAGATATAGCATCTAGGATTGACGAGAGTCTTTGTCCAGCTGTCTATCGCTCGGACAAAGTCGTGTTCACGTTTGCGCGCGGGCCGCCATCGGGTACTCCTGTGGCAAATGAATCCGGAAGAGCATGCCGGAGCCTAGCATTCAGGGACGTATATGTTTGGTTAGAGTGTAGAAGAGCTTACGAGTTCAATAGCCGTACTCCAAGGGTACTGCTGCGGGGAGGGTGCCCACTGGCCCGAGTTCTTGCGCCGATGGCAAGCTGCGAGCGGCGGTCGGCGCGTCTTTGTGCGTCGGACGGTCGGTTTCCATTTTAGGCACTAAGCGCCAGCGCTCGTGGTCTTCGCGGCGCGTTCTAGTGCGGCGCTCTCTTCATGTGTCTTCAGTTGTGTTGTCTCGGCGGGCTGCAGAGCGTGCACCATGGCTCATCTACGCTCCATCGGATGATGTGAAAGGTGAGTCGCTTCGGACCTGAAGCCGTATTGCTGCGCTTACTCTCCAGCAAGCGAGAGTGACGGAGTTCCGACCTCCTGGGTCAATGTAGTATGGGGTGCTCCTAGATTTTGGCGCAAGCCCCGGGCTTCGTCATGTGGAAATCGACTCGGCGGATTATTCCATGATTAACATACAAAGAGTGCGGCCGGACGCTCTACCGCGCTACGCGCGCGTCATTGGACATTCAGAGGTACGCCTTCTTCTACTTGCTGTCTTGCAAACTAACGTGGCCCGACGACAGCAGGTCGCTATGGCTCCGTCCGTATCCACGATGATAGGGAACGACATCCCCGAGGACGTTCTACTCATCATCATGCCGTATCTACGCCCGTCATCCCTGAACGCGCTGCTCCGTTCCTGCAAGCGCTTCTACGGCATCGTCGTCCCCACGCTTTACCGCTCCGTGAAGGTCGACATACCCCCGTGCGGGTATTCTTCTGCCTCCGAGGCCGGCGGGAGGATGCAGATCCTCGACTGCCTGCTACTTTCTCTTCGCCACGCCGGTTCGACAGAGGACACTTCGCGTTTCCATCCCCAGTTCATCCAGTCTATATCGTTCATCTCCTACAACCCCGTTCGCGATCTACGGGCGTTGCCAATGCTTGCGAACCTCCTACAACTGGCTGTGCGTCTCCGGAGCCTTCAACTGGACGTCCACGAGGATTCGATCCCTCTCCTCCAAGACCTGTTTCGCCGGCGCAATCTTCTTCGCGTTCCTCCTGGCTCGATGCTTGACGTCGTTCACATGCCTCCGGCAACTTCTCTCGTTCTCCCTCATCTCGACAGCGTGCGATCAACCAAGGTTGCCGTTGTCGCAGCTTTCATGGAGCGGTACCCTCTGAAGACCGCCGCCGTCGACCAAGCCGTCCCGATCCTGGACCTGTCTCCGCTCATGCCGATCAAGGGCTTCGCGTCCCACAGCCCTCTTACGAGGCTATCGCTCAACATCTACGCCCACGAAGCCGAGTATCAGTCGCTCGTTCGGGCTATCGGAGCATCGTTTCCCCTCCTGGTGCATCTCGCTCTCCGTTGCCCAGGAAGGGTGAGTGCGACGCTACTCGAGGTGCGTTTCTTTGACGAGTATAGTTCTTCTACTGACAACAAGGCAGCATATCATGATAGTCCTTACGGACGATGACCTCCTCCTGAACCGCCTGCAAGCGATTAGCGTCAATCATGGCAGCATGCGCGGGCTCTACGGCGACGTCCTCGAAGCCCTGATGGAGGACGACTTGGAGAATCTTGGCGCAGACAGGCCTATTCTCCGGGAGGTGATCTTCGGGAGGGCGCTGACGTTCCGGTGGGGTCAGGACCCGCGCTGGAGGTTCGTGTCTCGTGCAGAGATGCATCATTGGCCTTGGCTCGTGCGGAGGACGCCGCAGTGGCTGTAGTCAGTCGCCGCGGAACGAACAATAAAGTCGCTATAGGTCTCATGTATAGAGTGGATCTACCCCTAGCTGCTGCTTACTTTCGTCGCGAGCCCTCGACGACCATACTGGCAGACAGGATCTCCGTGAGCCGTACAAGGTGTTTGGCACAACTTCGCCTACAACGGCAGTTATCTTATCAGTTTCAGTGCTTCTGGGCGTCAGTGTGGGCTGTCGCGTCGACATGCCCCGTTTCTCCTCGAACTTGTACCGAGCTAGTCCCGTCCCTTCCCTCTCCCTATCCTAAGTGAGGCCACCGATCATTCTCCATGAGATCACCTCAACAAGTTATGAGACTAGAAACCGCAAGGTTCGCGGTACCTCGCTGAAGGAACGTTCAACAAATGCTGGCCGCTCGGCTGTACACAACCCCACACAGGATGAATGTTACCCCGGTATCGCCCAGAGAATAGGGGCACACGGTCTCGCACCCAAGCGTCTGCTAGTGCTATGTCACCGTGGTGCGAACCTGTAGGTCTTCTTCCGGAGGATACTTGGTATGAAGCGCGCCGTAGTTTCGGTCGTATCGCCTGGCTGTCGCTCCACATGATCCCGGGTGAGTGGTATCCAATCGCAGTCTTCCTTACAGAAGTTGGGGGTTGAGTGAGCGGTCGGTAGCGGTTCAGGTGCGCACGGTAGAAGCGTGGCTTACTACCGTTCGCATTTGCCGCACCTACGTCTGTTTTGCGAATGTGCCATAGAGCGCGTGATACCGCCAAATGTCACTTGAGATATATGGATATGTGCTCGGGCGGGTGGGACTGAGTACTCGCCATCTCCTAACTTCTGTCTACGCCTACGCCTGCTACGCTCACGCCGTCTACGTCTACCACTCCGCCTCCGCCTATGTCTACATCTACGTCCCCTGCGTCGACGCCCACGCCCACGCCCACGCCCACGCCCACGCCCGTGACCGATATTCGCGACCACACCAGCGCCTTCGAGCGATTCCTTTTCTCCGCTCCGGATGCCGTGGTCGACAACTTTTTCTCCTCCTGGTCGCCAGATCTAATCATGCGTCTTCGGTGTCTCAATTCTGGCGTCTTCCTTGGGGTGGAAGCGTACATTGCGCGTGCCTGGAGCATTGAGACCTCTTTCGATCGGTGGTTCTTCCACGCCGGTTCCTTCCTCAAGACTCTCGAGCGATGCGATGCTATCGTATCCGGATCGGAGGCACAACAGCACCTCGCGCGACACGAGTATCGTTGCGGAGATATGGACATCTACGTCCCGTATCACGGCCTGCTGAGGATGGGCAAGTGGCTGAAGCAACAGGGCTTCTTGTATCAGGCTTCTGGAGGCAAGCACGTTCTTTTCGATGCAGCTGCGACCATGTTGGCGTCGGCGGCAGGGCACAACCTCGCAGCGAACTACGGGATGCGCTCCAAGCCCGGGGGTACCTACACCACTTTCAACTTCTGTCGCCCTCCGACCGAGACCCTGGGACTTCTAGGGATGGATGGCGCTCAAGTCCAACTCATCGCCGTTCATGGAGATCCCGTGCAATTTCTTATCGACAACTTCCACTCCAGTGCGTGTCACACGTTTGTTCGTTGTGTTTTGTTGATGCCCATTTGAACAGCGGGGGTTATGAACTACATTAACGGGAAATACGCTGCCTCGCTCTTCCCCCGTTCTACCTTCCTTGAACGCAAGATGTTCGTCTGTCAGGACGTCACCCGCAACGCGGGAGTACACCAAGCGTGGATGACGAAGTACAGGGCCCGGGGGTTCGCCATCATTCAGGGGAGCGATGATGTCCCTTACACAGATGAAGCCAAAGAGTGGAACCGTAGGATCGGCGACGCCCTGACCTGGATTCTCCCGCATGAGTGATCTAGTTTGTATCTCTATTTCGTGAGTTTGTACGCAGAAGTTCGCTGACGCCTTCCTGTAGTCCCTTCGAAGAGACTATCGCTGAAACTTCCGGCTAACCGCTTTGAGGTGCTACCTACGTACAGCGGCGTTGTACCTGCGGGCGCGTCCCTCCGCGTGGGTCCTAAATTCATCTTCAGGTTTGTAAACTGTTCGTGATGTGCAGCCCACGTAGAACTGATCACTCGCTATAGTTCCACTGCATTAATCGCCACTGGCGTTGATTTCGGACACTATCGTTCGGTCGAAACCGCTGCGGCATTTGGCGAGTACAACCTCAGCTGGATCTCAGAGGAAGAGGATTCGTAGGGCATACAATGTGAGTCGCACGCGGCGCGTGCCGCTTTGCTTACCGGCTGACACCTTTTGTCAAGACCAGACGTGCGCCTTCGGGCAAGTGGTCGGTATCACGCAGTGTTGATCCCGTCTCAGCCATCTTCATCCTCGCTCGCGTGGTGCTGTCATGTTATTCATGTAGTCCACCCCCGTCTCCCTGCCTTCCACTCTCCACCCCTTAGACTCCCCCGAGGCCCCGTCGCCTCATCGGTTTTGCTACCCGACCCTGTATGCCATCCTTGTGTCGGTACTCTAGGCCACCGATCACAACACATGCCCCCACTCGCAGACACCTTCGATTACGTGCCTCAGCGTCGAAAATGGGAAACAAATCCCCGCTCGTTACACTAGAATGTCCGACCGCTTGAAGCGTAACCCACGTTATGGACGTGCGCGTGCATGTGTCTCAGATACATCCGCTCTCACCGAGCGGCTCACGCGTTCCCATTCTCGTTTAGCCGATCCTTGGCGCGTATATACGCAAGCTGAGTATACGATATTTGGACTCGATACTTTGCGATTTCTGCCTCAAGAACCTCTCTGCTGTCTATCATTGTCAGTCGAGCGCTCGAAGCGCAGCCGCTCGGGCTTCGACGCGTGCAGGTTCCAGAGCTGTAGCAGCTCCAGCAGCGGCGCGATCCCGCCGTCAATGTGGCTGAGGTCCACGAAGGGGATGTGCGCCGGCCATTCGACGAGCTTCACGCCGTAGCCGATGACCATATTCTGGGCGTGGTCGGGCGAGGTGTACCACGTGTGTGCGCCTTTGATGCCCGAGAGAGCTGCTGCGAGATAGTGTCAGTTCAAGCGCGAGGACAGAGTGTACACGCTGCGAAGAAACCCTCACCTGCGCCCCGGTTGACCTCCGTGCGCATCTCCAGACGCACGCGGTCGCGGTCGGATGCGAGAGTTGTGTACGCGGGCGTTCGCGCGGAGCGAAACCAGCAAAGACGGGCGTGAGAAGCATGATGGGGTGTAGGCTGTAGGTGCGCGGTAGAACGATGGTGTAGGCAAGGAGAGGAGCTGTCGGATGTACAGCGAACGGGTCCTGGTATTTATTGGGTTGTACTGTCTGGAAGTGAATATCTACCAGTAAGCCTACGGCGGTCGTCTTGGGGGCTGGGACACACCTCTACGAGCTAGGACCGCTCGGTACCTCGATCGCGAGGACGCGTGACGCCACGTACTGGGAGTACGTGAGCTACCAGCGTATCCCGCCGCTGGGTATCATACGCTCCGCGACCCTACGACGGTCATCGTCGCCAAATGTCCGTTCGCGGTTGCGTAGAACGGAGTACAGACAGTTGCGTACGTCCATATCTCGTAGTGGTAGGTACATCAAATCTAGGGTGCAGGCATGCATGCTACACGGGACATGATGGTCGCGTCATAAGTCAGCTTAGAACACTGTACATTTCAGAACGTTCAGCACATACTATGCGTATACTGCAAATGACTGTGACAAAAGTTCGTCAAATAGGGATGTTGAAAGCCGGGAGCCGGCAAAGGAGCAAATGTCGGTTGGCGTGCTGGGGGCCGCGACGCGCGTACGCCGCAAGGGCAGGCGAATAACCCCGTCGTTCCGACTCGCTCGAGGAACATACCGTCCGTTAGGCCAGAGTACCGGAGATATCTAGTTACCGTACGTACCAGTATTGCGGGTCAATAGCAGTGAAAGAGGCTGTCTTCACGCTGATGTATGGATCCGAGCGGAGGTAGTAGCATGAGGCTTGCGCAGGTTCGAACGTCATCGATCGGCGAGCCGAGGTGTCGGTGTTGTTTCCCACGGCTTGGGGAGACGCCGGGCGCGTCGTCAGCGCTTCAAGCCGCTGTCTCGGGCCCCTTCGTCCTCATCACCCTTTGCACCCCTAGTCTGGTATGAGGCCTCCCGTCGTTCTCTGAGCCGGTCCCCTCGTCCCAGCTGGCACAATGTCGCGACAAGTACGAAGTTAGTGCGATTACTGTCCGGAGTGAGTCAGCAAGTGTTGGCTTGCATAAAGGCGCATGGTTTGGGTACGTACTGGAATCAATCCGGACCCTCGCTTCTCCTATTGCCCATGACGTCCTTTACTCACATAGACTCCCCCCAGGCCCTCGAGTACGCCATCCATTACTGGAGGAACTTCACATTCGATGCATCGTACATGAAGCTCCAGGATGCGGTCGACGGGATCAAGAACAAGCAGCCTATTGCCGAGGCTCGTATGGAGTCTTGGAAGCGGTGGACGGTATGTTCAATCTCCGTCGCTGTTATGGATCGCTCATTTCAGTGTGGCTCCTGCAAGATGTGCTTATCTGAAAACAAGCTGGGCAATCAAGACGTGGTGTTCCATACTGCGGCGGTGTGGGCGTGGAATTCGGACCTGGAGACCGGGAACTTCGTTCCTGTCGGCGAAACTGCCCAGAGCAACATTCCAGAGAACAGATTGTACGTCGCTTAGCCCATATTGTCGTCGAGCTTGATGTTAACATCTCATGCAGACAAGTTCATGCGAATAACATGTGCCAGATCTCGTACGCGATTGACACCTTCGCCGATAAGTCCGTGTACGATGCCCAAAAGGTACGTGCTCTCTTTCTACATGTCGGGACCCGCTCATACGTGGCCTAGGTGTTCGAAGATCATGCTAACAGTCAACCGAACTTCAACAAAGGGAACAAACCTCGTCGCAAGTGGCAGGAGGGTGTTGGTTCGTTCGACGCGACCTACATTTTCGTAGCGCCCATCTTCACTACGCGCTCTGCGGCGAAGGAGGCTCTCATCAACTACAAGCTCCATCCATGGATCGCGAACGCCACTCCGCCGGGTGGGCAATTCTGCGCCAATCCGGATCGCCCTCCGATCTTCGAGCTCGTGGACGGGGCACTACAGGACATATCACAATGTTCACCGCCCGCTCTACAATACGGGGATCTCGTATGGATCAGCTTCATCGTCGAGTTCATCGTCGGCTCTCGCGCATGGAACACTAACTTCGTACCGGTCGAGATCATTCGCGTGGGGACGGTATCTCGGAGCTTGGTAGGTGGCAACAAGTCGGATGCGGACGAGCACGGGGAGCCGGCTGCTCCGGTTCTGCGTCAACGCCTCCAACCGGGGCAGACTTTTGCTCTGAGTAAGATTTCAGCCAGATTGCATGCACTGTGAGTGCCTGACACCATTTCTCTCCACAGATCACGATTTCCCTATGTTCGATCCTCCGAGTGCATTGTCCGCTCAGGCTACGGGGCTGCCACAGCAAGCGCATGTCACCGTGCCCGCCACACTTCGCTCTGGTTCACCGAACTGCGCAGCAACCTTCGCGCCGCCTTCCTCGACCATCGCCGCGTCCACCCACATGCCGGCCGACTCCGCTTCAACTCGAGCGGTGCCCGCTACGAACGCGACCACCTCACTTTCGCCGACTCCCGCTCCAGTTTACGTCGCACCCTCCCAGTCACCCGTTTCCGTCGCTGCCACTTCGACTCTCCGAGGACAGCCGGCTGCGCGTCCGGCTGCTCCGGTTCTATCCGCATCCATGTTGGCCGAAAGAGAGAACTACCCCGCTTCTGCGCACCCGCCGGGCTCGGTGGATGTGATGAACGTAACGGCCGTGCTGCCGGCGACGTGTAGCTCTCCAGCTCATACTTCAGAATCCCGGGAGCCTCTGTCCGAGAGACATGTCCGCCAACCCGTCGACGACCCGTCCACACCTTCTAACATCTGTCCCTACGATCTCGAACTTGAATCACCGCCATTCGGCAACGCCCTTCCTCTGCCAGACTGGCCAGACAGCGTGAGTTCTCTTCGACGTCCATTCGTTCACAGTTGACTGAGATGATGTGGCAGCCTCTCATTCAACATGGGAAACCCTCCGGCTATAGTGCCACGTCGGTCGATGGCGTCGAATCCTCGAAGAGCTCTCAGCTGGATAGTCGTGCCCGGACTTCGTCACCGCAGCAGCGTCGTGAGGCGACTGTCCCTCGTGACTCGCCGGATGGGACTATGCAGCCATTGCCGTCTTCACCGGTGAAGAGGAGAAGGGCGACGAAGGTCAGGCCGCGAAAGAAAGCGGCTGTTGCGCCTGCATCAGCCACTGCACCGTCTTCGGCCATCACACCGTCATCGAGCTCTGCACCATCCGCTTCCTCCGCGCTTCAATCCTCGCGCCTCTCGCCATTGCCTCCCTCTCCTTGCCCTCAGTCTGTCACCGCGCCCTCTTCCGTACCCGTATCCGCGTCCGAGCCTGCGTCCGCCGTCGCACAGAAGGTAGCCACGCAGGCGCCCACTCGCCGGGTGCTGCGGAGCCGTGGCACCGAGAAGAAGGAGCGGGCCTTTTGAATGTACCTCGATAGACTTAGCATAGATGCGTCATGATTATCACAGGTTTGAGAACTGCATACCACGTATTTGTTAAGTGGGCAACTCCAAGATCTGAGGCTGTCTTTCGGTTGCTTCTCGGCGGTGCAGGATGAAGACGCTCACGTGCTGTTCCCACGTCCACCGTCCACCGTTCAAAAGTTCACCATCCATGCTTCTGCGTCGTCTACAGATGCCTCTAAACGTTGGTCATTTAGCTCACTTCGTTCCTCGCGCTGAACTCGACTGTTCTCTACGCGTCTGCTTATGTCCTCGTTCTCATCCGTACGGCTTCCGACTCGAAGGCTGCATTCCGTCTCGGACTTCTTTCTGAGTCATCTTGCGGTGCGCCCGCCCATATCGCTCCTTTTCCCTGTCTTTCATCCTTCGCTTCCAGGTTCATCAAGCTCACAATAACCTACTACGGCTCGGTGATTTGACAAGAACGTGGGGGGCCTCGCCCATCATGCCGAAATAAGTTCATCGCCCTATGCAAATCCGGACGTCTCGCCCACCTCTCGCCTCGCCTCTCGCCTCGCCTGCTCTGCCTTGGCCAATCTGCCCCATGGTCGTTTCCGGGAGTTGTGCTGCTCGCCTGCTGCTTCTCGCCGTCGGTGCGCCCTTCATTGCCGCCACGCCCCACGTCCAACCCCGACAGAACATGTAGAGCACGCTTAGGCGGTGCTTGCACTACAGGCTGTGCATTTTCGCCTCTTCACCTGCACCTGGAATCGCGTAAATCGTGAGTACTTAGTCGTCCATCTTGTGCTCGCCACAGCATCTCTACCTTTTACCACGCCCCCATGTCTCGCAGTCGGTCGCTCCTTTCCCCGTCTTTCCGTCCGTTCTGAATAGCCGAAACGCTATATCCCCGCAATGCGCTCATCCTCGCCTTATTAGACAATACAGCCGACTCAGCGTGACCTCTGGCTCTCCTTCGGCGCTGTCCTCGCCTTTGCGCGGCCTTGGTACCGATCACATCGCCAGGACCCACCCAAGGACGGAACCGCTCAGGTCTCTCGACCTTTTGATATACTCGGACGGTGCGATCCTCTCACCTGTCTGTCTTTGTCTCACCCACCCCGCGGCTTTCTCGAGCCGTGTTCGCATAAGGCCGACTCACAGGCTTTTTCCGCGTACGCTGTGCTTTTTCTCTGCGACTTCCCGCGCCTACGGTCTTGAGCAACACGCGCGAACGCTCGTTTGGCGATACCATTGAGCACAACCGCGCGGGGGCATCGTGTTCGCATTGTTGGGCGCGAGGTACGCTGCCTCAACGGCGCTCTCCACGCGCAGCCCACATCTCCGTGTTACGAGGAAAATTCAGAAGAGGCCTTGCGGTACACACCAGCGAGCAAATCTGTACGTCTGTACTATACCTGTATGTGGTCGTGCACGCTCATGTCAGTCTATAGGGAACCCCGGAGGAGGGCGTGCACGCCTTGCCACTTGCCGGTTCCTATGTGATCGACGGAGACGGCCATAGCTCACTGTGCCGAGTACACGCGTCCGTGTCCGCCCGCTGGCTGACGGTCTGTAAGCACGGGTACGGAGGCGGTCGGTGTCGGTGTGTCCTACGGATGCGCAAACGCCAAGGTGAGTCGCGAGTTCGAAGAGAGGGGTCGATGGGGGAGCGAGAAGGAGGCAGCAGACACCGACTTGGTGACAACTGTGCCTCACTAATTCAGTCGTCCGAGGCGAGCCAGCTACGTTGTCTCGTCGCCTCCTCTGGGTCTCATATGCACATGTCACACTCTCGAGGATTTGCTCATGTGGGTGAGCCCTCGGCACTTACAGCTGGTGTGTGCGCCGTCCAGGTCGAGAGTGCATTTCACGGTGGAGTGCAGCGGCCGTCGCTAGACGCTCACCAAAATATGGGACAGGGTGCGGGGCGATCTGTCAAGCCTGCGGCCAGAAACGTTGTCTTACCTTTGACAACGTGATCGGCTCAGATTTGCGCACGAAGAGCGGCAGGATACGCCTGCGGTATGCCGGCCGCCTGTCGTTCTATCTGCGGGCCGGTACCATTGATGTGAAGCAGCAGCAGGCATGCGCTGGCTAGAGGCACGGCGCCCGGCTGCCAATCGAGGGACGGTGCGTCGGGCCGCCGCGCGGTTTCGGTGTCTCTCCACACTGTACAGCCGGGCTGACGCAGTTTGCCAGGGCGCAGAGCGAGCAGGCGCGTTATCCACTTCCGGGCGGGCGAACAAGTGAGGTGTATGCCGGCGCGTGCATGTGCCGTCGAACGTACATATGGTCGTTTACCCTCCTGAGGCTCACGTACATCCTGCAAATCTGTGCCCGCGTCGACATCCCGGCCATCCAGCACGTACACGTCTGCCATACAGCACGCCTGCTAGTACGCTGACTCGTCTCCCGACACTTTGCTACGTCAGAGCAGACTACGTGTCCACCGCTACAACGCTCACGCGGCTAGATGAACACGGATGAGGATGTGCACTGGCGTCGCGCTCGCGCGGTACGTTTATCTTCAATTTGTCCGTCGGTTGATTTCCATTCTCGCGCTAACATGTTCTTTGCGCGGTAGCTGCTATCCCCTGACTAGTACGCGCAGGTCACTGGGGCAAAGAATCAAAGATAGGCGGGGCGGCAGGTCACGGAACGGCGCTATCATGCAGTAAGGAGACACTATCTCGTATGTGTATTCCCTTAGTTTTTGTGTACATCTTTGTCCTCTCGTCCGCCTCAACACCCATCCGTGGTCGCCTTGTGAACATGCAGAAGTGGTCGGCCGGCCCGCACGTCTGCGGAGAGTGTGAGCGCCATATTTGGTACCTGGCCGTGCGACTCACCTGGCAAAGTTCGGAAGCAGGTTAGTGGGTACCTTGTCTCAGAGACACGTAGGTACGGTACAACCTGGCATATGATCAGCTGAACTGGACTGATACTGCCACCATGTAAAAGGGCTTCACCTGTACCGGAGTCGTAGGACGCGGTGAGCGATAGACCGGGGTAGGCCACAGATGAGCCGGAGGAGGAGGTTGAGTTGAGCTGAGCGGTAAGGTACCACAAAGTCTACTGCAGCCATGAATCCCCCAGAGGTACTGGTCACCGCCTGGTATGGGCTGAGAACCCAACCGTATAGCAGGAGTTCGCCATCGTCCGTCAAGCCCGCAACGTCTTGTAGGACAATCACACCTGGCCCGCGCCCGATGTTGCCGAGGAGGTTGACGGGTTCACCCAGAGGGAGGGGTTCCTCTGTGACAATCCGCCATTGCGTTGGTGCGAAGGAGAAACTCGAGTACCGGAAGTTGAAAGCGTCCATGCCCATCCGCGCGATCTCCTCCTCACGTAGCCATGGGCGCCAGTGCAGCTCAGGATTGCTGTCTGGAGCACAGACGTCTGTTCTGGTGTGTGTCGCTGTAGTCGCCAAGATATGAAGCATGCTATCAGGAGGTTGATAGACACGGTAGACAGTCTGTGAAGCCATGGTGTTGGCAGGGAGCAACTCGCTCGGCCCACGACTCGGAGTTGTGATACCGCTTAGCAGAGGGCGCTGGGGAAACCTTGATTTATTCATCAATGTTTACTCGTCCGCTCCGGTACATCAGGTGACAGCACGATTTGTGATTCGCTAGCATGATAGTACATCACGTCAGCCAACTTGGTCCTTCAGAGTGGCTTGGTGACCGTGTTGACACTGCTAAGCCTGTGCAAAAAACTGAGTCGTAAAACTGAGCTGGTTTCAAGCAAATTAACATACGGTAGCTTCACCGGCCTAGGACTTCCATCATCAAGCATGATTATCACGAATCGGAGGCCCTAAAGACACAGATGAGTATCATTTGACACTGAACGATCTGAAAACTCACCTCGATTGTCTCAGTGTCACTGACCACCCCGGTACGTGTGTGTCCACCCTCCAAGAAAAATACTTTGGTATGGATCTGACTTAAAGTGAGCCTTACCGCATAACGTGTTTGATACCATGAGGGAACACTGACCGGGAATGGGTCTGGCATGATGACTGGACTGACTATGCAGAGGGGGAGAGCGCACGTTAGCTGGGCGTTGAGCGATACAGATACGATAAGGCGATACAGGCCGAGCAGAGAGTTTGATCTGGCTACCCGAAGTGTCTTGAATATTACGTACAATGACGAGCGGTGATCTGGGAGTAGACTCATGCCCTAATAAATAGTGACATGTCGTCCAAGCATAGATTATCTCCTGACACAAAAACATACTTTATTAGTTGTTGAGTATATCTTCTCATTCAGAAGCCGAACACACGCACTGCCATGATACTTTTCCTAAGGCGCTCATGTGGGGAAGTGGTAGGCGACTGGTACTTCTTCATGCTATATATGTGCCGACGAGATACCAGATGACATCATCTTGATCAGCAGGGCATGCTGAGACATCAGACCATGTGCTCGTGTTCTAGAACACTCAAAAGGTGTATCCTGCTAGAAATCAGAGATAAGATATGGAATTTGAAACTGATGTTCTGATGTATCAAACGCCAAGGCCAACATCTAGGCAACAGGCACAGAGTCCACTTTCGGACATCCTGTTTGCCAATGTAAGAGTCGATAGTATACGCCAGTGATTGCACACATATTTAGTTGGTGTGTGGCGATGGAAGCCCCGTCACATCAGAGGTTAGTTGCAACACAATTTTATTGACTTAGGTGGGGCCGGCGCTTGTATTGCGTGGTGTGCTCGCATGTGTCTCGCGTGCGGCAGAGACTCAGAGCTCTACGCGGGGAGGCGATGGCCAGACCGGAGCCAATTTGTGGAGCCATCGACCCAGAGATCTTGTATTGCTCCGTGCGCAATACATACTACTCCATGGCGTTGACCACCACTGCAAATAACCCCTATTCTCACACTGCGCATTGATTTAGCGACCACCCTCAAAAATGCTACGACCGAACTCGCCGCTTCCCCATGACCCTGACCACTGTTTTTGAGTGTGCTCAATTATCCCTTGCTTCGTAGCGCGCCGTGAAACTCGCTAAGCAAGCGAACACTCCGCTCTCAAAACCCCACCCTCCTTTGGCCAACACTGCACCTGCACGACACTCCCTCCTTTGCCTACATCCCATCCACGCCATGTCCACCAGCACCATGTCCAAACCCTTCACCACTCTTTTCATCACCATGATGTTCGACGACTCTCCGTCTCAGGTCTCCGGGGTCGCCCACTGCCGGTTACTTGTCTGCCCATCCCGCCCACTTGGCATCGGCACCAAAGTCCACCTCTACTATGTCATCGACTCACCTGAACTTGTCTCGTTCTTTCCCACCGCAGTTCGGGCTCCTTTGACCGCCATGCGCACGGACATTCATGGGGAGATAGTCGGTGTACAACCGTCCGGTGCAGGGGAGGTCGAGTTCGTGGTGGCGAACTGGAACGAATGGGCTTCTGTGAGACATGCATATATCCGGGTCCCGTGGCTCCCAGGCATCTCGACCGGTCGGGACTTGCACACTTTTATGGGTACTGTAGCTCCGCTGCGAGAGGTATGTTTGCAGCATCTCAAAGGCCTGGACTGTTCTGACGTCCACCCCCATCTAGACCCAGGGGCACGCCGCGCCCGACTCCACCGACGTCATGCCCAGACCGGCGGTGGACTTACCCGCTGTGCGTGCCACTACGCCGAGGTACCCGGACCAATCACAGAACAGCAATTCTTCATCGAGCGGCTCGGAGCATCCCGTAGTACGCGAGGAAGCTGGAGGGTTAGACAAGGATCGTACCTTTATGGACCCGCTCTTTGACTTCGACTACGACCCGCGCCCTACGACCTTTGCATTCCGCCCGTAGTAATACCAAGTCTAGCTCTTCCGTGCCTGCAGGTCTTGCGTGAGAAGCTCGGTGAAAGGACAAGCGAATACAAGGCAAAGCGCCCGATGGATAGTGGACTGGGGGCTGAAGCGGAATGTTAAAACCCCGAGGATGCTTTGGGTAGAACTGGGTAAGCGGAGTTCCATCTCATTGTAGATCCGGCGTGTGACGTCATTTGCATGCTCGCCATGACCCATCGTACGCGACGCTCCCCCGTGTCCTCCACTCTGGGCCTACTCGGTGTGCGTGCAGTGCGTCTGGTGATCGCATCTAGGCCCGCTGTAGAGTAGAGGGAGAGCTCCCCATGCATTTTACCGGTGACGGTACGGACGATTGATCTATCGTAATTGCGTTAAGGGGAGTGTAACCGGCGGCGAGCGTTCAAATCTCGGCCCCCCGGCATTTGCCACTTTTCGGCGCTGTTTGATTGCGCTCTGTTTCGCGTACTCAGTCGAAACCCCTTGCTGACTGTCTCGATCCGTGTCCTGGCACGATTTTCTTCTATAAATATTCTGGATTTGGTCTGGTATCCTTTGTGTGCTTGTCTGTACTCGTGCTGAACGTAGTCCAGGTCTGCCCGGAGGGCCTTACCTATGAAAGGATACGGTAAGTAGCGCGTCCAGCTCACAGTACTGTGACCGGTCGCCTACGGTCACGAGAGCGAGAATCTATGACACGGTGATTAAAAGAACGTTCGCATCCATTTCAGGAGGTAACGTACTCTCAAGGACCTACGAGATCCGCCCATCAGTTACAACTTCATACAGATAACGAAGTAAATAACGCACCAGACTCCGTACGCCAAAACCGAGTGATGCTCTCGACTCCCAACGAGGTAGTAGTAACTGTCGAGAGTTCATGATCGTTGCGTTCACGTCACCTCGAGACGTGAAGATATAGACGTACCAGATATGAACGCATACAGCGGCATGCAGTGTATCTGCTAAGCTAACATCCCCGCTAGCGTTAGTGAACGATGGCGTCGTGAGCGAAATATTGCTGACAATAACGCGAGGACCTGGCATCATGTGAATAGTCGATAGCAATCGGGGAGCTGGCGAACCTACTGTCAGCTTCAGTACTCGAGCGTCCGAGTTGTATTGACGGAAGTATCGATGCGTCTGATAGGTCGTCATCCCGTATAGCCTGCGCGAGAGATTTTAGCACTTGCACACAAGGGACGCGAGGACGCCGGAGTCCCCGTAGACATACACGAGGCCAACGCATGTGCCGAGGAATATTGCACTAAAAGTGTGTTCCAGGGTGAGTATGGGCATGTCGTCGACGGCGAGCGAGGGCGTCGAGGTGGCCATGGCTGTGGTGAGGCGAGAGAGACTGGCAGGTGTCGGCGCCGTCGAAGAATCTACGTCGACAAGTACCCCTGATATGCCCTAGGCAGCGGGCGTGCAACTGCGGAGAGGCTTCCATGAGAACGTCGGTGGTGCATTGGACCCTAGGGTATTCGACTTGTGGCGCGGCGTCCACCACGTAAGCTGTCACATTCTGGCGGATGTCGATGACAGGAGCGTGGGGGATCCATGATGCACGAGCTCTGGCCACTCAAATCACCGTTCTACCCCAACGGAGTAGGATACCACTGGCAAAGTGAGCGGGTGTCCTGCTGCTTAGAGCGATGACAGAAGGCGGCATACACCCGGTTAAAGGGCGCACCCGTGCCGGTCGTTGACATTTTCAATTCAAGGCCTGTACGTTGGCGCGATTCAGATCCCTGGACACGTTGAGAACAAGGTCTCCAGTCCAAAAACGAACGAGACGCGCACCTGTGTAGGTTTGGTCGGGCCTTCCCGCTGCCGACGGCCCTACGCGTCGGTCTTCAGCTAATTGCTCCAGTGCGAGCCCAGCAGATCGGGCATACCACCTCGTATAACTACCATTCGCATGCTTACCCGTCAGCCATAGAAGCGACAGAGCATATTGGCCAACGGGTTCAAACGTTGTGAGCAGGAGTTCTGCATTGCGGCGGCGGCGGTGGTGGTTGAGGCTTAAGAGCGCTTGCGGCCGTCGGCAACAGCCGCGCCCTGCATGTCAGTCGCAAGCGCCCATGGCTACGCCTGTCTCCTGGCACTTACTTACAGCCACTCACTCGCTCCGAGTCCCTTCGAATCCCCTCGAGCTCCGCCCCTCTTCGAGGACCATATCCACGAATATCTCTGGCCCTGGCTAAATCATATAAATCTCAGACTACACCCAGGTAAATATATTACACATCATTGAAATACCAAAGCCTACGCGATCCCCGATCGGTGTTCTGAGGGCTCGTGCTGGATCATTCTCCCAACACCAGCTACTCGAGATGTTTCAACCATCCACGCGCCGAGAAGTCCTCGACGATGTCCTTAACCGTCTCGGAGAGTGGCTTGTACTTCAACCCGAGGATGTGCTTCGACTTCTCATTCGAGGCGACCGGAAACGGACCCTTTGGCGCGCCCGGCCACGTCTTCTCGAGGCGCGGTAGGAGGTTCTGTTCCTTCGCGACGTCCACTAGGTGACAGATCAGTCAGCGACCGTCTACTTCGATGATGAGTGGAGACACTTACGCCAAGCTTGCCAGGTGGTTTCATCTGTGAAGCGAAACGTGCGGTCAGCCATCGAGACGAGGCGGCGAGGCACGAACGTACCAGCAGTGGCCAGTATGCGCTCTCCGCCGGCGGCTTTGACCTCGAGCGCGCGGATGTGAGCTTCGGTGACGTCCCGCACGTCGACGTAGTTGAAGTAGTGCAAGAGCCGAGTGCTGGGCTGCGGAGCGCTGAAGAAGGAGACCCACAGAAGTCCCTGGGTCGAAGTCATCTCCGCGGGAGTCGGGGGATCGTCGGCGAGGGGCTATGGCGATTCAGTCAACTCAGCAACAGCGAGACCCAGAAAGCTCCCCTGTACGTACCCCGAAGACGAACGCGGGCTGGATGACGGACAGATCCCAGCTGATTTCGTGCTTGTGCGCCTTGTAGATCTCCCATGCGGCTGAAATAGCGACTGAGCCAGACATCCCCCCGCCGCTGGAAGACAAACCCGCACCTTTCTCTGCAAGCACCTTGCTCGCGTCATACTTGTCTTGCCCTGGTGCGTCCTTCCCGAGCTGTTCGACGTTCTTAACAGGCTCTTCACTCCAGTCGTCCTCGGTGTACACTTTAACAGGAGCCTCCGTCGCCATCGTAGCGACGATAGAAGACGTGAAGACGACACGCTTGATCCCTGCGCTACATACAAGATGAGCGCATTCCCGGGTGAGTATACTTCCTGATATCGCACCCGTTTTTGACGGCACTCTTCAGGAGGGCGGTCGCGCCGTCACGGGCGGGACGAATGAGGTCCTGCGGGTCGCCCGCCCACAACGTAACCGGGGACGCGCCGTGGATGATGGCGTCTACCCCCTTGACAGCCTCGTCGAACGCGCCCTCCTAGACGCCCCGTCAGCACGATCGCACGCGGCGAGTACGACCCCAGCTCGAACAGACGACGTACCACGGCAATGTCAGGCACGACGACGTACTCGAACTTGTCGGCGACCTTGGGCTGCTTCTTCTGCAGCAGCGTCTTCAGCGCTTCGCCCTTCCCGGCGGAGCGCACTTGCCCGCGGACGGAATACCCCCGATCGAGGAGCTCGCGGACCTGCCACACGCCGAGGAAGCCGTTGGCCCCGGTGACGAGGATCTTTGAAGGGGCGGAGACGGCGGGCATGCTTGCGAGGTAAGTTATGAAGTTATGAGGGAGATGGAGAGCGCTGTGAAAGTTGCTTCAGCACGACAGCCTTAAGTACTCGTCGACATCTCCCGACCGCCGGCCCTCTGCGGGTATTACGACGACGTTCGGCGAGACCAGTAAGCGGCGTCAGTACGCCATTATCAGCCGACTGCATATATGAGGCCATTCAGCGATGAGCGGACGACGGTGGGTTCGGGGGTTGCTCACCAAGACGTTCTCGGGCAGGGGTCTCGTCGCCGAGGTGAGCGCGTCTCAAGCCTGCGCGCATGACCGCTCGCCGTATCGTACACCCTTCACGTGTTATGGTTGTTGTTGACTTCCAGTGGCTGTCGCTGAAATGTTTTGTAGAGAGCGACTCGGGGAACCCGAGCGCTGCCGGATGGTTGTACCCCTCGGGTTGCGGAGCGAAGGTGGATATGTCGGTGAGTTCTCGCTAGCGCTCCCACATACCGCGGCGCGCAGTGCGTCTTCCGGGCTGCCTGCGTTAAAAGAGCAGGTATTGCATTGACCGTGGCCTGAAGGGCGCAGGCTTGTACCGGTGCAGCCCACTCAGTAACACGCTAAGAAAACTTCGGGGCGAGGCGCGCCTGCGAGTTCAGGAAGACCGAGGCCCTTCGATGCACATGTGGATGCGTTACAAGCTGGTGGTTTCCCGTGAACTACCTAAGACGAGATCTGCTAAGGTTCGTTCTGTTCAATCCAACGTCGAACGAGCACACTTCGGGAATAGAATGCTGCTTTCTCTACTCTTTGTTTGCCGAGTACCGCTATCTAAAGCTCACATGAAGCCCTTCCCTAGTCATCCCTCATGCCCTCACAGATCGGCTAGGAAAGAACTATCAGCAAAACCCACGCGCAGAGCCAGCCTCGAGGAAACGCACCGGCTGCCCGGGTACAATGGGCGCGCACACCCACCCTGTGATGTGTCCGCCGATCTTGCACTCCGCACAGTTGTCGGTGCCGGGTCCGCAGTTCGTCTGGTGGGCCGTGCAGTCTTTCGTGCCCTGTCGGGCAAGAAGAGCGGCAGGGTTGGCCGTGACGAGGCCGAGGTTGGCGAAGGCGAGGGTAAGGCTGGTGATGATGGCGAGCTGCATGTGTCTAGGGGTTGAAGGGGAAAGGGCTAGTATGCAGCGCATAGACTCGGGGCTGTAGCGAGACTAGCACTCACTTGTACTTGATGGGGTAGCGAGGGTGTTGTAGTCACTGTGGTCCTACGTGTCGCTACGAGATTAAATCCTACGGCTAGAAGCGCTCAAAGTCCTCTTCCGCCTAAGAGGAGCACCATCTGGTGGTGCCGATATCTCGGCCTTGTCTGCGGGATAGCTGCGCGCGGTCATAGGGCCACGACTCAACAGCGCTTTGAGCTGTTCCGGCAGGTGCGAAATACTCACGCGACGCCTCCACACCAAATTATGATGCGCCCAACGGCATTGCCTATCGTTTACGAGACAGTGATACACCTCGCCTTCACGAGCTTCTCCTCAGCCAGTGAGTGCAGTGGTTTTTCGTGCCATCCGAGTCGACGGGTTACTCACCACCACCTCGTCTCATATTGCAGCAGAGTCACTCCGCGGCACACGCGACCCTCTTCGAGGGCGGTACAGCTATGTTATGTTGTAAGCTTTCGGAGTTAGATATCAGACCAATCTTCCATACGCAAGTGCACCCGCTTGTGTGAAAGTTTACACAGCCGCTAATCCTATTGCATCCTTTAGTACATTTTGTACAGCTGCCGTTGAAGGGCGGAGAGGTTGAGCGGGAGGTTCCGAAGACTGCATCCATCACATACGTACCGTAGTAATCACGTCCTGATAGCAGCGCGCCTACACTCCGAAGTGCTTGAGCCATCCGCGCTCGGCGAAGTCCACGACCACGTCGCGCAGCGTGTCGGGGACCGTGCGCAGCTGGATGCCGAAGATACGCTTCGCCTTCTCGTTGGAGAAGTACGGGCTCGGCGGGTTGTCGATGCTGTAGCCGGCGTTGAGCTTCTCGTGATCGACGTCCCCGAGCCCAGGCAGGAGGTTGTGCGTCTCCACCGCGCTCACTAGTAACGATGGTCAGTACATGCGGGTTACCCGTTACGCCGGAAGCGGATACGCACACCAGTGGTCCCATCTGACGAACTCTGCGCGAGCGGTCAGATACGTGCCTCGCGACGCGATAAGAGTGAACACGCACGAGAAGTCGCGATGATGCGCTGCCCTCCGGCTTCCTCGACCTGCAACGCGCGGATGTGCAGCTCCACGACGTCGCGCACGTCGACGTAGTTGAGCCACTCCGGCTCGCGCTTGGGGGGAGGTGGGGACGCGAAGAGCGTCGCGTACATGTACTTCGGGGTGATGGGCAAAGCTGCAGGTGAAGCGACCGCAAGATCGAGGACCGGCTGAACGTGCAGTCAGTATCTGCCAGGGGCTCTCAAACAAAGGGGGCTGCGAACTCACCCCGAAGATCCAAGAAGGGTTGATGTAGGTTAGGTCGAAGCGTGCATCCTCCTTGTGCTGCTCCATGAACTCCCAGGCGGCTGGATGGACACCGAGTATGAATGAACACTCGAAAGCGACGTCACACACGACAAATTAAGAACTCACCCCGCTCGGCCATAGTCTTGCTGGCGTCGTACTTGATGCTGTCGGGTGCGCCGACCCCCTCTCGCACCACACGCTCAATAGCGTAGTCGTTCCAGTCCTGCTCGGTGTACACCCGAGCGGGCGCCAGGTCGTTTTCCCGGGCGCTCGCGCTGGCGGAGATGGAGCCAGTGATGACTACGCGCTTAACGTCGGAACTGAGTTGCGTATGACTCTGAGCATCGCGGTGACATGATGCTCGAATGCGAACCGTATACGCACTGCAAGGCGCTTTTGAGGATGCTTAGGGTACCGTTCACAGCGGGCCGGATGTATGCCTGCGGGTCTTCAGAATCCGGAATGACTGGGGACGCGACATGGACGACACCCTGGACGCCGGCCATGGCTTCGTTGAACGCCCCGTCCTGTTTAGAGACCTGCGTGAGTACGTGCTCCACGTATACATTCAAGCGACGTACCGCCGTTATGTCCGGGACAACAAAACCGAGAAAGCGCGCCGCGGCCTGGGGAAGCTTGAGTGCGACGAGGTCGGAGGGAGCCTGAACTTTTTCGGCAGAGCGGACGGCGGCATGGACAGTGTACCCTTGCCGGAGGAGCTCGTGGACGGCCCACAGACCGACGAAGCCGTTCGCTCCAGTGACTAGAACAGCAGACGAGGGGGATATAGTCGGCATGGTTTGTGCAAGAAGCGGGGAAGATGGGTTGGACGGGTTGTGGGTGGCTCACGATAGGCACAGGAGCGGGTCCGCTTTATAGTGGGCTATATACCGAGTACCGGGCTTCTGAGGGGATGGTTTTTGTGCCCTCGGCGACGAAAGTGTTCTCGCCGAGGGTCCAGCAGCTGCGGTACGCTGAATAATGCCTTAGCATTACGTCCCACGATTCGAAGCGCCGGGAGGTCGGGGTGACCCTAGGCCACTCTCCAGTGCGCGGCGCCGCCATCCTAGGGGAATAAAGGAAGCTATCATGTGAGCATCCGGCGGAAATGGGGACGTGAAGCGAAGCCTGTGATACGCACAACCCAGAAATGCACTATGGCTCTGATGTACGCCGGGAGACGGTTCCTCCTAGTAGCACCCGGATTCTGTGCAGATGGAAATATGAGTGGCTGGGATAAAGGATCCTGGATAGACGCAACGTACGGTTGTGATTTAGACATACAGCTCACGACTATGTCGGCGCCGTTTACGACTCGCCATTAACAAGCAGATTAGTAGTGGGTATTCCGCTGAACGGTGGCGACAGCGCCAAGACAGGGCTGGCGGGTCCTACTGCCGCTGTTACTTATCTGCAGAGCATTCACACCGTAAGTCATAGAAACACCTAGCCATCTGTGTTCTTATGGCAAGGCGATCCAATCTCAGTCTGTCAATGGGCAAGGCGGACGGGAGAGAACCAGCGTTAGACGAGTCGGAGCAGCACGTTCAAGTTGGAGGTGCTTTCAACAAGCGCCGGTTCCCCCTGCTGTTTGTACTTGTTGATATTCGGCTACGGCGGTCGCGCTCGGTCGCGGCGGCCTGCTTCTCGTACCTTGCTACCATGACTGCAACTCTCAATGTAAGTATACACCTCTCGACCATGGTTGGATCTGACGGGTCCACGGATATCATCGGAACATAACTCGGCTGCAGATAAGTAAGTATACACCCCTTTCCGCCGCCAAACCCGTACTGCTGCTCATTTTGATCCATGTCAGCCTTTGATATACTTCAGCCAACCGCGCGCCTTGTAGTCCTCGACGACATCTCTAGCAGTCTCCGGTAACGTCTTAAAAGTATGTCCAAATATCTTCTTGGCCTTGTCATTGGCAAGGTACGCGTGGGGCGGAAGGGGCGCGTCGTTCGGCTGGCCGCAGCCGGGGAGGTCGATATGCGCGCGCCATTCCTCCCACGTCGCAACATCTGTGCACGATTGGTTTGCAGTTTGAGTGGCCGAAAGTTCTTGAGGAGAGATGGGATGAACGCACGAGAGCTGCAGATAATCCTCTCCCCGCCCGCGGCTTCCGTTTCCAAGGCCTTTACGTGCAGATCGGCGACATCGCGGACGTCGACGTAGTTGTGCCAGGGCATCGTCTCTGCCGCCGGTCTTGGATTCACCGTGAGCTGTCGCCACATGTGGAACGGCGTGTTCGACAAGGCGGTGGGCTCCGCGACACGCTCGCCGGCCATGGGCTGTGACGTCATCCGCCCAGGTAAGTCGCACACTCGTAGATTTCATCCGGTAGGGCTCACGTACCCCGAAGACCCAGGTTGGGAGGAGCGTGCACAATTCGAACTTTGCATCTCCCGTATGCTCCTTCACGAAGTCCCAGGCGGCTACGATCAATGACATGTGAGTTCTCGAACAGCGCGCGCGTCGACATACTCACCCCGCTCTGCTAGCGTCTTGCTCGCATCGTACATGAAGACAAACAACGCGTTCGGCCCTTGCTCTTCGACGATCTTCACCGCCGTGTCGTTCCAGTCCTCTTCAGTATACGTCCGCAGCGGCGCGGTTATGCCAATGATCGCGGTCATAGACGATGTGACTACGACGCGCTTGACGTCGGATCTGTTGGAGAAGCCTTTTGAGCGAGGGATAGGGGTCGTGAACTCGATGGGACTCACTTCAACGCGCTCCTGAGGATATTGAGCGTTCCCTCTACGGCGGGCTTGATGTACGCTTGCGGATCGCCAGACTGGGTTGGGGTCGCGAGAGGTGAGGCCGTATGGATAATCCCATCGACGCCCTTCACAATGTCATTGAAAGCGCCAGGCTGCGAGATCAAACTGGTGAGTGCGATCGTATTGGAGGATCTACCGATCACTGACCTCCGCGATGTCCGGAACGACGACAGTACTGAACCTTTCCTTTGCGCCCGCCAGCTTCTCTGCGACGAACTCGGACAACTCCTTCGCCTTCGCCTCCGAGCGCACCGTACCGCGCACAGTGTATCCACGCTCGAGCAGCGTGCGCACAACCCAGTGGCCGATGTACCCGTTCGCGCCAGTGACGAGGACTGTCGCGGGATATTTGATCACTGGCATCTCGCAGTCTCTGAAAATATCTGCGCGATCGGGGAAGATGATGAACAACAGAGTGGACCAGGACGAGCGTGACGATGTTTCCTCACACTGTGTCGCCTCAATTCGCCCTCCGCACCCCGCAAACCAAGGGTACGGTAACGCTGGTCTTCATCATGGAAGGATCTGATTCTTTGAAGGTGCGCATGCGTCACGACCCACGGCGTTCTATACGAGTGGCGGGGCTAGACCCGCCGCGGGGTTTATACTCGGGTGTGTTTGCACGTGAACCGGCAAGTGGATATTCGGAATCGCAGTGGCTCTGACACGTCCCGAGGCTGACTATATGCGGCCAGAGCACTACCGCGGACGTTTTCAAGCACGCCCGCGCGCGCCGCGTATCGCTCAGTGGTGTTGGCATTGCCTGCCAGTTGAAGGTGAACTGGTTCGTTTCGGCTGGACACCCTGCTGTAGAACTGACGGCAGTGCGCACGGCTATGTAATAGGTGCAGAGATGCCGGGAGACAAGTGTCGCGAATGCGCATTCGGTACTCAGCCCCATTCGAATAGGTCGACCTCACCTGGCAACCGACCACCATCCGTCAGCTGCTCTGCACACTTCAGCTCCCGTCTACACGTTACGACCACAGGTGTTGTACAAGCTTCCATTCACGCCCCTCTCGTCGAACTAACCTCGCCTCATCCGCCCGCCTATCGCTGAAAGAAGTCTAGAATACAAGTCTGGCGAAGACGGTTCAGTGGGAACATCGGCGCGCAACGGCGGCAGGCGAATACTCACCCCGGTTTGTCCCGGCAGTTTCGAGCAGACCCAGATTTTGTTGACGACCGGAGTGCAGCTCGCCTGGCACTGGTCGTTGCTCGTACACTCCATGTCGCATACGGGCTGCTGGCGTGCCTGTGCACCAGCCGGCGTGCCTGCGACAACGCCAATGTGGGCGAAAGCGAGAACGAAGCTGATGAAGACGATGACCTGCATAGTAGTGGGATAGTAGGCTGGAGAGGGACGGATGTGAGTGCGGCGGGGACTGAGCGGTGGGTGAGTCGCTTACTGCGAGGGTTGTGTTACTGGTGGATTCACGCAGCCCATGCAGCTTTGACGGTGTTTTATGCAGTCACCAGCGCCGGCCACAGCGTCCCGGTGAACGGAGACTGGTCGTTAAGTACACGCTATTCCCGGTTTTATGGGACAAAGATAGCTGCTATCGCAGGCTGCCACCACGCGGCGCGCTGACGCTGTCAGTACGCCTCTAACAGGTACGTAGCTTTCAAATCTCCTATTGTAACGCCCGCGACAGTACTCTGACCCCTCTGTAGCATGCTTCCACGCAATCGTAGCTTAGGCCCACTAGCGGGGCTGCAGATGATTGTCCTTAGCACGGCCAGTCTCGTTCGTAGGTCATGACAGTGCGTATCACTTCTTCTGTTCCCCACTCGCTACAGTTTCCCGTTGTGCTGACAGCCCTTGTGTAGCGCCGTCATCCGAGCCGGGTTCTCAGGCTCCGCGCGCAACGCCTACCTCCACCACCACGCCGCCCCTCCTTACAGGAATTGCAGAAGTGTCTCCTGCCCACACAGTACCACCACTACGTTCGTAAGGCTCACATGGAGGCGGTTTGATAGCTCCCGACACCCCCCGACTATCAGGTGCTCGAAATCCCTGTCCCGCTATGTGGCAGTATTCGACCCAGCATTCGCGCCCGAGTACTTGGACGCGGGAACCTCCTTCCTTGGACAACCGTAACTCGTTCCATTAGCGACTGGCTCGAGGTACGAATTGCGCAACAGTCGAGAGCAAGATGAACCACCCCTTCTGGCGCGCGGGTGATCAGGCGCGCGTTTACATTCCAAAAGAGCCGTCCAGCGCGGCAGGTGAGCGCGTCCAGATATGCGTATATCTGCGTTTTTCCAACTCAGTTGTTTAGCCAGCGCGGTCGCTCGCCAAGCATCGCATAGGCATACTCTACGAGTTCACGTTATGGTACGTCCCCTTGGCCATCGTCTATACGCAGTTCGATGGTGACGCGCGAGACTGCTTACCAGACGCATCCTGTAAAAGTACGCGGGTGTCGCGTCCTCGCGCTCGATACTCGATCCGGTTCAAGCGGCCCGGCCTCCCCATCTGAAACCTCACCGCACTCCACCGAAGCGCTGCTGCGCGACGAGGTCCTCCCGTAAACCCACTCCTCCACACATCGCAAGTACTGCTCAGACATCGCAATATTAGGTCTCGTACGAACTGCTATTCCCTCACCGACTCACCGCCCTCCATCTCTTGGGCCACCACCAGAATTAGATCAGAGCACACTGCTAGCGGAACCAGTTTAGTAGGTACGTCGACCTCCAGCCGCACCACCAGCGGGACACTCACCCCGTCCTGTATCGGCGCCTGCTGGCAGATCCAGACCCGGCCGCGTATCGGAGGGCAGCCGGCCTCGCACTGGTCGCTGCTCGTACACTCGATGGTGCATACCGGCAGCCGGCGATCCAGGGAGCCCGCCGGCGAAGCTGCGACAACGCTGATGCTGGCGACCGCGAAGATTATGCTGAAGAAGGCTGCGATCTGCATGGTGGACTGGGGTCCGGCTATGTGAGCGCTATGATGAGAACGGGGACGGGGTAGGTCGCTCACTACAACCGACGTTGTGCTGCTGATGGGTGTCTCGGACTGCTGCAGCTCTGAGCGATTTGGGTGGGATTATATGCTCTCGTAGGGCGCCAACGACAGTGTTTGGCGGACGGACGTCAGAAAGCTGTCGCTTGGCACGAGATGCTGTCAGTCCAGAGCGCCCAGGGACGGTTCCTGCAGCGCCGCTGCCAGTGTGGCGCACCGGCTCTGTCACCAGTGCGTCTCTCACACGTCTACACTTCGAAACTCCTAGTGATGGAAATCTGGTGACACAGTTCTCATGTTCTGTGGCAAGCTTCCAAGTACTTGTGCTTGGTCGAGGATAAAGAGCGAACTCCAAATCTACAGGATTACGACTAGTCGTCAGGCTAAGGCGGCATGTCTCGACCCTACTAGTATGTTTCCTCCGCGGCTTCATTCCTTGGCTGACGGCGCTGGTGTAGTGTCACCCCCTTATCCGACGCCCACGTTTTCCCCGGCTCGACGCGCAACGCCTGCCACCATCACCACTTCGCTCGGTCTCGAAGAAGTCGCAGCAACATCTCCGGCCTGCGCAGATCCAGTACGTCTAGCATCCGTACGGCTTCTGACGAGGCGATGGTCTGACAGTCCTCCGCGACTCGGTCATCAGCTGCACTATCATACCACCCCCTGCATCGCTTCTTCACTGACTGGTGGCCTGCATGAGGCTCGTCATGTTAAAGGGCGTGGGGTCCCATGCCCGGTTAGCCTTCGCGCTTTCTGGTAGGGGTGAACTCGGGGTCACGGTGTGCACTGCGCAAAAACACTCCGGAGGCCCCATTTCCTTCTACAAACTGGGACTAACCATGACGTTGACGGTGTGCTCCGTGATGCGGAACAGCGTTGACATGAAGGCTCGATTGTTACTCAGGATGCAGTCTTTCTCCGAACCTCCGTACAGCAATCTTTCGCGTGTTTCCAGCTCTTGAGTTCAGACTCCATGCCGACAGCGGTTTGGCATGCCGAAAGCCTGATCAATTCTCCAGCTCCTTGCGCGAGAGGCACGCAGCGCGGTTCGTCTTCAATCATGCTCCTGTGCTTATCTCGCTGATCCGTAGCGGTACTCTTGCTCGGCGCTCAGGGCTCGTTAAAGGGTGCCGGGAGCATGCAGCTCGGAGTCACGCCCGCCCTTTCCCGTGGTTCCCAGGGGGCGCGAGCAAAACAACTCCCTCCTCCTGCCGTCCAGTACTTTTCCTTAGCGTACCGCCTTGAGTTGACATGCTTCTCATATCAACCAGCCGGCACTTCCGCGCTCCCAGAGCACCGGACGCCAATTCGCTTCACCGTCGGCGTCCGATTATAGTATTCTGTGGGTAGCCTCCGGTTGAGGGCGGGATACAACACTGAAATACGAATACGTCACAAACACAGGTGCTATACAAGTGAGCAGGCTGCAGTTCCGACCCGCTCGTTCGTGACATGGACTGGATCGACAACTGTAACGGGCCGCCGCACACGCAGAGACATCCGAGCGCGCGAGGGACCATGCGCTGCGGAAGGGGCTCGATGCGGCGTCTTCAAATGCCGACCAACGCCACGTCGAAGATCTCGAAACAAGTCTGGGCGATTATTTCAGCAGGCGCCTCGACGCACGAAGAAGGAGAGAGACTTACGCCTGGCTGCCCTTGCGTCAGCGCTACACATTCCCATCCGGTCTGCCCGCCGACTGGCAAGTCGGCGCAGTTGCGCACGCAATCTAGGGTATCCGTGCACTCTATACTGCACTCAGCGCGACCTGCCAGGCTGGCGGGCGAGGCCGCGGCGAGGCCAACGGGGGCAAGGGCGAGGACGAGGCTGGCGAAGACGGAGAACTGCATGCTGCTGAGCGGCGGCGGATGTGCCCGTCAGCGTACTTGGCAGATAGGGAAGCTAGTGGTGAGTCCCTCACCTGTTGTTGGTGCTGGTGTGTTGAGACCGCGAGGAGCGGGGATGGTGTGCTGTAGTGGGGGACACCTTCGGAACCCTTTTATACCCACACACCACAGCACCAGTCGTCTCGCGCCGAGGAGCGCGAGCTTACCATTCTATGGGCCTATCTCGTTCGGCTCGCATGCGGTACGACGGCTACGGGGGCTGGACGCCGCCGATTTCTTCTAATAGGTACGCTCTAAAAGCTTCCATACCACTTTCGCAGAGCGTCCCGATGGCCCTCCCCAGAAATCCTGCCACAGGCGAATGCTTTCCCTATAAAGTGTGCGATGGCCGGAGCTCTAGACGCCGACATGCTTCTCAACGTCAATTCCGTCGTCCTCCGATGTGTAGAGAACGTGCTGTCACGCCGCCGTCGCTCGGGGTGTCTATGCCGCGCCGTTGCTCGGCTTTGGACATTCAGGTGCGCCAGAACTCCGTTGTGCTATACGCCATCAACACCGCTCTACCGCTGAGTATGCGACTTCATAGAAGCGCATTTGGGCTGTTTACGAAGTATAGGCCGCTACCCGGCGCTATTGAACCCGCTGGCCCAACTCGGACCGACGGATGTTCGCGTCGTCGGTCTATCAGCTGCTAGCTAGCAGTTGTACAGAGATAGACGCGGCACTCCGCCAGAATTCGGGCGCGCCACAGCCTACACTTGGTCACAAGTTGGGCTTTCTGGGTGACGGCGGCCACTCATGCAGGTCACGTCCGTAGGTACTCTATGATTCTTCTATAAAGCCGCTTATCACAATAGATACGAGGACGAACGACACGTTTCGGTGGGTGTAGGGCCGGGCTCCCTCGCGACCAGTGTACAACTTCGAAGCTGGGGGCCCTTCAAGCAGCGTCAACCTCCTCGGGTGCAATCATTAGTCCTGTGATAGCACATCAGCAAGTAGTATGCTTGCCACTACGATAGTGTACTGATACCGCTTATACGGATCGAAGCGGAATACTAGATTGCAAGAGGCCATCGGAAGCTGCAATCCGACCAACAACTAATTCGACGTGATATCAGCCTACAAGGTCTGTGAGCCACGCGCGAACCGATTTCGGAAGAACGTCTTCCATTGATACCTCGCAATCAAAATGTTGTACAATGTGGTGAGCTAGGCTTCCTTCTCCTTCCCCTATGACAGCTAATGGTTATCTCCTGCTTTCTCCAGTATTTCGAACAGATGAGCCTTCTGGAATGATGTGGTGCGATGGATCCGTCCGAGTATGCCGTTGCCGATGAGTATACCGTTTGCGACCGTTTTCCTTCTTCAGGCTGACCCGAGGGGGACGCACACTCCCTGAACATATACGTCAATGTAGGTAATATGTTTCGGAATCGAAACAACGCACCGGTAAGGGCGGCAGTACCGGGGGGTCCAACGTGTCACAAGACCAGACGGGCAGTAGGAGGTTCTCGCACGCAACACAATCCGAGTCCTCTGTGCAACCGACGGCGTTCTCCAAGCAGTCTATCGGGTCCGCCTGGCGCCCTTGGATAGCGGAAGGTGTGCCCATAACAAAGCCGACTTCGGCGAACGCGAGGAGGAGGCTGACGACGGTGATGAATTGCATACTTCTAGTAAGCATCGACACAATCCTCGGTCAGTATGGCGCGAATGGGCTCCGAGCCCGGATACCAGGTGGGACGCTCACTTTCAATGTCTGTGGTAGCGATGCTGTTGGAAGGGCAGAGACTGCTGCAGGCCAAAATCTCGCTGCTGCTTTTTATCCCTGTACACAGCGCTTATAGCTGCTCGCAGATGATGCGTGGACGCCCCGTATCTGTTGAATTCTCGCGCTATCGTCTACAAGCCAGTACTACTCTGGGCCGTATGGTTCAAAGGCGTTGAGCTCACCTGACGGGTGCGGTGTCTAGTAATATTGCTCTCATGTCACTCAAATTCTGAGGCGCACAAATCCCCCTCCATTCGGCTAAATGACCATCGCCATACATTCGGACCGGCCTAGTACCGGTAGGGACCCCCTCCGCAGACCCGAATTCTGTGGCGTGCCACGTATTTTCGATGGGTCCAGCAGTAGAAATCCTACGCTCCCACGGATAAAATATTGTCAGCCAAGATTTGGGAGGTCTCGGCTGAAGCAGACTCACCTCCAGGACCAGCTCAGCCGTGGGCGGAACACGCATCTGTGCAAGGATACCTGAAAGCCACGCTACCAAAACGATTGAAAGTCTGGATTTCGAGCATTCACGTGGTATTTAAGCTATATGGCTACTCAACGTTCAACGTTCAACGTTCAACGTGCATGCTCAGGTCCTCCCTCGGCACTACGGGTCATTCGCCTCCGTTGACTCGGAGTAAGTTGCTGCCAGCTGCGTGCTGATCGGGCGTATTAGCGTCGTTCGAATCGCCCTCTCGGGCTCGCCAGGTCCCGCGCGAAGTTATGGGCGGCGATTGATGGTGGTAGCTTGTTTGAAGAGTGTGAGTGCGTGGCGGCACCCTCACGCCTGCGCGTTCTCGGCGCGGGAGAGCAGATGACCCGTAACCCCGTCGTAACTCCCCGCACGTACGAACACAAACCACCAATGCGCTGGAATTACATACCCCTGGCTCCGAGCGTCTACTTGATCGTCGACGCCGGACGGGAGCACGCACCGCGTGTCACTGTCCTGCAGTGCCTCCCTGCGAACTACCACCATTTTGTTCCCGTGGACGTTATACTGATAGACTTGACATCTGATAGGTCTTCTCTTTCTCTGCGACGTTCTGATGCCCATCACGTCCAGTCAAATCGTAGGCATACTCAACGCCCCGTCCGTAACGCTTAGCATCAGATGTGAGAGCCATTCTACTGGCTGTAGGAAACATTATTGTCCGGCTAAGCTAGGTTTCGGACAGTTCCACCCGCTATGTACTTTGGAAGTTCTTAGCGAACGCACTGTGCCAGGGACGACCAAGTTGGCCTTTTGAAGGCTCTCCCACTTCAGTGATCCTGTCACACAAGGTGCCTCCCGTACGTACGACGACAATCTATCTCTCGACGCCGCCACCGCAGGTGATATGCACAGTGAGTACAGTTTGGCCGCCTACTACTCGGGATCTGCTTAACCTGCTCCGGCCTAGTGCGCGAGGGGCGTCGCACAGTACGCATCCGTCAACTGTCATCTGGGGCGCATCTACCAGTTCTTCCTACTAGGTTCGGGCACCGCCCATCTGAGCGCCGCAATGGTGCCCCGAGGCGGGTGCTAGCATAGAGTCAAACCACTTCTCAATGAAGACATTCGTTCAGGGGCCCCTTGATTTTAGGGGCAGCACGAAAATGAGGGGACGGTGCCGACTCTCTCAATGAGCTGCGTGGGCTGCGCGAGAGGCCCAGGGAGGGTTCAAACAGAGCAGCGGCCGTTCGGCCGTGCCCGACGGCACGAGCTTGTGGTACTTCTGTATGTCGAACGTGAGTACTCATATTCACGTTTTACGTCTTAGTTCCGCTGCTCTTCATTGCGAGCTTGTGGTGCATGGGACCCAAACGCCTCGCGACGCCCTTCGTGAGCAACCCTGCGGCATATGTGGGAGTAAGCCGACGGCATCGCTCTCGCAGCGGGTCAGCTGTGTCTCGAGCGGGTTGAAGTGCGCCCTTCCAGGCCAGCCTGGCACATCTCCTCGCAATGCACGTCTAGTACGTTTCGGCGCAAGGGCGTCTCACGACTGAGTGTCGTAGGTGCTGAATGGTCCTACGGGCAGGCGAGTGCCACTTCGTTGTATCACTCGCGTCGACGAGGGCCCGCGATGTCTTCGCCCCCTCACTCTTCATGTGACAAAACTGAGGATGAGCAGCAAGATCTCTGAATGAACGAGGCCGAAGATCAGCCTCGAACGTTCGCGCGACATCTTCTTGCTCACCGAGCCCAGCAGTGCCGCAGTGACGAGTTCAGCTCCTCAAAGTCCATCGAGATATCCATACCCGACGATATAATTCCCCGACGCATCGTACATGGTTCGCGAGACACGTCGCATGGGAACTCGCTCGACGTCAGCACCCCGTCTTCGCGGGCTATCTGTCCTACCCCGCCGTCGTAGTCGCATCCGCCGTCGCAGTCACTGGCGGAAGCCATGCGCCCGCTGTAGCGCTTGGCCCCCGAGGCCGACGACGCCGGATCAAATGTTCCATCTACGCCTCCACCTGTAATCTGCTGTGTTTTATCTTAGCTTTGTACACGATCAACGGCGACGAGGTTCTCCGACCATACTGATGTTATTTCTGCGTCCGACGCATGGACGGTCGGTACTACTTCAGGTAGTACTGTTACTCTCCTGGATCGCGACATAGCAGGAGAGGAAAATCTCATATTCGCGTACGCACCTTGATATCTATTCCGGGATGTATCTGCTCGGGACACCGCCCAAAGAAAAATGCCATGTCGAGGTGTCCTCAACAGTTAGGTAGCCAGTAATAAATTGTTCAATCGAGGTCTGGAAGAGAGAGCGTGTCCGGGTACG
The DNA here is from genome assembly GCA_002964805.2 of Trametes villosa. Taxonomy (NCBI): domain Eukaryota; kingdom Fungi; phylum Basidiomycota; class Agaricomycetes; order Polyporales; family Polyporaceae; genus Trametes; species Trametes villosa. The sequence goes on along the minus strand of PUDQ02000056.1, from coordinate 490,695 downwards.
TTGAGGCTAACGTCCGGGTCATTTGATGCTAGACCCTAGAGATTTTCCCCGGCGCCTGCTCAGCATGAGGGGTCTGGAAGGATGATGCAGGTGAACGAGCCTCGTTCCCGACAAGCATATATTGCAGAATAGTCGTCCAATCTTCCCCAAGTGACTGAGTTGTGCTAGAGCTGTTACGCGGAATGAGCTGGCATAGACCCCAGACCAGGGAGGGAGAGAGAGATCTGGTCGCCCACGGCCGCGCAGGCGCCTGTCTCATTGCACGAGCGCTTATGAGGAATCGCTCCGCGAGTTTCGGAGTTTAAAACAGTTGTACGGGCTGAGAGTGACGGTGCGTCTTACTCTGAGCATCGCAACGACGTGGTGGCTAACACGCTCTGCAATAACGCCTGCATATTCACCCTTCAGAAAATCGCACATTGTAGAGATCCAGCTCTTCGAACCAGACGAGTCGGCGGCCGCTGTCATGCATGCCAGTGGGTGTGTCCGGATCATTGAATGTGTCCTTTGTTATCGCCGTTGATATCATGACATTCTGCAGTGCTTCTATTGATTTTCAGTTTGTTACCCGCTCGAATGTCATTCAAGCCGGAACGAAGAACGATTTGAAGTTGACCGCGACCATTCCACTGGCAGCCTGCCATATCAGCGAACTGCGACACGTCCGGTGCATGGTACGTTCCTGACTATGGTGGTACCACCTGCTACAGAGAATACACTTGAAGCTAATCACCCGAGCTGTCGCTTACGGCGCAAATTGAACAATCGTTCGTACCCTCAGTCGGCGGGAATACTGCTACCGTTTTGAATAGGTACGCTCTCAAAGTGAGCTCGACCACTTCCATGAGCGAGGAACAATGCAACCTGCGTAAACGGCATGCCGCTTGCTTGCCATGTGGTTCGTGATACGGCGCATAGACTCTCCCGGGTCGTCTTGATCCCTTCTACACTGCTGCAGGCGTGGATCTCATTATCCCCGCAAATTCGGAATCCGGCAAACCCCAGCATTGTACCCGGCCGCTCTTTCGCGCCGCAGAGCACCAGCGCGCCACTGTTGTGCATTCCTCTCCCCTTGCGCCACCGGATTGACACCCGCTGCGGTGCCTGCTCTGCGTTTCAAGTTCTAGACAGAGCTTCTATGACACCGGTCAGTCATGCGCTCGTTCCTTCACAAATCATTTTCCAGGTGTGAAGGAATCTGTCCCGCTAACGTAACTGACAGGCAGTGCGCGAGTCTGGTACGTTGCACAACGTACGCGCAAAGTTTTTCGGACCCGCCATGGCCCCTGTTATACTCCCGAACCCGTCTACATTCCATACGGCGGATACGGGCTGGATATACATACAACTAGGTACGTCCGACCAAAGATTACGAATCTCAGGCTTCGTACTCACATGGTGAACTAGGAAGAGTGCCAGAAGCCTGTGCGTCCGCTGTCACGGAGTACGCGAATAGACTTTCGCGTATCCTCAGCTGATCTTCAGCGAGCAACACCCCAGACACAGTGTGTCTTTGCCTGCCACTCAGGCATGCACCAACCTACTGAACCACGAGGGCCCAGTTCGCTGGACTGCAGAGTCATGGAGTCCCGGGCCGGCGCGGAGCTTGTACGCTGCACGCGGAGTTATGCCAGCGGCCATCGTTTACAGCGTTACGGCAGCCCCGCCACCTGCGTCAGTCTGGACTCTGGAGGCGTTCGCCATAAACTGACTCGTGCATTGCGCGATCAGTGCATCAGATGCCCATGCTGGCAGCCAGCTGCGTACTGATCGGGCATATTAGCGGCGTCCGGTCCGCGCCGTGTGCGCGCCAGGTCCCGCGCGAAGTTATGGGCGGTGGTTTTTGGTGGTAGCTTGTTTGAAGGGTGTGGGTGCGTGGCGGCACGGCCGCGCCTGCGCTTTCTCGGGGCGGGAGGGCAGCTGATCAGTAACCCCGCCGTATCTCCCCACACGTACGAACACAAACCACCGATGCGCTGGAATTGCATACCCCTGTCTCTGAGCCTCTGCTGTCGGATCGTCGACCGTCGCCCGACGGAAGCACGCACCGCATGTCAGGTACTGGCTCTTCCTGCAAACTACCACCATCTTGTTCCCGTGGGCATCGTACTGATAGACTTGACACTTGACAGGTCTTCTCCTTCTCTGCGACGCTCGGATGCATTTCGCGTCCAGTCAAATCGTAGGCATGCCCAACGGGGCCGGGACGCCCTGCATCAGATGTGAGAGCCATTCTACCGGCCATTGGAGACTTTCGTGTTGGGCCAAGCTAGGTTTCGGACGTTTCTAGCCGCTACTTTGTCAGTTCCTAGCGAACGCGCTGCGCCAGGGACGATTTGGCCTTGTGAACGACCTCTTACCTCAATGGCCCTGTCGCACAAGGTACCTCCCGTACGTACGACGGCAATCTATCTTTCGACGCCGCCACCGCAGGTGATGTGCACGGTGAGCACAATTGGGCCGCCTACTACTCGGGATCTGCTTAACATGCTCCGGTCTAGTGTGTGAGGGGCGGCGCGCCGCGCATCCGTCAACTGTCGTCTGAGGCGCATCAACCAGGTCTTCATGGGCTCCGGCAGCGCCCTTCTGAGCGCTGCAATGTGGGCCCGAGACAGGTGCTAGCTCAGAGCCAAACCACTCTGCAATGAAGACATTCGTCCAGGACCCTGTCGATTCTGGGGTAGTACGAACGCGAGGGAGACGGAGCCACCTGCCTAAGCGAGCTCTGTGAGCTGCGTGAGGGCTGTTGCAGCGCAGCGACCGCTCGGCTAGGTCCGACGGCGCGAGCTTGTGGTACTTGTGTATGTTGAACGTGAGTACTAATTTTCTCCGTTTACGTCTTAGGACCGATGCGCTTCCTTGCGAACTCGTGGTGCATAGGACTCTTGACGCCTCGCGACCTCCTCTGCGAGCGAAACCGCGGCATATGTGGGAATGGACCGACGGCATCGCTCTCGCAGCTGGTCAGCTGTGCTTCGAGCGGGCTGAAGTACGCCCCTCCAAGATAACTTGGCACATATCCTCGAGGTGCACGTTCTAGACGCGCAAAAATTATGGAACCAGCTCGTTCCACGAGGTGCTGCGGGTGCTAACCAGTCCCGCAGGCTCCTCGAGCGCCGCTTTCTCGGATACCCCGCGTCGACTTCGTCCAATGCGTCCTCACCCCCCGCTCGTGTCTCTCCCTACGGCTACGGGCAGGCCGCGCAAGAGCCACAGGTTCGCTGCGTTTCCATGCGTCGAAGTCAACGTCGCGAGTACACGCGGCGTGCTCGTCCTCCTGGAGCTCTGCTATCTTGCAATGACAAGTCATCGACAGAGCGAAGTAGAGACGGTATCACTTCTCGATGGGCGATTTTCTCTCCGCTAGCTCCGGTGAGGGACACCTCGACAAGGCACATGCAATGCGTACACTCACCGCGCGACGATATGCCTCATATTCAGGTTTCCCTTCTTCGCTCCCGACGTAGCCAGCCTATCTGGCGGCGACGGCATCCAGCCGCTGCGGCGGGCTTTGCTCTGGAGGGCGACGACTCGGACGGCGGGTTGAGCGATTCTCCCAGACGATGCGGCCCGCTCGCCGGCGGTCGGGAAGATCCTCCGCTCACGTTCACCAACGTCAACCCCATGGACCCCGTTCTATGCGTCCGGTAAGTGGAAAATCACGATAATCTGAGGCCCACTACTCTCCTTGAACGCGACATCCTGGCACAGGATGCCTTGAAGCCCGCCGCGTGGAAATCGGAGTCACCTGGGTATCGTGAGCGCATGGCAGGCGGACGGCTGGGCGAGATGTGAGGGGAACATACTGTCTTTTATTTCTCTGTAGCCGTAGTCACTTCCGAAGTCTATGTATCATACCGTGCGTCGCTGGATAGTTCACCTAGTATCCGAGTGCGACCAGAGGTTCCTTCGGCATCGTCGGCCGTGTCTCCAAGAGTCCTATAGGCCACAAGTCGCGCTGGATGAAGGTTGGCGACACATGAGGCCCCGGCTTTGCTTGAAACTATGCGGTAAGCTACCTCGACAGCCTCGCGAAAGAGCAGAACGTGATAGAAAATGTCACCCGCGTCGACCAGCGAGGCATCGCGCGCTACGAACATTTGCGTATCGGGGTAAAAGTACGACACCAGCAGGATTTGAACCTGCGCTCGGAGACCGAAACAGATAATCGGAATTCGAATCTGTCGCCTTAACCACTCGGCCATAGTGTCTTATACACCGTTCCCGTGACTTTTTATATATGTAGCGAGCGCAAGTCCACAAGCAGTTACGCTAGGTACGCCTCTCTGACAGTGACACTTTCTCCTCGCTTTAGCTTTATCTCCCAACCACACGTCCACTAAACTGCAGGACTCGCTCCGACCAACACTAATCACTTAGAAGGGCCTTGACGCAAAGAAGCATCGCCTGCTCGTCGTGATTCAATCGGCTCCGAATACAACTACAAATACGAACTAGCACTGCGACTACCTACGGATCCATACACCTCGCGCTTCGCCTCCCGCATCAACGTTAACAAAGCTAGGCACCCACCCCCACAGCCCTCACATTCACGCTATCCGCGCCCGGGAATGCCTTGAGATACTCCACCCGGTACGGGTTACTGTCTGTCTCAGGACCGCGGTAGTGCGCCTCCCACTTGGGTTGCTCCTAGTTACCAGTGAGTACAACTTCTCGACATAGATTTTGCGCGCGACAACACGGCGAGGAGAACGCACCTTGAAGAGCCGCAGCGTCTTCGCGCGCTCCTGCTGGTCGAGCGTGAAGCGGTGGTAGATACCCGCCGGGAGGATGATCATGTCGCCGGCCCCGAGGTGGCACCTAACCCAGGAGTCCGTCGTGTGCTCTATCAGATCGTGCAGGTTATCAGCAAGGCGTTGCAGCGCCCCAGGGAGGACCGGCCGTACCGCGAACGTCGAAGAAGCCGCTACCCTCGAGGAGGTACCTGATCTCCTCATCCTCGTGGATGTGCCTATACGCAGACGTTCAGTCAGCTTCTGAACCGCATGACTGTCGACGACTACCCACTCCTTGAAGAACATTGTCATCCTCGCGTCAAAGTCCTCCCCGAGCGTCTCGCGGCTCGCGGTGACCACGTCGCGCGAGCGGTAACCCCGCTCGTCCGCGATCGCGTTGATCTTCTCCTCCCAGCCGCCCGGCGCATCCGCAGGGATGCGCCAGTACAGCACCCCGAGCGCGGCGAGCGTCTCGAGCGAGGTGGCGCGGCCAGAGTCGTGCGGCAGGCGCTGGTCGCCGGGGAGGTCGTCGAGGTAGTACGCTCTCATCTCTCGTGCGTTTCTGGGTTGGTAGCTCCGATAATGCACAGGCCCGGGACGTGGTGGTAGAAGACAAAGAGAAACAGATCAAGTTCGAAGGTAAGTATGGCGTTGTTGTTACTGCGTCCGCTGATGATGACGTGCGAACTCAATCATAGGACGGCCGTATCGGCGAGTTTCCGGACCGGCACTCGTTGAGAAGATCACAGCTGTTGGGGCAATGCCGAGTTCCTCGCAGGTACGTAGCTCCTTCGGATACAGCCTCAAGCACTTTGCAAGGCTGAGGTGCGCAAAACGGGTCTGCACAACCAATAGACGTTGCCCCACTCCTCCGTGGGTTTGTATCCTAATCGATCCGACACTCCCTATTACATACGGTATGTCGGAAACGTGCATACGGTATGTCGGAAACGTGCTATTCTCCACAGCTGCTCTACACAGCCGACCTCGTGCCGCATCCTGATAAGTTACAGCGCGTTACACAAGCCCAAGTCATAACGATGATCCTCACATGTCGTTCAGGGAATCTCCTATGCCTTCTCCCCGCTCTCAACAGAGCCTTCATAGCGGGTCAAGACCGCCACGTCCAGGGCTGGGTCCACACCCTCATCCTCGCCACCAGCCGAGCGCCTATGCTCGAGCGGTCCACCCAGCGACTCCACGAAGTTATTTGCGAAGACGAGCGAGCCCGCACCAGCGGCGGCCGGGGAAGTAGCATGCCAACTCTCGAGCGTGCCGGGGACGGCGGAGAGCGTGTTCGTGCCGGTGTCGCGGCCGTCGGCGTCGCGCAAGTTCATGATGAAGCGCGAGACGAGGACGGAAGTGAGGCTGTGGACGAGAGGTCAATGAGGGATGGGGGGATGTGAGTGTGGGTAAGGGGCGTACACGTCGGCGATATCGCCCATGAAGGACACTTGCTGTAGGTAGTATGTACTTCGTTAGGGACGCGAAAACCGAGCAGCGAATGTGGGGCGTGCCACGATGAAGTTGATGAGGATGTGCAAGACGTTGAGCACGAGCATCGTCCTATGCGCGGCCCGACGCATATAAGCACCCTACCGTCCCCCCTTCTTACAGCACACGCTGGTGTACCCACCCAAAATATATCGTGCCTGTTCCCAGAAAACGATGTCAGCGCGGATTAGCAAGGACCAGCACGCGACGCACCATCGCGCAGGAGGAGGTCGACGATGGACGTCTGGATGCGCGCGGCATCCGCCGCCTTCTTCAGCCGGTACGTCTTCCACCACGTCACCCCGAGCACGATCGCGTCCCCGAGGATGAGCGGGCAGCGCGACAGGTAGACCACTGAGACGCGCGTCAGCCTGTCACGCGATCTCGCATTCTTGATAGAGACAGCGTACATCTGCGCACAAACCCACATGCGTCAGTATGACGGTCGACGGAGTCGACGGGTGAGGAAACGTACATGGTGTGCGTGGCGACCGTGACGGAGTTGTCGACGGAGCAGTTGTACGGCGGCGCCATGTTATCTGGCCGCTGCATCGGGATGTTGTACTGCATCGCGAGCGCGAGATGTTCAGTGCCGTCTTCTGGATGCCACGGAGGATGGCGAGACGTACCGCGTTTGAGACGATGGGGCCGCACATGAGGAAGCACACGAGCGCCGCGATGCGCCAGTCGCGGCCGCTCAGTGCGTACACTCGCAGTGTCGAGAACGCTGCGCGGGGATGAGGACGGTGAGCTAAGTAGAGGACGCATTTGTAGGTGAGCGGACGGACCGTTCCAAACAAAGTACGGGAAGAGGTTGAGGAAGAGGTCCATCCAGCCGAGCACGAGACATCTGCCTCGTACACAGTGAGCAGGCGGGCCTTGCGGCATGGGGCTGCAAGGATACTCACGCCTGCCAAAGCAAAAGCAGAGCGTCAATACAGGACTTTCGCGATCCCAAGGGGAACGTACGGTGTTGGAGAAGGGCCAGTACGACGCGACGGTGATCGCGTTTTGGAAGAGCATGATGTACCGGTTCAGGAAGAATATGACGCTCGCGCCCGTGATCTTACGCCGCCAGACGAGCCGCACCTCGCTCCCGAACGTGATGACATATTCGTGGAAAATCACCGCTGCAGTGGGGGTAAGCCGGCGCGTCTCCGCAGCATGCAGGGGAGGGTGAGAAGGCGCACCTGCCTCAGCGTAGTTGGCGCAGTCCTCGATGAAGCTGATCGGAGGCCATCAGTGAATATGGTTGAACGTAGCAAGATACGAGAGTACGAGAGGACCTACAAGAACGCGTGGTTAGCGATGATCTGTTCCGCCTTCGTAATGGATATTGACGACGGCATCCTTTCCCTCTAGTCTTGTCCAGCTGCGAGTCTGGGAATGGTGCAGTGTGCACGAGAGTCAAGACGAGGGGCCGCTGCGTTCGACCCTTCACAGAGGCTTGGAGGAGATGATATAGTCCACCCCTGGTGCCTCGAGCTTCTCCCCGCGCATCCGCCGATGAATGCGCCGCGAAGGCGGGCGCCAGGTAGAGCTCGCGCATCTGCTGATCCGCATAGAAGGAGGGCTCGTGTAGACAAAGGCGGCGCGAGAAGGCGAGGGGCGCTTAGACGTGCGTCCGTGGTTCTCGGCGTAGGCGAGATACCGCGTTCACCGGTAGGAGAGCTGAGCTGAAGAGCGTGAGTTGAGGATAACCACAGGGTAACGGGGGGATCCACAGGAGCTCCCGTAGAAAAGCTTTCGAAGACGAGAGTGAGTGAGTGAGTCCCCTGATGGTAGCGCCATTGGCAGGTGCAGCACTGAGGGATAGGCGGAAGCTATCCAGGCGGCACTCGCCTAAGGCGCGCACTCCCCGGACGAACCCTATCTCAACGTGAGAGCTCCGCGCTCTGCGCTCTGCGCTCAGAACCCACAAAGCCGTAGGAGGAGAACCGTTCTCCTATCGAAGCTCTATTGCCAAGCTTGTATAGGCAGATTGCAGAAGCATGCCCTGGGGAAGCAGATAATCAGCGCGAAGGTCAGAATGTGTGCGCATATATCACGTTCTACGCACAGCGCTCATGGCATTGCGTCCATAAGACAGATCCGTAGGTCGCGTGAGCGAACCTACACCAGCACAGCATGTCCCTCGATCACGCATCTGCCCGAGAGCGTAGAACTGCTCGATATGCTGCCGGCGGATCAAGCATCAACCTCGTCAAAGTGCCAGCTGCCCGGAGGGGCTGCATCTTCCAGAGTGCAGTCAAGGTCAGCGCACAAACGTCACCCGTCAACGCGCCACGCACCTGGGGGCGTTGAACGCAAGGCTCGGCGGTTAGAGGGGGGACGCTTGACGGAAGGGCGGATATGCGAGGGACTGGAATACCTGACTGCTACCGGAGCATGTCGACGAGGCCGAGGTAGAGCGCATGAAGAGACACGATGGTCTGATAGTCGGAGGGGATGGAGCATATCCAGCACGCGGCCTCAGTATATACATGCTCCTGCTCGTAGCTGTGGCAGTTAGCGCACGCTTCCCTCGGAGAGTCAGGACAAATGTGGGTCATGAGCAGTGTTCATTATACGCCTATTATTGAGCAAATATTAGTGTATGCGCGCAGGCATCCGTCGCGGGACCTTGAGCATGGCCATTGGCGCTTCCTCGAGTAAATGCCTCGGTGTAGAGTACGCAAGATGTCTTCCTCCCCCCGTAGTGTTCGGCGGGCACGCCGTTTTGAGAACTGAGCGTGAAGCTGCGGGTGCTTGCTCAGATCGTGAACGGGTACTCCTCGTCGAATTGCTCCTTGTCGAGCGTGCGGCCGTGCTCGTTGATGAACTTCGTGCACTCGGCGTTGAGTTCTGCACGCATACAGTCAGAACCCGCGGCGCCGTATGAATGCGTAACGACGTACCGTCCAACGTCATGGGTTTCGTGCACTGCAGGGAATAGTGGTCCGAGTGCTCATGCAGGATCTGCAGCGTATCGGGGAGCGGTGTGCCTTCACTTTACGCGTCAGAAGCAGCGTAAGACATAAACAAGTCTGGCACGTACCCTCCTTCAAAACATACACCAAGATATTTGCACCACGGAAGTTGCGCACGACCTCCTGGAACGTCGGCGACAGCGGCTCCCTCAGCGAGCACCCGTTCGGACCTTGACCGCGCGCGCGCCTTCTCAGCCCCCGTCATCCCGGCTTTCCTTGCCCTGCGGCACGCGTGCAGAACCACGTACCGATGAAGTTCGGCCCGTCGGCGACGAGGACCTTGCCATCAACGAGCTTCAAGTCATAGCTGAAGCGCTTCAGCGCCTTCTGCGTCTCGTAGTCGCGCAGGCGGACGTTGCGGCCGGACTGCACGCGCGCGAGCTCGACGGGGACGTGGTTGTACCGCCCGATGAGCGGCCGCCCGCCCGACGCGGTCGCGTATAGTCTGGACCACGCCGCGGGAGTGGAGTGCGAGTGCCGGACGTGTGCGCGTGAGGCGGCGAGGATGGTGGTGGCCAGCATCTTGGGAAGCAGTCTGCAGGTGAGTGAGGAGGGCGAAGCAAGCCTGGAGTGAGCAGGAGAGTGAGAGAGAGGACCAACTCCGAGTTTCCCGGATTACTTGGCTTATGTCAGCGCGCCCTCTGCATACCGGGCGCTTCGAGTTGCGTACCTGGGCCCTATCTTCTGTTCGCAACGGCCACAGCGACCACTGCGTACTAGTCTAGATGCGTTACACTATACCGACCTCTGTGGAATGCCAACTGTCTCGATATTTGTAAACTGCTTCTGGTGGAATGAGGTCGGAGGAACCTTCCCCGAAAGACTTGATACTCTTCAAGAACATGGATGCTGTGGGTCGACACACATACGTTCTCAGCTTCAACTTCTTCCCGGCGAAGACGCATATGCGCATCATGCGACGACTGCACAATGCCTCGTGCTCCTGACGCATATACATATCAAGCCCGTTCAAAATTTCCCAACATGGTGAGCCCTACACGTAGGTATCTGCACTTCTATCGCGCAATGCGCGGGGCTAACCACTCGCTGACCGTCATTTTACAGGTGTAAGCTCCGCGTGTGCCACCCGCAATTTGCGGAAGCAGGTGCATACCGCCCACTGTCGTCTCTGCCGTCTGACGGCGCCGCCTGTTCACGCACTTCCAACGCAGCGAGGTTGTCCCCGGGGAGGCAATCCGCCGTGAACCTGTGCGAGCAACATCACTCTCTAGGTAGAAATCGGAGCTTCGGAACTCGTTTCCGCTCTTGCCCCTTCATTAAAACGAGTGAGCAGCTTCTAGACTTCCTCGCTATTCAATGTCACTACTCCCGAAGCTGCCGCACCTCACGGCTTGACGCCCTTTCGCGAAGCCTTTCACCTCTGGCCGTGCACCGTATCGACACCTCGCTGTGGATGGTCCTACACAGGCTTGCTAACGTCTATCGTACTGAAGACAGCATCCACCCTTCCCTTCGCCTTCCAAAGCCGGAATTCACGAACACCCCCGTTCCGCGTCCCGCCGCATTCACAGACGCCCTCCGAAGAGCACGGGCGCGCCCGTAATGCGCCCTGCGCTTCGCTGTCGATTATGTCGAGCCGCCCTGCCAGATATACAATGTATCCGAGGCGCGTGCGAGCATACTCGTGTCTTCTCTGTCAGTTCCACGCGCAGCACGCCGCTGCCTATGCAGACACGCGTAAACACATGCGGCGCCAGGCGGGCCCGTATAACAGCCTGCCTGCGCGGGAATGCTGCCAGTTTTCCTCCCCGCGCAGACACGGCAGCGCGACGCATAGGCTGAGCTGACTCGCTTGCAGGCTCGCAGGTATGTCAGAGTCGGTAGCCGCAGCGGAGGCGATCATCTCCGATCGTGCGTTCTTGTACGTCTTCTCTGCGCCCTACCTCCGGACATCTCCTGCATCTGCGCGCTAACTCCACCGCGAACCCCCAGCTTCATCGACGACTGCGCGAACTTCGCGGAAGCTAGTACGTCCTCCCTCCCTCTCGTCTCCGCCAGTGAACGAAGGACGCGCATCATATTGACAACACGCGCCTGTAGCGCTCATATTCTACGAGTACTGCATCACGCTTGACAGTGAGATCCGGCTCATATGGCGGCGCAAGCTCTCGGGCGCGAGTGTCCTCTTCTTCCTCAACCGCTACCTCATGGTCCTCGACAACGCGATCACCGTCGGCTCGTACTGGCCCATGGGCAACTCCGTACGTTCGCCAATCTAGGTATATGCGACTTTTTACTCATAGCCGCCATCCCGCACAATGGATCTGAAGGCGTAAGCTCGGGAAACGCGTTGAGAGGCACTGGGATCACTGACGCGACTCGATGGACGGGCAGATGCGTCGTGCTCGGCTGGTTCGCCATCGTCCTAAACCTACTGCCATACTTCATCTGGAATGGTGCGCCTGCCTCCTTCTCACTACCCTCACCGTTCTCTCCTTTCCCGGCCCGGTATGCTCACGCGCCCGCAGCGTTCTCCACGCTCCGCACGTACGCGCTCTGCGGGCGCGACTGGCGCGTAGCGGCGCTTGTCTGCCTACTCATGTGCGGCCCAATCGTGGCCAACGCGGTGAGCACCCCCCCTATCGAGTGCATCTGCGCGCGTATGCTTGCTGATCTGCGTGCTTTGACAGTATAACATCCCGCTGCAGAAGCCGGACAACCTCCCGCTGCCGTACAACTGCCAGGTCGACAACGGCGTGACCGTCGCGTTGCACACACAGTACGTTCTCTCCCCCTTCCCCTCTGCATGTAGTGAGGAGGACACTGACAGCACGCCGGCCTATGGTGAAACAGACGTATGTCGTCTCCCTCGTGGCGCACGCGTGACCTGTGAGGTGGAGCGCTGACCACCTTGCGCACAGTGGTGCTCGGCTCGCGCATCTCGCTCATCATCGGCGACGCGGTCGTGCTGGGCGTGACATGGTGGAAGACGTACCGGCTGAAGCGCGCGGCGGACGCGGCGCGCGTCAAGACGTCCATCGTCGACCTGCTTCTCCGTGATGGTGCGTACCACCTCCTTCGCGGATCCCAAGACTGGGTGCTGACTTATGCTATATTTCAGGAACCGTGTACTTTGCGTGCGTACAGTGGCGCTCCCTCTGGAGGTGATCGAGAGACAGCGACTGACACAAAGCGGCGTGTGCAGAACGATGCTCGTCCTCAACGTACTCCACATCCTCATCAACTTCGTCGAGGTGCGCCCTCCCACGCTCCCTTCTCCCCCGCGGCATGCTCACCGTCCTGGCCCGTCTACAGCAAGTCTCCTTTATGGGCGACATCGCCGACGTGTACGTCGCCCTTCCACCTCTGCACCCCGTCCCTGCATACTGACACCTCCGCTCCTCTTCCCTCCCCTCCGCTAGACTTACCTCGATCCTCGTCTCGCGCTTCCTCATGAACCTGCGCGCGCTCGACGCGCAAAACACCGGGCAGGCCTCCCTCTCGCGCACCGACGGCGCGCTCGAGACCTGGCGCGCCGCGGACGCGGACGGGCGCGGCTCGCTCGTTTTCGCAAGCCAAACTCGAAGTAGAAGCGGCTTCATGGAGTCGATGGGCGGCCCGCTCGAGCATTCGCTGTCTGTAGCCCCGTTGGAGGCGGAGAGTGAGGCAGAGGCAGGGTGGGAGCGGGTGCAAGAAGGGAAGTATGAGGGCGTGTCCGCGCTTGGGTTTGAGGGGCCTAGGGGTGAGGAGGGGTCTGCAGTGGGGGAGAGTGGGAAGGTATGAGTAGGATGTACGATCCACTGGCATGTGTAGGCATGTGTCCCATGATTGCCGACAGTGTAGCATTTTGTATCAATGGGTTTCCTGGTGTTTGCTTCTTGAGGGTCAGACTCGGAATTCGAGACCTAGCAGCGCGCGAGGACGAGGTTGCTCGCTCCCGCTGCTGACGAGAGAGAATCGAGACAATACATGCAGCCTGCGCGTACGAGTCACCCTGATCCCGTGGAGTACGTTGGACGGTATTGCTCAACCCCAGGACAATCGTCGAGTAAAGGAGAAGTTAAGCGAGCCAACGTCCCGATTGGGCGATCCCACCCTAGTTCGCCTTGAGACGCTCGCCCGCTTAAACAACTTGCCTTCAACCACAACCTCGAGTAAGCCCATTGTCATTGTCCTTAATTCCTGCCATCACTCTAACCAGCTCTTTGTTATCCACGTTCGTATAGCCGCTGGGCTTGAACCCGCTCTTTAGCCAGAGCCACGCTATCCCACCCCCGGGTCCGCTGCGTGGCTAACCTAGCCACATACCTTCTCGCATCTTTATAAGTTGCGTCGCGCTCCCACTAGGTATGTCGTTGTCTCTGCCCCCGTTCCTCCTGGAGCGGGTGATCCTCATTACCATGTCTGCTCATCCAGCTCCTGTCTTCTACAGCGCACCTGACGGCCACAAGCAAAGCCCCATCAGGGTGCAGAGAGGCCACAACTTCGACCCAAGGAGACACGGCCAGACAATCCTTCCACCCAAAGCCAGCCTCGATCGCCCTCTGCAAGGACAGTCAAGCATGGGGACCACCGTGCTCGTCGAATTCGACACCTTCATGAAGGACATCCTCCCTACTCCAGCCAGCACTACACCCGTCACCACGATTCCCACCAAGAAGCTGAACGTGGCTAAGAGCAGAATCGCCAACCTGTTCAACCGAAAATCCGGTGATGGGATCACACCGCTCAAGTTGAAGGAGGACACGATCGCGGAAGTTCTCGTACGTCTTCGCTTGCCATCCTTTCGCGCCATCCTCACTGACCTGTGCGCGGTAGGTCGACGTAATCAACGACCTCGGCCTTCCGAACGGCTACGAGGCCCGGCTGTCAAGATACAAGGCAGACAAGTCGGATGAAACCAAGTCGAAGGTCGATGCCGCTCTCTACGCCAAGGGCCATGCCCCTTCCGACGAGCGGCCGGACTGGGCCCACTGTCGTCTGTTCGTGGAGTTCAAAGCGGGGGATACCAAGCACGACCCATGGGACGATAGACTCGGTGTGTCGCCCGAGCCTGAAACCGAATCACGCACGAAGGCCCGTACGCAGCTCATCGCGTACGCGTACAACACGTTCCTCCACCAACACCGCACGGACCTCTATTCGCTCTTCATCATCGGGAGCGAGTTCCGCGCCGCGCGATGGGACCGGTCTGGGGTCATCGTGACCCGAAAGATCAACTACGTTGCGTACGCCAAGAAACTGCTCCAGCTTCTCTGGCACTTTGCTCAACTCGACGGCGTGCTCCAGGGCTTGGACCCCACGGCGACGATGCTCACAGAGGACTCGGCGGCCTACAAGCTGATGGACGAGCTTGCTCTGCCCCACCCCGACGTGGACGCCGAGTATATGGACTCCCGCTACTCCAAGCCTTCAAGTTCCACCGCCGCCCCGGAGCCTCCAGCCGCGGAGGGCTCTGCCGTGGCCTCCGAGGACGCTGACCCGCCGACCCCTGGAACGATCAACAACCCCCCGGGGCCAGCATCTGAGCCCGCTCTCAATGTTGCCGGACCGTCGTCCGCTCCGTCTACCTCAGGGGGCGCGTGGTCTGGCCGGACCAGAGCGGCGTCGAGGGCAGCTGCTCAGCAGCAGTCGGCTATCCCCGCCGAGGACGACGACCTGCGCGTCACCGAAGATATCTCTGGCGACAAGCATGTCTTCAAGTATGTGCGGGACCAGTTCAGAGCGTCGCTGGCCCCGGGCTGGCCTCGGTACAAACTCCGTGTCGGCAAGGAGAACCGGGTCTTCCTCGTCGGGAAGCCGCTCTTCGAGTCCTCTTCAATGTTCGGTCGCGCCACTCGGGGCTACGTCGCGGTGGACGCACGGTCGCGGCGGTTTGTGTTCCTCAAGGACTCGTGGCGGCCGTTCTACGAAGGCGTTGAGCCGGAGGGCACGTACCTCGGGATGTTCGCGAACGAAGAGAAGATGATCGTTCCTGCGCTCCTTTGCCACGGCGACGTCAAAGAGCAACGCGCGTTCGCGGCCGTCTACGAGACGAAAGGAGGCACGCCAGCTCGTTCGGGCGCGTGGGCGCTGTATGCGGAGCTGGCGAGGGAAGGAGGGAGGAGGCGGTGTACGAGACAGAGCAGAATATATTTCGTTGGCCGCGCAGTACTTGGTGCGAGCGAGGGCGGTTCGCGGTGGCGGTGCGGGCGGAGGCGAGCCGGCGGGAGGAGAGCTGCACCGGCGGAGCGTTGCGCACGCGGCGAGTGTCGGACGCGCACAAGATCTCCCTGATGCAATTCTGACCTCTGCGTCGAGAATGTGTGCTAGTTGGCGCTGGACATCGAAAATACAGGCTAGTTTAACGCTGGACATCGAGAATACAGGCTAGTTGGCGCTGGACGGCGGTGGGGGGAGGAGGAGGAGGGGGCACTCGGTTTGTATGGCTCGGAAACACTCGCATTGTGGCGGACAGCAAAGGGTACTACTACAGCGCACCCGGGGAGCCAACAGCAACTATATCTAACGGCGAGAGCCCCGAATCCGCGTTCGCGCACTCAGCGCTGACGGGCGCTTATTCTGCCACTCTCCGCGAACTCGTCATGTCCTGCCCGCGGCTCTCCTTCGCTCCGCCTCGGTCGTGTCACCGCTCCCCGTCCCTCTCCCCTCGTCCGCAGTCCGCCTGCTCTGTGTACCCGCAAGTCCGCCGTCTGCAAGCTCGAGTGGGTCAGCAGGAAGGCCACACGGGGAGACGCAGGTACTCACTCGCAGGCACTCGCATAGACGGCGAGAGTCGCGCCAGACGCCGAAAGACACGCCGCGAGTCCTTCCGCACCGTGCTCCAAGGCAGGAGTCCCCGCCGTGCTCAAGAGGTCGTCCCGGCCTCGCAGAACGTCTTGTATCGGTGCAGGCGGCCGGAAACTGTGCCGCCGGGACAAGCTCGACCGTGACCGCCGGAGACAGACGAGCGCGGGAGGAAGAAGAGAGCACAATCGCTCGCGGCCGACTTCGCGCACTCGTCCAACCGCCGGCGCCTATTTCGACACGACGCGAAACTAGAGTCTGCCGCCGCTGTCGACCGGGTCCCCGCCCCTTGTCATCTCCCACCCGCGTCGCTCGTCGAACGTCCCCGCCGGCCGCAAAGTAGGTCACTGATGAGGTGAGTTAGTCTCCGGGAGCCGTGTAGTCCGGAAAATGTACGTACCTCTCTGTTTTCGAGCTTGTTCGCGGCTGTACGGCCTTCTAGCCGACTGTCCAGCCACTCGATGCGCTTGATTGCGTCCGGGGCGCCCGCCCCGTGCTCCGAGACGGTCCGCGCGGACGTCGTGTCGCGCTGGTGTCGATGAGGTCGTCCGGAGAGTGGATGCGGATGACGAGGATGGCGGTAAGAGATGCTCCCTGGGAGAAAGCAACCGCGGCAGAGTAATGCGCGGCGGGGGGCGTCTGCGCGGATTCGGTCAGACGGGCGCCTATTCTGACGCGGCGCGAAACTGCAAAGTCCCGCCTCGGCGTCCACTTGACGTCCGCCCTCGTTCTCGTCTGCCCGCGTGCGGCATTGGACTGACTCCTTGACGTCTGCACACGCTCGCTGCGGCTCTTCTGTGTGGGAGATCAGAAAGGCCAGCGAGAACTGCGATATGAGAACACCAACAACGGTACGTACCTGTCCCGCCCTCAGCTCGCCTGCAGCCGCAAACATTCGTCGCCAAGCCTAGTAGCACGCTCCCGGGCACGCTAGAGGTGCATCCCACCGCCGCGCGCTCCGAGCGAGGTAGAGGCGGCCGTGTGAGCCTGGTGCCGGCGAGTGGCCGCAGAGATGACTTGCGGCTCTCCTCTCGACGCTCTGCAACGTGGGTGAGTGGGATGGGATCTGCGTTTGACGCACTTTCCAGCAGTCGGGCCAAGGCGGGAATGAGAAAGGCGAGCAAGAGGCCTCTTCGCGCACTCGGGCAGCCTCGGGCGCCTAATCCGATGCAGCTCGAGACCACAAAGTCTCGAGTGCCACGCCCGCGCGATGTTCGTCCCGCCACCGGCTCCGTCCTCTTCAGCTTGCCAGGCCTCTGTGTGTCCTTTAACCGGCGGCGTCGACACTAACCCGCAATCTGCAACCGTTTAGCGAGTTAGTCAGCCGCGGGAATCGGAGAAAGTGCCGTTCAAGGTACGTACCGAAACACCCCCCTCGCACTCTTCTCCGGCAACGTGCTATCCTCCATCAGCCTTGAGTTTGAGGACAAGCGGCGTGGGGCGGGCAGCGAGGTAGCGGCCGGCCGCGGTGGAGGAGAGAGAGATAAGCGCGAGCCTGAGGGACTTCGCGCGATGAGATTGCGCGCCTAATCCGGCGAAGCTCCCGCGCGGGACTGTGACTTCGCCTCTCGCGACCTGCTTCGCGCCGCCCACGCCCGCCGCCCCGCCTTGCCCGTTCGCGCGCATGCCCGAACTCAAGTCGGCATGCCCGCCGCGCACACATAGAGCCTATCGCCCCAGCTCTGTCATGGCAAGAGTCTGAATGCCGAGCCAGGCGGTCAGCCGGACGTTCGGGGCTGCGAATGAGCAATCTCGGTACGTACCTCATCTCCGAAGCTGCGAATAATGATTCCCCGCCTCGGCGCGACCGGGGCACGTCTCCTGCTTCCAGATCATCCGAATGAGCACACCGTGGAGGGGTGCATAAGGGAAGGACGTACCGTGAAACCCGTGCCAGTGGAACCAGTCCTGCGCGGCGTGCATCGGGACGAATGTCGGAGCAGCGCGTGCGAATGCAGCCGCTCCTCCTGCGCTCACCCTCCCGCTCCCGCTCGCGACCGCTGTCCGACTGCCTGGCGAGGCCGACGCCACCTCCTGTGCTAGAGTGTTGGGTCCGCGACCTGCGACGCCGGCGTACGGGTCAGCGTGCAGCCCAAACCTGTAGAACACGGGGCTGGAGCATACCTAAGAGTCTGCGAAGGTAGGAGTGTCTTCGAGTTCACGTGTGCGAAGTCGTGCTGATGTGCGTCCAGGGTGCACTGGGGTGGGTGTTCGCGCCGCCGCCGCGTGCGCAGACGGGCGGAGATGAGCGGGAGGAGCGGGGACGCGGGGGGAGATGGAGAGCCGGGCGTCGAGGTCGCAAGATAGTGTAGGGTTGGCCGCCCACATCCGCAACGATGCGGGTGGCTATTCCCACCTCTTGCGGCCTCGCCACGGCTGCTTCTTCCGTCGCGTATCCATTGTCTCCGTTCGCCTGCGCGCGCTCCGCAGGTGCGCCGGCGACCTGCCTCAAACACTGATGCGGTCAGCCGGATGCCCGGGCGCGCCCAGGCGATTCATGTACGTACTGTTTCCTTCTCAGCACGGTCTGCGCGGTGCGGCGCGATGCTGCACGCGAGGCTTAGGCGAGCGGAACGGGGACGCCTGTGGCTCCATGCCGCCTGCGCTTGCCTCGCCTGTGTGGACAGTGAGATCCGGTCCGTAATGTATCAGTAGAAAATTAGACCTGACAAATATTACCGCCCGGCCCGTGTGTGCCAAGGTCTGACAGGCTTCAGGACAGGCTGTATCAATTCTGAGGCTGGGCTCTGACTCACTTCCGGCACTCAGATGCCGGTGAAACTGACTCTTTTTAGTTGCATAATTTCTCTAATCACACCAGATGTGCACCGAGCCATCACGCGCTCGGTTGCACCCATTCTGAGCAGACCCGTCTACTCAGAAGTGGAGGGAGTAGGAATACAGGTGTGAGCAGCAGACTGCTCCTCACACCCTTATTCCCACTCTCCTCCACTTCTGTCCTCTATTAGCTCTATCTGCAGGTTGTCCAGCATGTATGTAGGGGTGGGTATATATTTTTGGATGCAGAATGAAGCCTCGCGACGGATCGAGACGAGACGAAGGTTCACGGCTGATCAGCCGGCCGGGCGCTCGCGGCGCGGACCCTGCGCTCGAGATATGCCCACGCGCGGCAGGTGCAGATCTCGCCAAATTATACTCAACGCCGCCCTGGCCTCTGTGCGGACCCTCGCTCGATTTTTGCAGTCCTCGATGTTGTGGTTGGAGTGCAAGGCGCGAGCGTGTGCGCGGAGACGTGTGTGTGAATGAGCACAGGCGCCTGCCTATTCCGGTAAGATCGTTCGAAGCTGCCGGCGCACCTCGAGCAGTTCGCTGCACGCGTTCACCTCTGCCTCTATCCTCGAATGGTGCTCGGCTCGTCTCGCCTGCTCAGCGCACTCTCTGTTCTCGCTGGCGATCAGATCTGGCGAGGCACGCAAAGTCTACGCCCTGCAGGGCCGACAGAGATGTATCTTGGCTACCCGACGCGCCGGCTCTGTACGCTAAACTCGCTGCTCAACGCTCGAGCTTGCCTACCACCTCCGCCTGCCCCAGAATCATCAGATTCCGCACGAAGCAGATCTTCGTATGCCTGTTAACCAACCGACAGAGTGGTTCTCGTGAACACAGTGCATGTCTTGCCGGCCCGGAACATCGACCAAGCTCAAGATCTACTCGCACGCGTCCGGAGGAAGCTAGGCAGCCCGCAGAATACACGACAATGTCAATCACACGCACCCAGATGCGTGAGTGTGCGCGACTTGGATGTTCGTCGGCAATCTCGCACTCGAAATACAAACAACGCGTCTGGGAGGCTGGGTGTCGAATGCCGCGATCCGAGTTACACTACCAGGTTTGCATCTGCTCTTACTACCGCCACCGGAACTGCGTGCAGGTACTAACGATGGGCTGCAAGGCCGTATACTAGGCTAGGAGGGTCCGCATATGTATATTGGATAGTACTACATATCGTGCATGCCTGACCCTCACGAGTTCGACGCACTGCGGCGGCGCTCTGTAGTACTCGTCGCCGGCCCTCAGTGCCCC
This sequence comes from Trametes villosa, assembly GCA_002964805.2. NCBI lineage: Eukaryota > Fungi > Basidiomycota > Agaricomycetes > Polyporales > Polyporaceae > Trametes > Trametes villosa. The sequence continues at coordinate 470,705 of PUDQ02000056.1, read as the reverse complement.
CGAACGAGGCGAAGCCGAAACTGCCACCCGAAGCGTGGTTCCCACCAGCATCACGCTTTGTACTGCCCTGCCCGACGATTCGGGCGTCGGTACGAGATGTCCGGCAAGAACATCAACGCCGCGATCGTCTATCCCGTTCGTGCGTCATCGCGCCGCCTCACGGGTATGCAGCACTAACCTGATAAGATTCTACTTCGCACACAGGGGAATTACACTCGCTATGTAGGACAACTCGGAAGCCTCAGCACTCGGACGGCACCTCTGCGAGCCCCCAGCAGCAGCAAACCGCCCCCGGCCGCCCTCTCACTCCTGCTTCCGATCCACACAGACAACCCACCCCCCTGTATAGTATCCGGAGTATCCGGGAATCGACCGGGGCAGTGCCTCCGCCTGCGCAAGATGCGGGTCTTCGTTCCTGGGTGCTCGCGTACCGAGCGCCCAATATCCGCCGAAGCGACCGCGTCCCAACGTCCGCTCGGAGAGCACGCCGTGAAACATCCTACCCCGCGTAAATTCTTATTGTTCCTCTCGTGGTGCGTCCGTGCGCACCTGTTCCCGCTGACCCCGTTTCTCTCAGCATTCCGTGTCGCGCGCTGGTTGGTTCGCTACCTTGCGGGCTCGGTATAGTCCTCCGCTCGGGCTCCGTCTTGCCCTCGGCCCATCTCGTAACACCCGGGCCCCGGTCCGCCTTGCAAATCGCCGTGGTGGGCTTGGCAATTGCGCACGGATGCCGCACGGACCACAGAACGGAACGCGGGGGGATAAGTACGAAAGGGGTGGCACGCGAACGCGCCCACCATCCCCTCCTCCCTTCCTGCCCATTTCCGCTCTCCCCGACCCGTGTGGCTCAAGCGCTTCCCTACAACATCTGCGCGATGCCGCGCGCCCGCACCCATTCGAGACAAGCAGTATGTCAGCAGTTCCTCACAGTGCTGCAGTGTGACTGACCTTATTTATGCAGATCTGTACTGACTACGACCGAAGCATCAAGGGCGCGAGCGTTAGTAGTAGCCTCCGCGCACCCCTTCGCCGGGGATGTGACGGGCGAGCACGAAGCGGGCCACGCGTGGACGGTATGAGCGCGGTCGCGCGGTGCACACCACCATCTTGCGCTGGCACTCTCCCAGTGAGCTGCGAACGGCGGGCGGCGCGACTCTGCGCTCGAGCTGTCCGGAAACATCGCGGTAAGTCGAGTACGGTCTCGCGAACAGGAGTAGAGCTCTCACCATCTCGTGTAGCCTTTCAGACTCGCGCCGTCTTGATTCTCAGCCTGCACACTCGCAGGCTGCCGTGCGTTCGCGCGATCGCCTGCACCCGAGGTCAGTTCTCCTGTATCCGCCTCGCGCGTGTGCGCACTACTGACCCCAGGCGTTGTGTAGCGATGGGGCGGTGTTGCAGAAGGGCAGCAGCACGGTCGCTTCGAGTGCCCCGGCTAGAAGACGAGATGGCGCGCCTCGGCGGCTCCGCGGTCCTGACGAAGGAGGGCGGGGAAGGGGCTCGTAGATATATTAGTTACTTTGATCACTACGTAGTCACGGGCCGGCGCAGGAGCGCACACAGGGGGGTGGTGGACAGCGCCCCGCGCGGGCGGGCGCGGGTGCGAGGTCACGGTCTATTCGCGCGACGGGAGCCTGAGGCCCGCCGCCGTACATGATTGTGCTACTGACTAGCTAGCCGACCCCGTGCGTGCTCCCCCTCGGGCATCATAGCACTCCGGTCTCCTACGCCTGCGCGCCCGAGGCATAAGTTGCCGGCGGGGGTGGGGTCAGGGCGGCATCGGTTGTGCACCTCCGCACGCACTCGTCGCCTCGTCATTGGATGAGGCTCTTCTCGGGGGCGGCTGAGTACGGGGCGCCACGGCTGGTACGATCGAGGCGGGGAAGTGAGGGGCGCGTGGGCAGCCCCAGAGCGTGAGGTACGCGGACGGGGTGAGTACCGGGCGACCGAGAGAGAGGGTCGCGTACCTGACGCGTTCACGACGACCGTGACTTATGAGCAATGCGTAGGCCATGCGCACGGTATGCCTCGCGCCGCCGTCGCGTCTGAAGGACGGCCGCGCCGTGGGCGACAGCGCCGTACTCGGTCGTGTCCGACCGACGGCGGAGAGTTCGAGTTTCGAAAGCCTCGCACGTGCTTGAAAGCGGCGAGGGCCGACAGAATACGCTGGGGAGGGCGTTCGTACGGAACGGCGCCGCGTGAGACTGCGAATGCGTCCCGCGGCGCGCGTTTCGGTGCCCGCGTCCTCGAAGCCGTCCAAAGTCGACACGATTTCTTTCGCGCCGGATCGCCGCGAAACACGCCGCGAACGCGCTTCCCCGTACGGCCATCCTGGGAATCGTGTTCGCGAGGCACTCCGGGCGGGCGTCCGAGGTCGAGCCCGAGGTCTTGGTGGGGATGTCCCTGCTGAGTGGGGGTCGCGAAGCGAAGCGGGCGGCGTGTACGGGGCATCAGTACATGTTGGAGGCGCACCGGGGGTGGACTATAAACGCGCCCGAGGCGTTCGAGATGAGTGCACCGGTCCCGGGGACGTGCACGCGTCGACCTCCCCGCGGCTCGGTGCACAGCGTCGGAAAGCACAACATTCGAACTCATCGCACGCGCTAGAAAACAACGCGGAACGTCAGTATGCGTGCAGGGCAGTGTTCCTGCCAAGGGGCGCGGCGGGAGGGGACGTACACAGGCGGTGGCGCGCGTTTCGGCGTCCGCGCCCTCGAAGCCACCCGGAGTCGACTCGACCTTTTTTCGTCCCGGATCGCCGCAAGACTCACAGCGAGCACGCGTCCCGGTGCCCTCGTCCTGGGACACGTGTGTGCAAGGTGCTCGGCGGTAGGGATTCGAGGTCGACGTCGGATTCTTGCCGGGCTCGAGCTGAGCGACCGCCCCGCGCCGCGGCGCGAGCGGCGTCAGTGGGGCGTCCGTTCGTGGCGGACGGGTGTTGAAGACGCTTGTAGAGCATGTTCGGGCCGTTTCCGAGGGGCGGGCCGGCCCAGGGCGCGTTCGCGCGGTTCGCCCCCCAGAGGGCCGGACGAGAAGTTCAAAATTTGAACTCGTCGCCCGTGCTCGAGACCTGCTGAGGTTGATACCCCGTGCTCCGGAGGGCCCCCCTGCCAGATGGCACGGCGGGAGACAGCGAACCCGGCGCGCGGCGCGTGCTTCGCTGCCCGCGCCCGGCTCGCACCCATGAAATCGACGAACGTCGCCGCGATTTTTTCTCCGCGGATCGCCGCGAGACTCGCAGCGCTCACTCCCCCTGGCTCGGTCGTCGCGGGAATCGTGTTTGCGAGCGGTTCCGCGCGGGGGCTGGCGGCCGACGGCGAGCTCTTGTCGGGCTCGAGCCCAGTGAGCGGGCGGCACAGCGCAGCGAGCGGCACGCGGGGCGCGTCCGTAGGCGGCGGACGGGCGTCGTGTATGCACCGTGAGTGCGCTGGAGGTGTCCCGGGTGGACGTGCGGGCGCTGGGGACGTCCGCGCGGTTCGCGTCCCCGAGGGCCGGTCGAAAAGGCGGATTTTCAAAGTCGTCCTCCGCACTCGGAACCGGCGGGAGTCGATCGCCCACATCGAGCACAGTCGGCCTGCGGAACGGCGCGGCGGGAGGTGGCGAACTCCGCCCGCGGTGCGGCCGTCGTTCTGGGCACCCATGAAATGAGCCCTGGTCAGCCGAATTTTTTCGCCGTGGATCGCGGCGAGGCTCACCATGAATACGCTCATCGGTGCATACGTCCTCGAATTGGCGTTTGCGCGGCGCTCCGGGGGCGGGACGTCGGCGCACGCGGCGTTCTTGTCGGCGGCAGGCCCGCCCCACGCAGCGCGCGGCGCGACGACCGGCACGTCTCGCCCGGCCGAACGTGTTCGCGGGGCGCCGTACGGACATCCTAAACGCGTACAGGGCGTTTCGAGGGCGTTGGGCGGCGGCGGGGAGGTGCCCACGGTTGGCCGCCTCCTGGGTCCGACGAAGAGGCCGCCGCTCCAACTCGCTGCACGGGCTCCACAGCGGCAGCGGGCGATAGCCCACGTCCGGGAGAGCCCGCATGCGCAAGGGCGCGGCGGGAGGACGCGAGAGCGGGCCGCGGCGCGCGTTTCTGTGCGCGCGTGAGCACCGCGCCCATGAAATCGCGCGAAGGCGACGCAAAAATAATCGCGCCGGATCGCGCCGGGGCAGCGGCTGCGGGCCTAAAGTGGGTCGCGCATGCTCTCCGTCGCGTTTTTGCGGCGGTACGGGCGGGGGACGGCGCGGGATGGGGGCGTCTTGGCAGGAGCGCGCATACCGACGAGGACGCGGCGCGACACGCGGCGCGGCGGTGACGCGTCCGTGCACGCGGAGCCGAGTTGATACGTGCCTTATGCACGCTTGAGCTGTCTTTGGCGGGCGCGGGGCGGGCGCGGAGACGTGCGCGAGGACGACCGCCTCGAGGGAGGCGTGCGGCGGCACACAGCGCCTGTCGCGCTTCTGGACGGCGGTGCACGGCACCGACACGATGGAGGGTGCGAAAGCGGTGCATTGAGCATATCTACAGTACAAAACGTGGCAGGGAAGCGAAAGTACCTGCGGTGTAGCGCGGTTTCTGGGCGCGGGCGGCCTGAAAACTCGACGCCGTCAGCGCAGATCGCGTGCGAACGGTTCGGAAACTCACCCGATGCATGTACTAGCCGGCGTGCGTCGCCAGTAGCACAGGCGGGGCGGGGCATCGGCGAGGAGAGGCGGGAGGACGGCGGGAAGGCCGTGGGCGGCGGCGGGAGAGCCGACTGTCTGCGCGGCGCGGGACCTGCGTGGCGCGCGTGCGCGTGCGACGGCGGCGTTGTACAGGTGCTGGGAATGCACTGGAGGCGCGTCGAATGCGGGAGGTGAGATGGGCAAGTGGTGAGAGGACTGCACGGGCGTACCTGCAGCGGTGCCCCGCCAACGCCGTCCGTCCGTCAATTCCCCATGCCCCGACGCCAGCCGTCAGCGGCACATCGGGGGCTTCGATGACCGTTGTTTGCGGGTATTTCCTTGCTTGACAGACGCGTGTGGACGCGAGTATGTGTGATTAAGCGGCCGGGCGCTGCAAAAGTCGGGCGTCGTGAGCGGGGATCTCGCCCGGAGAAGCTGTAGATGTACATACAGAGTCGTTATCGCACTACCCTTCCGTCTGCACCATCGTCGCGCGCGCGGCTTGTGTCCGAGTGTCTGGGCGTTGAGAGAAGACGCAGCCGGGGGGGCCTCCGCGCGTGAGCGGTTCCGCTCGAACGGCGCATGCAGCGGCATTGCGCACGCAACGGCAGCATCGCACACGGCTGTTTTACATGCCTTGTGCGTGTCGATGCGTTGCGTGGAGGGGCACGGTGAGAGGAGGGCGTTCTTGCGGGCGTGGGGGCGAATTCGGTCGGGCACGTTGCTCCCTCGTCTGAGGTCCGTTCCGGCCGTGCGCTGGCAGGTACATGCGGGCGGGCAAGACAAGCCACCTAGAAATGTGTTATGATGTGCGCATGAGGGCTAGCGAGGGGCATTGAGGGAATGAGCGTGGTGAGGGCGGAGAACGCGAGCAGAGTTCGCGTCGGGCGGGACCAGAGACTTGTCTGAAGCCAGTTGAGCGTGTGCCCGACGAGTCGCAGGATTCGCATGAGTGGAATGCGGTCGGCTGGACGGGAGGGCGGAATGGCGTGGGGGCGCGCAGCACTGAGCGGCGAGAGGCAGCATGGCGGAAGGAGTGCGAGTGTGGGCGTGGGGCAGTCGACGGCGGGCGCGGGGCGACGAGACGAGTGCAAGAGCGAGGACAGGCGGGACCGTGTGAGAGACGTCAAGGTTGCGGCAGACGAAGAGGAGAGCGCGCGGCCCGTTGGAGGAGCGTCGGACGGAATGGCTCGACCCCAGGACAATCGTCGAGTGAAGGAGAAGTTAAGCGCGCCAATGTCCCGATTGGGCGATCCCACCCTAGTTCGCCTTGAGACGCTCGCCCGCTGAAACTGCTTGCCTTCAACCGCAACCTCGAGTAAGTCCATAGTCATTGTCCTTAAATTATTCCATCACTCTGACCAGCTCTTTGTTGTCCACGTTCGTATAGCCGCTGCGCCTGAACCCGCTCTTTAGCCAGAGCCACGCTATCCCACCCCCGGGTCCGCTGCGTGGCTAACCTAGCCACATACCTTCTCGCATCTCTATAAGTTGCGTCGCGCTCCCACTAGGTATGTCGTTGTCTCTGCCCCCGTTCCTCTGGGAGCGGCTGATCCTCATCGCCATGTCTGCTCATCCAGCTCCTGTCTTCTACAGCGCACCTGACGGCCACAAGCAAAGCCCCATCAGGGTGCAGAGAGGCCACAACTTCGACCCAAGGAGACACGGCCAGACAATCCTTCCACCCAAAGCCAGCCTCGATCGCCCTCTGCAAGGACAGTCAAGCATGGGGACCACCGTGCTCGTCGAGTTCGACACCTTCATGGAGGACATCCTCCCCACTCCCCCCAACACTACACCCGTCACGGCGATTCCCACCAAGAAGCTGAACGTGGCTAAGAGCAGAATCGCCAACCTGTTCAACCGAAAATCCGGTGATGGGATCACACCGCTCAAGCTGAAGGAGGACACGATCGCGGAAGTTCTCGTACGTCGTCGCTTGCCATCCTTTCGCACCATCCTCACTGACCTGTGCGCGGTAGGTCGACGTAATCAATGACCTCGGCCTTCCGAACGGCTACGAGGCCCGGCTGTCCAGATACAAGGCAGACAAGTCGGATGAAACCAAGTCGAAGGTCGATGCCGCTCTCTACGCCAAGGGCCATGCCCCTTCCGACGAGCGGCCGGACTGGGCCCACTGTCGTCTGTTCGTGGAGTTCAAAGCGGGGGATACCAAGCACGACCCATGGGACGATAGGCTCGGTGTGTCTCCCGAGCCTGAAACCGAATCACGCACAAAGGCCCGTACGCAGCTCATCGCGTACGCGTACAACACGTTCCTCCACCAACACCGCACCGACCTCTATTCGCTCTTCATCATCGGGAACGAGTTCCGCGCCGCGCGATGGGACCGGTCTGGGGTCATCGTGACCAGAAAGATCAACTACGTTACGAACTTGGAGAAACTGCTCCAGCTTCTCTGGCACTTTGCTCAACTCGACGACGTGCTCCAGGGCCTGGACCCCACGGCGACGATGCTCACAGAGGACTCGGCGGCCTACAAGCTGATGGACGAGCTTGCTCTACCCCACCCCGGCGTGGACGCCGAGTATATGGACTCCCGCTACTCCAAGCCTTCAAGTTCCACCGCCGCCCCGGAGCCTTCAGCCGCGGACGGCTCTGCCGTGGCCTCCGAGGACGCTGACGCACCGACCCCTGGAACGATCAACGACCTCCCGAGGCCAGCATCGGAACCCGCTCCCGATGTTGCCGGACCGTCGTCCGCTCCGTCTGCCTCAGGGGGTGCGTGGTCTGGCCGGACCAGAGCGGCGTCGAGGGCAGCTGCTCAGCAGCAGGCGGCTATCCCCGCCGAGGACGACGACCTGCGCGTCACCGAAGATATCTCTGGCGACAAGCATGTCTTCAAGTACGTGCGGGACCAGTTCAGAGCGTCGCTGGCCCCGGGCTGGCCTCGGTACAAACTCCGTGTCGGCAAGGAGAACCGGGTCTTCCTCGTCGGGAAGCCGCTCTTCGAATCGTCCTCAATGTTCGGCCGCGCAACTCGGGGCTACGTCGCGGTGGACGCACGGTCGCGGCGGTTCGTGTTCCTCAAGGACTCGTGGCGGCCGTTCTACGAAGGCGTGGAGCCGGAGGGCACGTACCTCGAGATGTTCGCGAACGAAGAGAAGATGATCGTTCCTGCGCTCCTTTGCCACGGCGACGTCAAAGAGCAACGCGCGTTCGCGGCCGTCTACGAGACGAAAGGAGGCATGCCAGCTCGTTCGGGCGCGTGGGCGCCGTATGCGGAGCTGGCGAGGGAAGGAGGGAGGACACGGTGTACCTAGACAGAGTGCAATATATTTCGTTGGCCGCGCAGTACTTGGTGCGAGCGAGGGAGGTTTGCGGTGGCGGTGCGGGCGGAGGCGAGCCGGCGGGAGGAGAGCTGCACCGGCGGTGTGGTGCGCACGCGGCGAGTATCGGGACGCGCACAAGATCTCCCTGATGCAATTCTGACCTCTGCGTCGAAAATGTGCTCTAGTTTAACGCTGGACGTCGAGAATGTGTGCTAGTTTAACGCCGGACGGCGGTGGGGGGAGGAGGAGGGGGGAGAGGGGACTCAGGAGAAGACTCTGGCACTCAGGTTGTACGGCTCGGAAACACTCGCATTGTGGCGGACAGCAAAGGGTACTACTAAGACACTATCTGGGAACCAACGACAAGTACACCCCACGGCGAGAGCCCCGAATCCGCGTTCGCGCACTCCGCGCTGACGGGCGCCTATTCCGCCACTCTCCGCGAACTCGCCATGTCCTGCCCCGCGGCTCTCCTTCGCTCCGTGTCGGTCATGTCGCCGCTCCCCGTCCCTCTCCCCTCGTTCGCCGTCTGCACGCTCGAGCGGGTCAGTAGGAAGGCCGCGCGCGGGGAGACGTAGGTACTTACTCGCAGGCACTCCCATAGACGGCGAGAGGCGAGCCCGACGCCGAAAGACACCCCGCGGGTCTCCCCATGCCATGCTCCAAGGCAGGAGTTCCCACCGTGCTCAAGACGTCGTCCCGGCCTCGCAGAACGTCTTGTATCGGTGCAGGCGGCCGGAAACCGCGCCGTCGGGACGAGACTGGCCGTGGCCGCCGGCGGCAGACGAGCGCGGGAGGAAGGAGAGTGCGAAGTCGCTCGCGGCCGACTTCGCGCCCTCGTCCGGCCACGGGCGCTTATTCCGACATGACGCGAAGCTGCAAAGGCTCGCGCCACCGTCGACCGAGCCCCCGCCCCTTGTCTTCTCCCACCCCCACCGCTCCTTGGCCATCCCGCAGGCCGCAACGCAGGACACTGCCAAGATGAGTTAGTATCTGCGAGCCCAGGCCGGAAAATGTACGTACCTCCATGTTTTTGAGCTCGTTCGCGGCCGGAAGGCCCTCTAGCCGACGATTCCGTCGCCCGATGCGCTTGATTGCGTCCGGGGCGCCTGCCGCGCACTCAGAGACGGTCCGCGCGGACGTCGTGTCGCGCCGGTGTCGATGAAGTCGTCCGAAGAGTGGAGGCGAATGATGGGGATGGCGGTAAGAGATATCCCCCGAGAGAAAGTGACCGCCGCAGAGAAATGCGCGGCGAGGGGCGTCTGCGCGGATTCGGTCAGACGGGCGCCTATTCTGACGCGGCGCGAAACTGCAAAGTCCCGCCTCGGCGCGTGCACTTGACGTCCGCCCTCGTTCTCGTCTGCCCGCGCACGGCCTTGGACTGACTCCTTGACGTCTGCACACGCTCGCCGCGGCTCTTCTGTGTGGGCGATCAGAAAGGTTAGTGAGAGCTGGGATATGAGAACACCAACAACGGTACGTACCTGTCCCGCCCTCAGCTCGCCTGCCGCCGCAAGCATTCGTCACCAAGCCAAGTAGCCTGCTCCTGGGCACTCTTGAGGTGCGTGCCGCAGCCGCGTGCTCCGAGCGAGGTAGAGGCGGCCGTGCCAGTGTGAGCCTGGTGCCGGCGAGCGGCCGCAGAGATGACTTGCGGCTCTCCTCTCGACGCTCTGCAACGTGGGTGAGTGGGCTGGGATACAGATTTGGCGTGCTTTCCGGCGGTCGGGCCAAGGCGGGAACGAGAAAGGCGAACCAGAGGCCTCTTTGCGCACTCGGGCAGCCTCGGGCGCCTAATCCGACGCAGCTCGAGACTGCAAAGTTTCGAGTCTCGCGCCCGCGCGATGTTCGTCCCGCCGCCATCTCCGTCCTCTTCAGCTCATAAGGCCTCCATGCGTGCTTAAACGGGCGGCGGTGTCGATACTAACCCGCAATCTGCAACCGTTTAGCAAGTTAGTCAGCCGCGGGAATCGGAGAAAGTGCCGTTCAAGGTACGTACCGAAACACCCCCCTCGCACTCTTCTCCGGCAACGTGCTATCCTCCATCAGCCTTGAGTTTGAGGACAAGCGGCGTGAGGCGGGCAGCGAGGTAGCGGCCGGCGGCGGTGGAGGAGAGAGAGATAAGCGCGAGCCTGAGGGACTCCGCGCGATCTCATCGCGCGCCTAATCCTGTGAAGCTCCCGCGCGGGACTGTGACTTCGCCTCTCGCGACCTGCTTCGCGCCGCCCACGCCCGCCGCCCCGCCTTGCCCGTTTGCGCGCATGCCCGAACTCAAGTCGGAATGCCCACCGCGCACGCACAGACCGTACGCAGCAGCCCTGCTAGACAGGTGTCCGAACGCTGAGCCAGGCAGTCAGCCGGACGCTCGAGGCTGCGAATGCGCGGATTCCGAGTCGGTACGTACCTCATCTCCGGAGTAACAGCCACTGAAATCCGGGCCCTGCCTCGGCGCGCCCGGGGCACATCTCTTCCTCCTAGATCGTTCGAATGAGCACACCGTGAACGGGTGTACGTGAGAGACGGGCGCACCATACAAAGCGTGGAACCAGTCTCGCGCGGTATGCATTGGGACAGATGTCGGAGCAGCGCGTGCGAATGCAGCTGCTCCCTCCGCGCTCACGTACGCCTCCCTCCCGTCGTCCGATGGCGTGGCGGGGCCAACACCGCCTCCCGTGCTAGAATGCCGAATCCGCGACCTGCAACACCGGAGCTGCTGGTCAGCGTGCAGCCCGACTCGGAGCCTGCAGAACACGGAGCTAGAACATACCTGAACGGCTCCGAGCCTGTCCGTGAAGGTGGGCGCATCCTCGAGTTCACGTAGGTGAGGCCGTGCTGACATGAATTCAGCGCGCGGGGTAGGCATTCGCACTGCTGCCGCATGCGCAGACGGGCGTAGAGGGGTGGGGGAAGAGGGCGTGCGGGGGGAGATGGAGAGGCAGGCGGTGAGGCCGCAAAATGGTGTAAGAGTGGCCGCTCGCATCCGCGGGGATGCGGGTGGCTGTTCCCACCTTTTGCGGCCTTGCCGTGGCAGCTTGTTCCGTCGCGTAACCACCGTCCCCGTTCGCCTGTGCGCGCTCCGCAGGTGCACCGGGGACCTCCCTCAAACGCTGATGTGGTCAGCCGGATGCCTGGGCGCGCCCAGGCAACTTAAGTACGTACTTTTCTTTCCAGAGCTATCGTGCCCTTGCCGCTGCACCACACGCTGCGAGGGGTGGCACCCTGGTTGGCCGCCAACCCTCGACGCTTTGCATGCACCAACGCGTGGACGGGTGGCCGCACGAGCATGCAGGGGAACAGATATCCGCGCAGAGGGGCGGAGGGGCTGCGGCGGCCCTGACTGCATCCGGCCTCGCCGGTGCGGCGGGTCTGCGCGGTGCAGAGCGAGGCTGCACGCGAGGATTAGGCGAGCGGAACGGGGACGCCTGTGGCTTCATGCCGCCTGCGCTCGCCTCGCCCGTGTGAGATCCCGTCTGTAATGTATCAGTAGAATAATTAGACCTGACAAATACTATTGCCCCGCCTGTGTGTGCCAAGGTCTGACAGGCTTCAAAACATCCTGTATCAATTCTTAGGCTGGGCTCTGACTCGCTTCCGGCACTCAGATGCCGGTGAAACTGACACTTCTTAGTTGCGTAATTTTAGTAATCACACCGGATGTGCACCGAGCCATCACGCGCTCGGTTGCACCCATCCTCGAGCAGACCCGTCCACTCAGAAGTGGAGGGAGTAGGAATACAGGTGTGAGCAGCAGACTGCTCCTCACACCCTTATTCCAATCTCCTCCACTTCTGTCCTCTATTAGCTCTATCTGCAGACTGTACAGCATGTATGTAGGGGTGGGTATATATTTTTGGATGTGAAATGAAGCCTCGCGACGGAGGGAGATGAGACGAAGGTTCACGGCTAATCAGCCGGCCGGGCGCTCGCGGCGCGGACCCTGCGCTCGAGATATGCCCACGCGCCGCGCGCCCAGATCTTTCCGAGTCCTACTCAACGCCGCCCTGGCCTCCGTGCGGATGTTCGCGCGATTTTTGCAGCCCTCGATGTTGTGGTTAGAGCGCAAGGCGCGAGCGTGTGCGCGGAAGCGCGTGTGTGAATGAGCGTAGGTTCCTGCCTATTCCGGCAAGAAGGTTCGAAGCCGCCGGCGCACCTCGAGCTCTTCGCGGCACGCGTTCACCTCTGCCTCTATCCTCGAACGGTGCTTAGCTCGTCTTGCATGCTCAGCGCACTCTCTGTTCTCGCTGGCGATCAGATCTGGCGAGGCACGCAAACTCTACGCCCTGCAGGGCCGGCAGAGATGGATCTTGGAGGCTATCGGCGCGGCTCTCAGGCTGTACGCCAACCTTGTCGCTCGCCGCCCGACGCTCGAACCCGCCTACCGCCTCCGCCTGCGCGAGAATGATCAGATACAGCGTGGGCAGATCTCGCAATGTCCGACAGAGTGGTGCTCGGGACCTCGCACACGCTGCCGACTCGGCGGCGGAACCGATCTGCTCGCCAGCGTCCGAGGGAAACCGGGCAGCCCGTCGAATACGCTGCCACGCGAAGCATGCTCACCCGAACGCGTAAAGCCATGCGCAACTCGAGCGTTCGTAGGCAGCGTGGGGTTTGGGAGGATGGGTGTCGAGTGCCGCAATACAGGTTATACTACCAGGTTTGCGTCTACTCTTACCATCGCCACCGGAACTACGTGCAGGTACTAATCATGCTCTGTAAGGTTGTATACCAGGCGAGGGTGGCCCGCAGATATTTATCTTAACAGTGATACATATTGTGCATGCCCAATTATCAAGAAGTCAACTCATGGCCGCGCCCTGTACCCGCCGCTGCCCTTCGATGCTCCTGAACGAGGCGAAGCTGATATTGCCACCCGAAGTGTGGCTGCTCCCAGCAGCATGGTTCGCGCTTCGCCGCCCGACCAGCCGGACGTCGGTACGCGCTGTACGGCAAGATCATCAACGCTGTGCTCGTCTATTGCGCTCGCGCGCCCGGGCCTTTGTGCAGCCTCACGGGTATGTAGCACCAGCTTGACGGGAGACGGTATCATATGCAAGGGCATTACAGTCTCTTGACAGCACATGTCGGAAGCCTCAGCACTAGGGCTCAGGCTGCACCCCGAGTCTGCGAGTTCCCAGTAGCAGCAAACCGCCCCCGGCCGCCCTCTCATTCCTGCTTCCACACAGACAACCCACCCCCCTGCATGGTACCCGGGAATCGACCAGGGGAGTGGCTGCGCCCGCGCAAGATGCGGGTCTTCGTTCCTGGCTGCTCGCGTACCGAGCGCCCAATATCCGCCGAAGCGACCGCGTCTCAACGTCCGCTCGGAGAGCACGCCGTGAAACGTCCTACGCCGCGTAAAGTCTTATTGTCCCTCTCGCGGTGTGTCCGTGCGCACCTGCTCCCGCTGACCCCGTTTCCCTCAGCATTCCGTGTCGCGCACTGGTTGGTCCGCCTCCATGCGGGCTCGGTGTCATCCTCCGCTCGGGCTCGGCCTTCCCTCTGCCCGTCTAGTAACACCCGGGCCCCGACCCGCCGTGCGGATGACTGGAGAGGGCTTGGCCATCGTGCACGGACGCCGCACGGACCACGGAACGGAACGCGGGGGGATAAGTATGAAAAGGGTGGCACGCGAACGTGCCCACCGTCCCCTCCTCCCCTCCTCCTCCCCTCGTGCCCATTCCCAATTTCCCCGGCTCGTGCGGTGCAAGCACTCCCCTACGACACCTTCGCATCGTTGCCCGCCTGTACCTGGCTGGGATAAACGGTATGTCAGTAGTTGCTCGCAGCGCGACGATGCGATTGACCTCATCGATGTAGATTCGTACTGAGATGCCGCGGACGAACACGAAGCGCGCTACGCGCGTACGGTACGAGCGCACCGGCGCACACCACTGACACCTCACGCCGGGACTCTCCTGGTGAGCTGCGAACAGCGGTGACGGCGCGGCTCTTCCGCGCTCGAGTTGTCCTGCAGTATCGCAGTGAGTAGAGTACAGTTTCGCGGACAGGTGGAAAGCTCTCACCGCTTCGTGTAGTAACCTCGCGCGGCTTGTGTCAGCTCGGTTCTCAGAGCAGTGCACAGGCTGCTGTGCGTCCGCACGATTGTCCGCGCCCGGTAAGTCCTCCATCAGCCTCGCGTGTGTCGCGCACTGCTGACACCAAGTCTTGTGCAGCGACGGGAGGCTGCTCGATGACACCAGAGAGCGGCAGCGCGGCGTGCTCGGGGCACCCGTTAGATACTGTAGTTACTGTACCCACCACGTAGGCACGGAGCGGCGCAAGAGCGCACACGGAGGGGGTAGTGGACGGCGCCCCGCGCACGCAGGCGGGGGCGCGACTCGTCTATTCGGCTGGCGGGAGGCCCGCCGTATGTACATGTTCGTACTACTGACTACCTAGCCGGCCTCACGCCCGCTCCTTCTCGGGCGTTGCGGCGCCATCCGGTCTCTTACGCCTGCGCGCCCATTGCGTAGGTTGCCGGCGGGGTCGGGTCGGGGCGGTGTCGGTCGTGCAGACCCGCGCGCATGCGTTGCCTCGCCATTGGGCGAGGCTCAACTCGGTAGCCGGCGCACACGGGCTGCCGTGGCTCGTACGAGAGGGACGGGGAGGCGAGGGGCGCGTGGACAGCCCCAGGGCGCGAGGTACGCGGATGTACTGTCGGGAGGGTGAGTACTCGGCGGCCCCGAGTGAGGAGGGGTCGCGTACCTGCGCATTCGCGACGCCCGTTCGTGACGTACGCCGCTGCTTGGAGCAGGCACTGCGTACGCCGGGTCCGCGGCGTGCCTTGCACCTCTGCCGCATCCGGCGGTCGACGACTCGCGCCGCGGGCTGCGGCGTCGTGCTTCTCCGTGTTCGGCCGTCTGCCCCGCCCCACCGAGAAAGCAGGAGTCTCGAACTCCTCGCACGCGGTTGAAAGTGGCGGCAGTCAATGGAATGTGCTCAGGGGGGGCTTGCTGCGAAACGGCGCCGCGGGAGACTGCGAACGCGTCCCGCGGCACGCGGTTCGCCATCCGCGCCCTCGAAGCCGTCCAAGGCCGACACAATTTTTTTTCGCAGCGGATCGCCGTGAGACGTGCAGCGAACACCCTCCCCGGTGCGATCGTCCCGGAAACCGAGTTCGTGAGGCATACGGGGGAACGGCCGAACGCCGAGGCCGGAATCTTCGTGGGTGGGTGCCTCTCCCCCGGGTCGCAAAGCGAAGCGGGCACCGGGCGTGACACATCGGTGGGTGTCGGGGAGTGTCGCAGATGGCCGTTAGACGTGTTCGAGGCGTTTGAGACGAGTGGGCCGGTCCCGGGGACGTGCACGCGTCGACGTCCCCGCGGCTCGGTGCACAGCGTCGGAAAGCACAACGTTCAAACTCATCGCACGCGCTAGAAAACAACGGTGAGCGTCAGTATGCGTGCAGAGCAGCGTCCCTGCCAAGTGGCGCGGCGGGAGAGAACGTACACAGCCGGTGGCGCGCGTTTCGGCGTCCGCGCCCTCGAGGCCACCCGGAGTCGATGCGACCTTTTTCGTCCCGGATCGCCGCGAGACTCACAGCGAGCACGCGTCCCGGTGCCCTCGTCCTGGCACGCGTGCTTGCGAGGCGTTCGGTGGTGGGGCTGGACGTCGGTGTCGGATTCTTGCCGAGCTTGAGCTGAGCGACCACCCCGCGCCGCGGCGCGAGCGGCGTCCGTGGTGCGTCCGTTCGAGGCGGACGGGTGTTGGAGATGCTTGTAGAGCACGTTCGGGCCGTTTCCGAGGGGCGGGCCGGCCCAGGGCGCGTTCGCGCGGTTCGCCCCCCAGAGGGCCGGACGAGAAGTTCGAAGTTCGAACTCATCGCCCGTGCTTGAGACCTGCTGAGGTCAATAGCCCGTGCTCCGGAGAGCCCCCCTGCGAGACGGCGCGGCGGGAGACAGCGAACCCGGCGCGCGGCGCGTGTTTCGCTGCCCGCGCCCGGCTCACACCCATGAAACCGTCGAGAGAGGCCGCGATTTTTTCTCCGCGGATTGCCGCGAGACTCGCAGCGCGCACGCCCCCTGGCTCTGTCGTCGCGGGAATCGTGTTCGCGAGCGGTTCCGCGCGGGGGCTGGCGGCCGACGGCGAGCTCTTGTCGGGCACGAGTCCAGTGAGCGGGCGGCACAGCGCAGCGAGCGGCACGCGGGGCGCGTCCGTAGACGGCGGACGGGTGTCGTGGATGCACCGTGAGTGCGCTGGAGGTGTCCCGGGTGGACGTGCGGGCGCTGGGGACGTCCGCGCGGTTCGCGTCCCCGAGAGCCGGTCGAAAAGGCCAATTTTCAAAGTCGTCTCCCGCGCTCGGAAACGGCGGGAGTCGATCGCCCACATCGAGCACAGTCGGCCTGCGGAACGGCGCGGCGGGAGGTGGCGAACTCCGCCCGCGGCGCGGCCGTCGTTCTGGGCGCACCCATGAAATGAGCCCCGGTCAGCCGCAATTTTTTCGCCGCGGATCGCGGCGAGGCTCACCATGCATACGCTCACCGGTGCATACGTCCTGGGAACGGCGTTTGCGCGGCGCTCCGGGGGCGGGACGTCGGCGCACGCGGCGTTCTTGTCGGCGGCGGGCCCGCCCCACGCAGCGCGCGGCGCGACGACGGGCGCGTCTCGCCTGGCCAAACGTGTTCGAGGGGCGCCGTACGGACGTCCTAAACGCGTACAGAGCGTTTCGAGGGCGTGGGGCGGCGGCGGGGACGTGTCCGCGGTTGGCCGCCTCCTGGGTCCGACAAGGAGGCCGCCGCCCCAACTCGCTGCACGGGCTCCCCGGCGGCAGCAGGCAATAGCCCACGTCCGGGGGAGCCCGCCTGTGCAAGGGCGCGGCGGGAGGACGCGAGAGCGGGCCGCGGCGCGCGTTTCTGTGCGCGCGTGAGCGCCACGCCCATGAAATCGCGCACAGGCGACGCGAGCATTTTCGCGGCGGATCGCGCCGGGGCGGCGGCTGCGGGCCTAAAGTGGGTCGCGCATGCTCTCCGTCGTGCTTGGGCGGAGGTACGGGCGGGGGACGGCGCGGGAGGGGGGCATCTTGGCGGGGGCGGGCGTACCGACGAGGCCGCAGCGCAACACGCGGCGCGGCGGTGACGCGTCCATGAACGCATACCCGAGTCCATATGTGCCTTGTGCACCCTTCGACTGTCTTTGGCGGGCGCGGGGCGGCCGTGGAGGCGTGCGCGAGGACGACCACCTCGAGGGCGGCGGGCGGCGGCACACAGCGCCTGTTGCGCTTCCGGACGGTGGTGCACGGCTCCGACGCGCGTGCGGGAGCCCGGTCTGTGTATTGGGCGTGTCTACATTACAAAACGTGGCGGGGAAGCGTAAGTACCTGCGGTGTAGCGCGGTTTCTGGGCGCGGGCGGCCTGAAAACTCGACGCCGTCAGCGCGGATCGCGTGCGAACGGCTCGGAAACTCACCCGATGCATGTACTAGCCGGCGTGCGTCGCCAGTAGCACAGGCGGGGCGGGGCATCGGCGAGAAGAGGCGGGAGGACGGCGGGAAGGCCGTGGGCGGCGGCGGGAGAGCCGACCGTCTGCGCGGCGCGGGACCTGCGTGGCGCGCGTGCGCGTGCGACGGCGGCGGCGAAAAGAGTCTGGGCACGCACTGGAGGCGTGCCGAGGGCGGGGCGTGAGACGGACAAGCGGTGAGAAGACTGCACGGGCGCACCTGCAGCCGTGCCCCGTCAACACTGTCCGTCCATCAATTCCCCATGCCCCGACGCCAGCCGTCGGCGGCACATCGAGGGCCTCGATAAGCATTGTATGCGGGGGTTTCCCTGCTTGCCAGACGCGCGTGGACGCGATAATGTGCGATTGGGCGGGCGGGCGCTGTGAACGTTGGGCGTCGTGAGCGAAGATCTCGCAAGGAGCGGCTGCCGACGTACATGCAGGACCGTGATCGCATCCTCCTCGCGCCTGAACCGTCGTCGCCTGCACCGTGTGCTTGAGACTGTCGGGGCGTCGAGGGAGACGCAGCGGGGGCATGGGCGGTGCACGGGGAGTTCCGCTCAAACGGCGCATGGGACGGCTTCGCGCGCACGACGGCGGCATGCGACACGTCTGCTCGACGTTCCCTGAGCTTGTGGAAGCGGGGCGTCGAGGAGCGCGATGGGAGGACCGCGTTCTTGCGGGTGCGGGGGGCGGATTCGGTCAGGCACGTTGCTCCCTCGTCTGAAGTCCGTTCCGGCCGTGCTTTGGCAGGCGTACGTGGGGTGGCAATACGGGTCGCCTGCGGGTGTATGTGTAGATGCGCGGGCAGGCTGGCGAGGGGCGTTGAGGGAATGTGCGTTAGGAGGGCGAAGAACGCGACGCCGCGAGCTGAGTTCGCAGCGGGCGGGACGAGAAGCTTGCGTGAAGCTAGTTGAGCGTGTGCCCGACGAGTGGCAGGATTCGCATGAGTGGAATGCGGTCGGCTGGATGGGAGGGCGGGATGGCGTGGAGGCGCGCAGCACTGAGCGGCGAGAGGCAGCATGGCGGAAGGAGTGCGAGTCGAGCGTGCGAGTGTGGGCGCAGGGCGGTCGACGGCGGGCGCGGGGCGACGAGACGAGTGCAAGAGGGGACCGTGTGAGTGACGTCACGCGTCAAGGTTGCGGCGAGCGAGCCAACGTCCCGATTGGGCGATCCCACCCTAGTTCGCCTCGAGACGCTCGCCCGCTGAAACTGCTTGCCTTCAACCGCAACCTCGAGTAAGTGCATAGTCATTGTCCTTAATCTCTGCCATCACTCTGACCAGCTCTTTGTTGTCCACGTTCGTATAGCCGCTGCGCCTGCACCCGCTCTTTAGCCAGAGCCACGCTATCCCACCCCCGGGTCCGCTGCGTGGCTAACCTAGCCACATACCTTCTCGCATCTCTATAAGTTGCGTCGCGCTCCCACTAGGTATGTCGTTGTCTCTGCCCCCGTTCCTCCTGGAGCGGGTGATCCTCATTACCATGTCTGCTCATCCAGCGCCTGTCTTCTACAGCGCACCTGACGGCCACAAGCAAAGCCCCATCAGGGTGCAGAGAGGCCACAACTTCGACCCAAGGAGACACGGCCAGACAATCCTTCCACCCAAAGCCAGCCTCGATCGCCCTCTGCAAGGACAGTCAAGCATGGGGACCACCGTGCTCGTCGAGTTCGACACCTTCATGGAGGACATCCTCCCCACTCCCCCCAACACTACACCCGTCACGGCGATTCCCACCAAGAAGCTGAACGTGGCTAAGAGCAGAATCGCCAACCTGTTCAACCGAAAATCCGGTGATGGGATCACACCGCTCAAGCTGAAGGAGGACACGATCGCGGAAGTTCTCGTACGTCGTCGCTTGCCATCCTTTCGCACCATCCTCACTGACCTGTGCGCGGTAGGTCGACGTAATCAATGACCTCGGCCTTCCGAACGGCTACGAGGCCCGGCTGTCCAGATACAAGGCAGACAAGTCGGATGAAACCAAGTCGAAGGTCGATGCCGCTCTCTACGCCAAGGGCCATGCCCCTTCCGACGAGCGGCCGGACTGGGCCCACTGTCGTCTGTTCGTGGAGTTCAAAGCGGGGGATACCAAGCACGACCCATGGGACGATAGGCTCGGTGTGTCTCCCGAGCCTGAAACCGAATCACGCACAAAGGCCCGTACGCAGCTCATCGCGTACGCGTACAACACGTTCCTCCACCAACACCGCACCGACCTCTATTCGCTCTTCATCATCGGGAACGAGTTCCGCGCCGCGCGATGGGACCGGTCTGGGGTCATCGTGACCAGAAAGATCAACTACGTTACGAACTTGGAGAAACTGCTCCAGCTTCTCTGGCACTTTGCTCAACTCGACGACGTGCTCCAGGGCCTGGACCCCACGGCGACGATGCTCACAGAGGACTCGGCGGCCTACAAGCTGATGGACGAGCTTGCTCTACCCCACCCCGGCGTGGACGCCGAGTATATGGACTCCCGCTACTCCAAGCCTTCAAGTTCCACCGCCGCCCCGGAGCCTTCAGCCGCGGACGGCTCTGCCGTGGCCTCCGAGGACGCTGACGCACCGACCCCTGGAACGATCAACGACCTCCCGAGGCCAGCATCGGAACCCGCTCCCGATGTTGCCGGACCGTCGTCCGCTCCGTCTGCCTCAGGGGGTGCGTGGTCTGGCCGGACCAGAGCGGCGTCGAGGGCAGCTGCTCAGCAGCAGTCGGCTATCCCCGCCGAGGACGACGACCTGCGCGTCACCGAAGACATCTCTGGCGACAAGCATGTCTTCAAGTACGTGCGGGACCAGTTCAGAGCGTCGCTGGCCCCGGGCTGGCCTCGGTACAAACTCCGTGTCGGCAAGGAGAACCGGGTCTTCCTCGTCGGGAAGCCGCTCTTCGAATCGTCCTCAATGTTCGGCCGCGCAACTCGGGGCTACGTCGCGGTGGACGCACGGTCGCGGCGGTTCGTGTTCCTCAAGGACTCGTGGCGGCCGTTCTACGAAGGCGTGGAGCCAGAGGGCACGTACCTCGGGATGTTCGCGAACGAAGAGAAGATGATCGTTCCTGCGCTCCTTTGCCACGGCGACGTCAAAGAGCAACGCGCGTTCGCGGCCGTCTACGAGAACAAGCTGCGGGAGGAGCAGCGAAAGGAGGCACGTCAGCTCGTTCGGGCGCAGCCACAAGTTTCCGCGGCGTCCGACAAAGCGATCGCAAGGGGCAGCAGCAAGAAGCGCGCTCGCGGGGAAGCCGATGTTGGCGGTCGCGAGTCATCGGGAGATGGCGCCTCTTCTGCCAGGGCTCTCGAGGGCGACGCCTCGGCGGCAGAGCCTGAGGACGCGCCCTTGCGACACCACATTCACTACCGAATCGCAGTGAAGGACGTCTGCCTCCCTTTCGACAGCTTCCGCTGCACGAAGCAGCTCGTTGAGTTGATGTTCGATTGCATAAGGAGTGAGTCGTGCTGCACACCCTTTTCGCCTCGTATGCATAGATCGCTGATCTCCTTCGCCGCTTTTCCCTAGCCCACGAGCTGGCGTACAAGAAGTTCGGCCTCTTACATCGGGATATCAGCGCCGGGAACGTCCTCATAATCCCTCGCTATCACAAGACCAAGACCAGGAAGGAGAAGGTCGTTGTCAGGTGGTACGGCGTCCTCACGGACTGGGAGCTCGCGAAACCTGCTCAAAAGGACGGCGAGGACAAGGCGAGGCAGCCGGAAAGAACGGTATGTGTATGTCCTCAGATCTTCAATGGCACTGGCTGAGCATACTGCAGGGAACATGGCAGTTCATGGCGTGCGCCTCCGTGGCCTCTGGATGGACGCTCCCCATCAGCATTGCGGACGAACTCGAGTCGTTCTTCCATGTCATGCTCTACTACGCCGTGCGGTACCTCCCACACACGATCGAGAATGTCGCAGACTTCGTCATCGAGTACTTCGACACATTCCAGCTGGGAGCGGACGGCAGGCACAACAGTGTAACGAAGCGGACTACCATGCAGATGGGAAGAATCCAGCACGCCGACCAGGCGGTACACTTCCAGAAGAAGAGCCGCATGGAGGGAAACCCTATCAACAGCCTCATCCGCGGTCTCCTCGAACTATTCCGAGCAAGATACGAAGTGCTGGCGCACAACGAGGAACGTCAGCGGGTCGCAAAGATCGAGACCACGCCTCAGCTCTTACCCGCGCCCATACAAGAAGACGATTCGGACGTAGAATCTGACTTCGACTCGGACACCGAGGATCCCGACGCGACGTGGAAACGAAAGGAAGAGGTAGCACCGGTCACCGTGGCAGAACTCTCTCCTGAAGTTATGACCACCGCGTCTCTCCTGAACACCCACGACCGCGTCCTCAACATCTACTGGAACATCATCAAGTTCACCGCGAAGGAGCTCTGGGTCGACACCGACGTGAGCGGGGAGGACCAGCTCATAGGGTATGAACCCAGGGCCAGGCTCTTGATCATGAACGCGGGCTCTACCATGGGTCGTGCGACGGGCGAGTTCGGGACGGGAACCAGCCGGATGTCCAACAAGCGGACGAAGACCGCAAGCGGCACGTCGGCGTCAGCGATTGCCCAGCCCGAGCGCGCGAAAACCGACTCTCAGGTCCTCGCCGTGACAGTTTCCCGTAAGGGGAAAGGTCGTGCTTGAGCAGACGTATGCTCTGCCAGGCGATCAACTCCGTGTCGCAATCCTTCTCACCCCCGTCGGTTTCCCTGCTCCGTCCATTTCCTCGTTTGCCTCCATGGCTCCGCCTACTCGCCCAGGATCTCCCTGTACCCCTTTGTTCCAAATGTACTTGCTATTCCCCGGATACTACTTGTATGACTCGCACCTCAGTGATGTATTTAGCATCGTTTTCTATGTAATATCCCTTCTCCGACGCTTTGAAGGATTCAGTGCTGCTCGCCTTACGTCTTACTGTATAGCATATGATTAAACGGTCTCGCGATTGCAATCTCGTGCGTCGCAATTCGCTCACTGCGACTTTGCGACTCAACAGCAGGCCGTCGACATTATTTAAGTGGGAGTTGGTTTTACTATCACACCCTTAGAGTGATGTTGACCCCTGCAACGCACATAACGTGAGCCTTGAGATGGCTGAGACGAAAACATTTATTGCAGAGCGCGCGATGACAGTGGTGCTACAGACAACGTGGATGAATATACACAGGTCTTAGAGAGCCACGGGCTCGTTCTCCTTCGCCCTCAGTATGGCGTAATGACCTTACCATGCGCGGGTCTGCTCGTAGCCATCACACCACAGTTCTCGCCCAGCGTCCTCCCAAGCCCGCAGTCGAGGGGTTCCCCACGCCCGTCGGAGATGACGCCGCCCGCTTATTCAACGAGAACGGCACCCAGCGCGTGGTCTGAGGACGTGAGTTAGCGATCATCCCAGCTCGTCAAAAGGTGACCCACTGGCATACTCAAATCTTCTCCTTGTACCCCGCGTCGGTTGGGATGCGCAGATCCGCCCTTCCATCGCCGCGCGTGAGCGCACAGTACTTCGCCTGAATGTCCATCCGCGTCGGCGCGCGTGTGATGCCCACGCTACGCGCTCGTTGAAGCTCGGCTTCGCATGTGCCTTCTCGACGCCCCCAAGGAAGTTCAGCGTCTCCGCCATCGACCGACTTCTCGGAAGGGAACCGGTGCTCAAGCGGCCAAACGCGATCGCCACAGCGAAACGGCGCGCGATTGTAGACGTCGTGCCCAAGCGATTATCCCGGTACACACTCAGCAATTCCTTATCTCACAAGCATAAGTCAGTTCTAAAGCGGAGCTAACCCGTGCGGCTCAGATTGTACTCACTTACAACTTATGCCGTTACACCCATCTCGTCCTGTCGGGGCTACGCGACCGTCGCCGCAACATCGACATCTTCTCACACTTTCGGCCGGCCGCTCAGTACTCAGTACCAAGCTTCGACTGGCGACTCTTGCTTCCCGTCACATTGCGGCGAACATGGAACAAATTGTCTCCACCCTGACGAACGGTCTTTGGCGGAGCTGACGTTTCGGGGCGCACCTTTGGACACTTCGGCGCTCAACTGAGTGCTGCCGGTACCCCAGAAAGCGAGCTCGACGCGCCTCGGACGACAGTGGACGCATGCGTGGTGCGTCACTCTTCGAGCTCGGGAACGGAGCCGACACCGATAGGTAGGCGGCTTAACGGCGCTCGCTATGCGGTTCCGCCACGTTTGCGGCCCGCGCTGAGATTCAGGTTATCACTACGCGGACGAAAGGCCCGCCCTACGCAAGAGTCAGCGAGGCATACGTTGAGGGAAGTCGAAAGACCTAGCACCTTTTGGGCAGAGAGCGCTTGCCGGTGTTGGGGACGGACCGCCGTTGCGGTAGCGCGTAGAACCGCCTGCAACTTAGCCCAGTCGAACGTGAACGCTAATCAGCCCGGGCGACTACGAGACTCCCGCTTAATGCGGAGTGTAGATGACTAGTTCGTATGCTTTGAGTTCGAGGGGACGTGGGATGTCCGATTGGAGTCGCATAGAAGATCTGCCGGACGTCACAAGTCTGTCAGCGCTTTGTCCATGGGGGCGTGTAGTCAGGAGCCACCGGCTTACCACGCGAACGGAGGCACGATACCCGCAGCAACAGCAGTTGGTCGCCCCGATGCTGTCCGCGAGCAGCCGTGAGCGCCCAGTGCGAAGGCGCGAATACTCGAAGGGTGCTTGCCGAAGCCTGGCAGCGGCCCGGGTCCTTCCTCGGAGTCAATGACGACGGGGGTGCAGAGCCCGATCCACTATGAGCGAGAAGTGAGCATCTCGGTATGACGCTGAGGAAGGGATAAAAGGTAGTAGGGGATGTCTGGAACTGCAGAAACATCCGCCTCTCGAACAGCCCGGCCACCACAGAATAGGTGAGCGACTCCGAGTCACCTGTCACCCGAGTCTAAGGATGGCGTCCTGACCTTCCGCCCTATCCAGCATCCAACAGCATGCAGCTCGCTACCATCATCAGCATTGCCCTCACTCTCGCCAATGTCGGCGTCGCCATGTGCAACCCCACCTCTCTCGAGGGCCGCGATCTCCCGCAATGCGACAACAGCATGCACCGTTGTACCACCGACGGAGACTGCGCCGACTGTCCCAAGGTCCCTGACTACACCTTTGAATGCCTATGCTTCGGGGTGCGTTCCCCAACGGCTCGCACAAGGCGCTTTCCTCATGTTGCATCCACAGACGGGCAACGGATTCTGCATGGCAGTGGCGCCGCCGTAATGAACATCGACGCCGGCGCTGAGCGCGGAAACGAGTTTATAGAGCCGTATGTTCCCGCGACGCTCATGGTCCTCCGTGCTGAAGAAAGCGAGGAGAAATCAGTAGCTGCCGGAGAAGAGACGCCGGCTAATCTGTACAATACCTGTGAACGAAACATCGCAACGTTTGAGGAGAGTATCCCTTGCGTATCCCGTTGATGTTTGGCGCGAGACCTGCATTGTCAGAGCGTTCACCGTAGTACTTCGTGTACAGTTGTCGAGTATGACGCCCTTGACGGAGCTTGTACAACGTCGGCGCCATGAGTCGTCCGCGACGCGCCTTATGGCTGAAAGCTGCTAGTCGCATAAATAAAACAGCTAGAGGGCAGAGATAGCATCCCCAGGAAACCAGAACGCGCTGGACCTAGTGCGCTACATGGAGGAGGATAGCAAGCCGTCGTGCTTAGGAGACCGTAGAATTAGCGCCTAGGGTTCCTGGGGCTCCGGCAAACTCCGACCCCGCGCCGCAAGCCTCTCCCTACCTCTCCTCGTCGAACGCCGTCAACATCCAAGCAGGTCGGTATAAGTAAGCAATACAGCATAGGCGCGATATATGCAAAAGGATAACACGAGAGATCAGACGTAGGTTAGGTTATGCGGTAAAGATATCCCACTTGACAGCTCTTAGCTACGATCCATGTTGAAGGTTCCCGTACATCCGAGCAAGTTCAGCAGAGCGAAGGGACGGGCAGGGGCGCGTAGCAAGACATGATGGGGCGCGGGATCTGTCGCTCGATACTCGGGATGCGCGCGGGCATGAGGAGCGGACGCGAGCAGGAATGAGTGGGCGGGACAGCTTCGGGGCGTCGGGGACGTCGGGCGC
The DNA here is from genome assembly GCA_002964805.2 of Trametes villosa. NCBI lineage: Eukaryota > Fungi > Basidiomycota > Agaricomycetes > Polyporales > Polyporaceae > Trametes > Trametes villosa. Next base: position 445,232 of record PUDQ02000056.1, on the reverse strand, counting down.
GGGGCGCGAGGAGAAGAACTTGGCGTCCTTGCAATCCTTGACCCATATGCTCTCCAGCGCAAGGTCGTCCGCGTCGTCGCAGAGCCCCGACGGATTGTTGCCAGTTGCCAGTGCCCGTCGTAAACTGCAGCACCCTGTCAGCCCCGCGCGTGAGGAGGGGCACGGGAGAGGGGAGACGCACCTCGACGTTGTTCCCGGCCTCGAGCGACTGAGTCAGGCAGGGTTGTACGAGCTATTTGGGTCCGTCGACGCCGTCGGCATGCGGAACGCGATCACGCTCACGCGCGGCGCGCGCGCAGTGCGCTCATCGAGCAGCGACCCGCGCACGTTCAACGTCGCGAGCACCGAATTCTCGTGCACTATGCGGCTCGCGCGGGCGGGGTCAGCATCGACGCGGTGGAAGCGCGGGGGCAAGAGGGACGTACGCTTGCTAAGCGTTAAGTAGAGTGCAACGTAGATGAATTCCGTTGGGCCGGCAGCGCGCTGTACGAATTCGGAGCGGGGTGAGCAAGTACTGTGACGAAACAGGGGGGGGAGCGGCGGCGGGGTGTACGAGACGAGGGGGCCGATAGCACAGATACTTAGTGAAGGGACGTTTGGTCCAGCGGTCGTCTATCCGGACATGCCGGGAACCGTCCGACTCGGAACCTCAGGTTGGGAGAAGAGCCTGGCAGTGAGGAGGCATCTGTAGTGGGACAAAGCCGCGGTGAGTTATAGACACTTGCAGCAAACAACTGGTGCTGATCGTTCTGCGCCATGTCCGAATTGTCACCGTGACTGTGCCCGCCCGGGAGTACTCGCCGCTCCTTGCCCCGATCAGCTCACCTGCATGCACGGAGCGGGTTTCCAGGGCGCGCACCACCCTCCCGGATCGTGCGCGCACGTAGCGCTGCGCTGCCGGGACTTTGGGATGACGGCCCGCGCGCAGTGAGTGGTGCAGAGTGCCTGCCGCGCGGTGAGTGCCTCCGGCCCCTTACATACGGTCGTGCCGCGCGGGCTTGCGGTGAAGCAGTTTCCGGGTCTCGCAACCCATCGGACGTGCTTCAGGCCGAGGGGAGCGCGCGGCGCACACAACATTGGTAGCAACGCACGCGCGACGTTCCACGAAAGCGGACGGCACAGACTAGACGAGCACACCAACAGTGAGTTTGTATTTTACCCGAAACACGGTTACATTGCTCACGGATGGCAGTCTCGGCCGTACATCCAGGCGCGCCCTCCTACTGCCTCCACACCCCAATCCCATTCGCCCCCGTCTCCCGTCACGCCACGCTCCGCTTGTACGACCATTCTGCCGTCCCTCGAAACCCAGGGCACGCTCGCGACTCACGCGCGGGACGCCTCGACCCACCGCTGTGCAGTACCCCTCCGGCCGTAACAGCTGCCCTCCAAACATCAGCCTTACGCCTCCTGCATCTCCCCAACCTTACTCGCTCTGCAACACCGCCGCGCGCCGCGCGCCTCACCCGGCAGTGAGCACGGCACCCCGGGAACACCTACAGACGACCTCCCTCAAGCTCACGGTCGTGGTGCATTCGCAGCGCGTGCACCCGCGCACTTCATGTACGTACAGTACTTGACCGCTCTCCTCCCGCCTTGAACACGCGGCGTGACCGTCTCCGTCGTCCCGCAGGTATCCTGCGAGTCGCCTGCTTCGCACGGGAAGCCCGGGCTGCATAACGGCCGACGGGTCACGCTCCGAGCGTGTCGCCGTCGGCGCGTACCGCCTGCTTCTTGCGCTCCGGTCGCCCCACTCCGCCAGGAACTGGGCTCCGTCACCGCGCTCAAGGTCGTGCCACGAGGGACCCATTCGACACGCTTCCCCTGCGTACACGACTACGCCCCGACGCTGGACGGCGCTCGCGCGAAGTCGTCCTGAGGCACAGAGATCGTGTCTCTCCGTGTGTCTTGCGTCCTTCCGAGACTCGCCCGAGGCACTGTACCGAGAACCTGCACAAATAAGGTGAGTTATCCCGTCTTCATATCGGCGTAGAGGCTCACCGTGCGCACACGCACGCCGCTCTGCCATACAGTGTGCTACCGGCCGTCGACGCGCCCCCAGAAGCACACACGATATGGTGAGGACTATGGGCATCGCGTGAAGCGTCGTGAGCATGCGTCGTCTACGCGAGTAGACGAAGGAAGCCCCTACCTTTGCGATACCGAGGAGACTGGGCTCGGTTACCGGATATCGGCGCTGCGCGCTTCACCTGTACGTACAGTCCCCGTGCGATCTGTTATCTTCCCGGGAGCTGGTTCTGAGTATCCCTTCTGCCCCGTAGGTATCGCGCGAGGTGCGCGCCGGCGACCGCAGCTGTGTCACCGCCAGGACAGGGGTGTCCGGAGCACCGCTTCGCGCTCCCGGCCCAATCCGACGTCGTCGTCGTCGTCGTCGTCATCCGCCTGCCGTCGTCCGCCTCGGACATCTAGTCCAGCCGGGCGCGGTACTCCTTGCCGCGCCCGCGTCCGAGCTCGGCGACCTCCATACTGTATCCGGGTCGAGCTGCCCCGCCTCCCGGGGACGACACTCTTGTCCGTGCACGACACCTCGCTCCGGGACGTCGCCGACACGGAGACGATGCACCCCACTACGTCCTCCGGACTCCTCCCGGCAGCGTGAGCGACAGTGCGAAGGGCGGCGTCCTGCGTACGCGCGGGCGCAGCCACGGAGTCGGCCCGCTCCTGCGCCGCGAAGAGCGGCACTGAGAGCCGCGTCTTGGCTCGGCGGTGGAGGCACCTTGATTTGTGGGGCCGTCGTGAAGCACGAAGTTATCCTGCAGTTCCAGACGATCGAGGTGAGTAATTTCTTTTGTGTGGTCGCACGCGCAGGCACTTACTGGTAACTATTGCATTACCGGGGCGTTAGCGACTGCCAGGCTGGTTCGATGAGCATGGCGATGGGATTGAAAGCACCGGGGAGCGTCGTGAGCACATGCTACCGGGGTGGCGAGATGAGAAGTAGACCTGCGGGTTAGCGACTTCCACGCCCGCGCAGAGGCCCGCGTCCGTCCTGCCACTGCGCGTCTCTGCAGTGCCGTCCCGGTACTCTGCGCCCGCGCGTGGAGCAGCTCCCGGCGTCTGGTCCCGGCGAGACGTCTCGACGGGAGTGCGCATACGGCGCGACGAGGCGTTCTACCGCCGCCCTCTGCGCCGACGAGCAGTGGGCGTGTAACCGCCGACGGACCCGCTCCTGCTGAGCATATTCGGTGAGCTCCCGGCCCGCGCACCAACAACTCGAGCAGGCGTACCTAGTACTATAGTAGTGTTCCCGGGGCTCCCGAGGACGGTGGGGACGCCTCCCATGCGCGGCGTCGAGACGGCGCGGTGTCCCTCTCGACGGAGGTTCCGAAGTCGCGGTTCCAGTTCCGGCTGCAGATGCGAGATGAGTACGAGATATCCCGGTCGCGAGGGCGGCGCCGCGGCGGACTCGCAGGAACGAGATGCGAGATCGGAGATCTGGGAGGAGATGTACGAGTGCTACTATGCGGGCCCGGGGCAAGCGAGCGTCGTTGGGGCCTACTTGCGGTGCTGTGCTCGTCGTGACTGCGGCGATCTTGATGTTGTGGGCGCCGGGGCGTACATAGTTGGATCGAGCACGGAGGCGTCGAGTAGTGTAGACATGGCCGGTTGCGACAACGAGGAATGAGTGCAAGCTTGACGAGAGTGAGAGCGCGCGTGGGACTTGTTCGCCGACCGACGCGGGCGCCTACTACAGGGGTCCTCCTACTCCAACTGCGCCGCGTCCGCCTAGCAGCAGCCACCATCGTCGCGCGCCCATCCGCGGCCATGGTCGTAGCAATGAGCACACACCGTCGCGCGCCAACTAGCACACATTATCGGACCAGAGTCCGCCAATCCATCCGAGAGATTCGACGCACGTCGCGACCGATCCCAAGTCCGCCGCCGCCTGCCCGCCCAGGTACGTATACGCTTCGCCCGCCCCCTCCGTCCTCTCCCCCACGCCGATCTTATCTCTGCTGCGTCTCGCCGCCTTTGACGTCACCCCCAAGCCGCCGAATTCGACGTTCTCAGCTTCGAGGCAGCCTTCCAGTGGTCGTATTTGACGAGCAGAGCGTCTCTCAAAGTAGCGCAGAGGACGAGAGACGTGAAGCAAATAGCATGTGTCTATCATCGCCTTCGCACAGGCCCCTTTTGCCAACTGGGGTATATACAGGACAAGCCCTAGATGTACGCAATATAGCAACGTCCGCGTAGCGAACTCAGTAGATGCCCGGGATGAACTTGTACTTGACGATGGAGCAGTACTTACTTGTCCCAGTCTTTTCCGTACTTGATCGCGCACCTGCGAGTTGTCATTGTCAGCTCAGCGATGAGTACAGAGGGATGAAAGCGGACCGTACCTCTCGAAGTCGCGTCCGCAACGGTGGATGAGGACAACGATGAAGAAGACGGAGTAGAAGTACGGGATCGCGGAGCACGTCCCCTGACAGAGAGCCCACGTGAAGCTCATGATCCAGTCCGCGACGTAGTTCAGCCCATACGGTCAGCACACGCTCTCACACAAGGGCACGAATAGCACGAACCAACTTGCGCGAGTACGCCCACCAGCCGTCGGTGAGGAGGCGGTTGCCGTGCGCGGTCTGGATGAACGACGGGTTCTTGAGCGTGCCCCACGGGAGCTGCGGGAACGTACACCACCGAGTAGATGTACGACTGTAGGGGAATCGTGAGCGGGGGAATGAAGCGGAGACGGGTGGAACGTACGAAGGGCACGCCGGCGAAGTTCCAGAAGATAACGAGGAAACCCCACTTCTCGTGGAACATGTCCCAGGTCTGGGGAATGCACTTTTCGCCCTTTCCGCACGCGTTGAGGTAGAGCCAGGTCGCAAGGCCATGTTCTGCACACGAAAATCAGCACGAGCTAGGCGATCCGAAAGCCGGAATACTCACAGGAGTAACGTAGCCGTACGTCTCGTACTGCTTCAACGCACCCGAGACACGATGACCCAGGGGATGCGGACCTCGAGCCACCTCTTGAGGTCAATCAACCTCGGCGACCCGGAGCTGAAGACATTACTTGAACGCGGTGTCTTTCGGCTCAAGCAAGATCATGGACGGCGCGCGAACGAGGCATGTAATTAGGACATATATAAGCGTATGGTACAGTGCAGGTAGTGAGGGTGAACACGAGTCAGGAAAGTGGTGTTAGAATCGTAGTATTCGTTGATAAAGTTTGGGAAGAAGGGTAGCACACGTTTTCGGAGCGAGTAGAATAACATAGGAAAGGAGCTCACGAGAAACACGGCAATAGGGAGAACTGGAGGGAGGATATGGGGAAGGATGTTGCGCTAGCGCGGATGAGACCAGTCCGGATACGAAGCTTGAACGTCACACTAGCCGTGCAGATTCGGTTGTGGGCGAATTGAGGGAATGCACTGTGCGAGCGTTGGTCGCAAGGCGACGGCGTGCCAGGTCCCGAGAGAATGTTGTCTTGAGGGCTAGAGTGTACAGTCTCGGGGACCAAAGTACTCGAGGTGCGAAATAGGGAGTGAGCGAGTGGCGAGCAGCATCCGCTCAAGCACGACCCTTCTCCTTCCAGGTGAGAGCTAAAGCCAGGACCTGGGAGTCTGTTTCAGCGCGCACATCCAACGCTGCGACGGATTGGCTAGTCTCGGTCTTAGCGCGCTTGCTGCCATCCGTCGCGAAGCCGGTTGTAGAGCGCGCGGCCTTCTGGACGCGGGGCCCCCGGGGCTCGTACCCCGAGTTTGCCAGTTGATCTTTCTCAACGACGCCAGTGTCCGCCCACAGAGCCTTCTCGCGGATCCTCAAGGTGCTCATGAGGATACTGAGAACCCTCTCGTGGGTGTCCAGGAGGGTGGCAGTCGCCACAACTGTAGGGGGGAGTTCGTCCGCGGTGACTGGCGCAAGTTGCTGCTCGTCGGCCTGTGCCAATGCGGCATACTTGTCGGTAAGGCCCCAGGTCTCGGGATAGTCATCCTGGACAGTTGAGGATGAAGCGGGCTTCGCTTGGACCTCGGCGACCCGCCGACGCTCCACCTCGTACGCGATCACCTGGTATCGCGCACACATGAGTTCGAGGAGTTTCTGGATGAGCTTGTTGAGGGGATTCTCCATCTTGCGGTTGCGCTTCAGGAAGTGGATGAGATTTCCGGAGTACTTCAGTCTTCCGACTGCCATGACGGCTTCCTTCAAGACGCTGCTGTGTGTGCCGTCGGGTTGCTGTATGAAGGTGTCGAAATATTGGACGACGAAGGTCGCAACGTCCTCGATGGTGTGCGGGATGTACCGCACGGCGTAGAAGAGCATGACGTGAAAGAACGACTCCAGTTTGTCGGCAACGACGATGGGCAACGTCCACCCTGAGGCCATGGAGGCGAGAGACATGAATTGCATTGTCCCCTGCTGCGAAGTCAATCAGTGCTCTCATGGATATATGGTTCTATGCACGTACCGTCCGTTCAGGCTGTCTCGCCTTGTCTTCGCCGTCCTTTGGGACACGTTTCGCGAGCTCCCAGTCCGTCAACACGCCGTGCCATACGACCTTCTCTTTCTTGTCAGCGGTGACCTGATGACGCGGCAGGATGAGGACGTTTCCCGCGCTGATGTCGCGATGTAAGAGCCCATGCTTCGTGTAAGCTTGCTCGTGAGCTGGTGGAAAACGGCGATGCGCATGAGAAATCAGCTTCAGAGTGAGAAGGAGTATCACGCACTCTTGACACACTCGAACATCAACTCAATGAGCTGATACGTAGACCGAAAGCAGTCGAAGGGGAGGCATACGTCCTTCACGACGATGCGATAGTGGATGTGGTGCCGCAAGGTCGGGGCAAGTGAGGCTTCGCCCTCGATAGCCTTTAAAGCCGGGGCACCGCCTGCCTGAGGCTCGCGACCGCCGACGTCGGCCTCCTCGCGAGCGCGCTTCTTGCTACCGCTTCGTTTGGTCGCCGCCGCCTTCGCAGGCGCTGCGGCTGCCTTCGCCTGCACCCGAGCAAGTCGTCGTTCTTCGTCTCGCACCTTCTGGCGCAGCTTCTCCTCGTAGATAGCTGTGTACGCGCGTTGGTTGGCGACGTCTCCATGTCGCAGAACCTCCGGGACGATCATCTCCGGTTCGTTCGCAAACATAGCCAGGTACACCCCCTCCGGCTCGACACCCTCGTAGAACGGCCGCCACGAGTCCTTCAGGAATACAAACTGACGCGTGCATGCATCCACGGCGACATATCCCCGAGTAGCGTGGCCGAACATCGAAGACGAGCTGAAAAGCGGCTTTCCGACGAGGAAGATCCTGTCGTCATTCCCGACGCGAAGCTTGTACCGAGGAAAGCCGGGCACTAGCGAGTCCCTGAACTTATCCCGGACGTACGTGAAGACACGTATGTCGTCGGGGATCTCCTCTGGAACCACCCGAAGGTCGGGGTCGGACTGCTGCAGAGCGGCTGCCCTCGACGCCGACCGGGTACGACCAAGGTGTGGACCCTTTGAGTTGGACGGGGCGCCCGACGGCCCGGCGGTGTTAGCGGCTGGCTTGGATGGCTGCCCGGAGGTGTTGCTGGCCGTGCTGGGCTGTCGCGGTCGGGTGTCTTTCGAGGCAGCGGTGGAGTCCTCGGAGGTTCCGGCACCAGGAGGCGTTGGATGGGAGTATCGGAAGTCCATGTAATCGACGTCCACTTCGGGGTCAGGTAGAGCCAGCTTGTCCATCAGCTTGTAGGCTTCGTCTCCCTCTTCGATCATCGTGACCGTAGGGTCGAATCCCTGACGAACGTCGTCGAGCTGAACAAAGCGCCAGAGGAACTGAACTAGCTTCTCTGATTTCGCGACGTAGTCGACCTTCCGTGACACGATGACCCCGGACCTGTCCCATCGCGCGACGCGGAACTCCTTCCCGATGAAGAAGAGCGAGTAGAGTGCGGCACGGTGTTGATAGAGGAACGTGTTGTATGCGTACGCGATGAGCTGTGCACGGACGTCCGAGCGGGAGTTGGCTTCGGACTCGGGTGACGCACCCGCTCTGTCGTCCCACGGATCATGCTCGGTTCCCGCCGCCTTGAACTCCATGAAGAGCCGACAGTGAGTCCAATCCGGTCGCTGGTCGGAAGGAGCATGGCCCTCAGCGTAGAGAGCGGCATCGACTTTCGACCTCGTATCATCAGACTTGTCTGCCTTGTATCTCGACAGCCGTGCCTTGTATCCGTTCGGCAGTCCGATCTCATTGATGATCTTCACCTGCAGTGTTTTTAGTCGAGCCAAACACAGGAGAATGGTAGAATAAACACGCACGACGCCTTCCGCAATCGTATCCTCTTTCTGCCTCTCGGTCTTCTTTCCTTCGTCCACGTTCTCGTTGAACAAACGAAAGAAGTCTGTGTGGGCTTTCTTCTGCTCTGTTGAAGTGATCTTCGTAGTCTTGGGAGCGTTCCTGCCAGTGGGTAGCGCCGGGAGGATGTCCTTCATGAAGGTGTCGAAGTCGACGAGCACGGTGGTCCCCATGCTGGACTGTACTTGAAGCGGGCGATCTAGGCTGGCTTTCGCCGGGATGATTTCTGGGTCGTGTTTCCTCGGGTCAAAGTTGTGGTTCTTGTGGCCCTTGACGGGGCTTTGCTTGTAGTCGTCGGGGGCGGTGAAGAACACGGGTCCTGATGGCAGAGGCATGATGGTGAGGATCCCTCCTGCGGAAGAGTGTGAGGGAGAACAGCGGTCATGTACCTGGTAGGAAAGTAGCGCGATATATAGGGATTCGAGATGGCTCGTGGCTAAACTAGCCACGGTGCGGGATGCGCGTGGTTCTGGCTAATGCCTGAGAAATTCGAACGCAGCGGCTGATTGTGCGAGATTATGAGTTTAATTGACTGCGGGAGACGAGGGGGACAATGGGCTTACTCAAAGTGGTGGTTGAGGTCAAGGTGTTGAAGCGTGCGGGCGTCTCATGGCGAACTTGGGTGGGATTTCCTAATGCGGACGTTATTCAACACTCCGCTGGTCGCTTAACCTCCGGGATCAAAGCTGACAGGCCATGACATGCGAGGTACTGCAGCAGCAGGGTAGGACAAAAACGCATCAGATACATGAGCCATGGACTCGACGTATCGTGGGCATGAGTCTGCGCACCCCTTCGCACACATAAGCAGTGGCCTACGCAATCACGACTGGCCTGCGGTCTGCGAACCACTTTGTCTCGACACCGGAAGAGGAGCACTGTATAACGACGATAGGGCCGCCAATACGGCGGCAATGACCCTACTATGCGCGTCCTCGCTCGCGGCGACCACACCGAAGTTCTCGCCCAGCGTGCTCTCGAGCCCGAAGTCGAGGGGCTCTCTTTACCGCGGTGATGACACCACCCGCCTCGTCGAACACAACGGCGCCCAGTGCATCGTCCTGTGGTACAGTTCAGCCAGTGCCTGAGAACGTGAAGAAGGATTCATTACCCAGATCTTCTCCTCGTACCCCGCACCCGTCGACATGCTATCGCAGGTACGCGCCGCCGTCCCCACGCGCGAGCGCACAGGACTTCATCCGCGTCGGCGCGCGTGTGATGCCCAGGAGCTGCGCAACGCGCTCGTTGAAGCTCAACTTTGCGTGCGCCTGCGCAACGCTCTCCAGGAAGTCCGATGTCTCCGCCGTCGGCGGCGGGATCGTCAGCTGCGGAGAAGGGGCTCTCAAGCGAGAGGCGCACGCACGGCGACGAAGATGCAGCCGCGCGTGCCCGAGCGGTCCGCTACAGAAACGGCCAGGTTCGGGCAGCCGATGACGCCCAGCGCTGCGGCGTGGTGCGGGAGTCGACGGTGAGCAGGAGGCCTCACCACCGGCGTAGGCGTCGAGGTCAAACCAGGCCGGTATGATACAGCATACGCGCGATACATGCAAAAGCAGAACACAAGAACATTAGGCGTAGGATAGGTGCTGCGGTAAAGGTACTTCAAGTTTCCATCCATCCATCCATCCATCCATCCCGTCCATCCGAGCAAGAAAGTTCATGGCAGCGGGGCGTGGCAGGACGTAACGCGTAGCGGGGTGCGGGATCGGGATCGGACGCTCGGAACTCGGGACGCGGGCGGCCATGAGGGGCGGACACGAGGAGAAGCAGGCGAGCGGGCGGGGCGGCATCGGGGCTTCAGAGCGTCGGGGCGCCTTCGGGGACGCCGGGCGCGGAGCGCTAGGGGAAGGACTCGGCGCCCTTGCTGTCCTTGTCCTTCGCGCATATGCACTCCAGCGCGATGTCGTCCGTGTCGTCGCACAGCCCCGACGGGGTGTCGCCCGTGATCACCGTCGTAAACTGCAGTGCACGCGCCCCGTCAGCCCCACGCGAGCGGAGAAACGGGAGACGGGACGCGGGAGATGGGGGGACGGGAGGAGGGAGACGGGAGGAGGGGGAAGAAGAGGGGCAGCGCACCTCGACGTTGTTCCCGGCCTCGAGCGAGGCGGGGTCGTACGAGCGCGAGCTGCTCGGGTCCGTCGACGCCGTCGGCGTGCGGAACGCGATCTTGCTCACGCGCGGCGCGCGCGTGCGCCCGCCGAGCAGCGACCCGCGCGCGTTCAGCGTCGCGAGCAGCGAGTTCACGTACACTGCGCGTCGGCGTCAGCCTCACGTGGAAGTGCGAGGCGCGGGGAGAGAAGGGGGAAGGGGGGAGGGGAGGACGTACGCTTGCTGAGGACGAAGTAGAACGCGAAGTAGATGAACTTCGTCGGGTCCGCGGCGTACTGTGCGGATGCGAGGCGGCGTGAGCGTGGACTGAGACGAGACTGAGACGAGACGGGGGGTGTACTGACCGAGACGAGAGCGCCGATGGCACACAGGCTGCGGGAAGAGACGTCAAAGTCAGCGGTCGACTCCCGGATCCGAACACGCCGGCCACCGCGCTGACGCACCTCGTCAGGAGCCCTGTGTTGATGCTATAGGTGATGAGCACCCTGATGATAGAGTCCGTCCTGGCAAACACGTCAGCTTAAGTTGGATGCCGCCAGAGTGAGGGATGGACGGGGCGGGCGCACCTCCGGATCCCGGTCTCGAAGCTCTTTAGGAGGAGACACTGCGCGACGGCGACTATCAAGTCAACTGTCGCCTCCACGGACAGGCCGAGATACAAGCTCCACTGCAAGCCGCCGCATAGCCAGAGTCAGCAAAAACCGACCGGAACAGGGTAAGACAGCGTGTGGTGGAGTGAGCGACGTACAGAAAAGAGGCTGATGTCGCTGTACAGCGGGATGCTGTATCTGTGAAAAGGCGCTGTTAGTATCGAGGGCCGGCGAGCACGGACCAGCGGGGCGCTCCCGCTCACAGTTTGACGGAGAAGTCTGAATATCATTGGTTCGGGCGTGAGCATGCGCGGGGGTGAGGCTAATTTTGAAGACGTCGACCTACAAGTGGCGTCCACTGCCGCCGGTCGTGACGTCTGTCAGACGGGAAGGAAGACGGGACGCGCGGGACCGGTGACATACCGAAGATGAACACGGAGAAGAAGGCCTAGATGCGGCGATGCAAAATATGGTCAGCTCCCGATTGCGCGCAGGGCGGGGGTAGGACGCACGATGATACCGGGCAGAATCCATTTGTGGCGGCTCACTGGGCGCAATGGGGGTGAGGGCATGGACTAGGCGGGCGGTGTTGAAGGGCTCACATTTCCACAGACGGTAGCCGAAGATACTACAACAAAAGAGCACCTCGCGATGAGAACCATAGGATGGGCGAGCGGGTAGCCTGGTGGTACTCACGTGCGGACTATCGAGTTACTGAGGTTCTATGATCACGGGTGGGGGGTGAGAAGTGTAACACGCCGCGTCACGTCATCAACCTACCGAAACGATGATCATAGTCTGCGTACCAGGAGCAAGGTGTTAGCTCATGGCCATGCATACGATTTTCCAGTGAAACTCACCGGTATAGGCCTGTATGGTAGTACAGCGCATTTAGTCGGTACGCGACTGCAGCACTGATATGTCTACGCACCATATTGGTCGTTGCACTGCCCGCAGATTGGTGAAGCTCGTGATACAATACCAGTACATTGCCCCGGTGATGAGTCCTGCATGGAGGCTATCGAGGATCCTGCACGTCAGACGCTCAGTATCCATTTCCGTGGTGTCGTGACGGAACCTCGGGCTTTACCATATGACGAATACCTATAGTACAGTAGTTAGCGAAATGTTCGAGCGTATGGTGTAGACACTGTCTCTGCCGCCATAGAGTCAGGCCAGAAGGTACTTGCGTTCGGGGAGGAGGACGGCGCATATGCTTGTTGGGAGACGCCGACACACACTTACTGGGCTACCACCGCCATCGAGATCCATCCTCTCCCTTCACACCGCACATTCCAAGCCTCTTCTTCTCTTCTGAGGCGGTACCTCGCACTCGCTAGAACATGGGAAGGACTGCTTGTACTGACCGAAAGTTTCAACGCCTTGCTATCCTTCTGGTTCCGCCTGTAGTACATGAACGCCTGGAGCGTCGTGATGCCATAGAGCCTGCCAGTCGCCCCGCGCGATAAGCCACAGCCCCACAGAAGACGAGCGCGAGGCACGCCAGGCGCTGCACGTACAGAGTGGTGACGAAGTGGCCGAGAAACGCAGCCCCGAGCGTGTCGTCGAGCTTGATCGCGCCTGGTGGTATCTGTGGTATCTGCGCGGGGACATCCATGCCGCCGGGAGGGCGCGGGCGCGATTGGGGCGTGAGGCGAGCGCGGAGGCTCAGACGCGTCGCGGGGGGACAGCAGGGGCAGGCCTGAGCATGGGCAGCGGGGGCTCCGCCAGGCGCTGCAGCGGCCGGGGCGCCGTTCTTATAGCGGGCGGCGAACGCGGAGGGCGAGCGGAGGAGATCTGGCGGCAACCGAGCTCGAGGCGAAGAAAAGGGCCTGGGGAACAAGGGACGTACAGATTAAGTACGCCGCTAAGCAGTTTATAGCGCGAGCGGTGGAGGCGCGCCTGATGCATCGCGCGCGCGTGCCTGGCCGCCCGCAACGTGCACCGCGACCGCGACCCCCCCCCCGCGACCCCGCGCCTTCGAACTCGCAGATCCATTCCCTCGCACTTCGAGCTTCGCGCATCCGCACCCGCGCACGCAGCGCACCATCGCCATCATCATCTATCGTGCGAACGGCGCCCCGGCCCTCTACACAGTTTCTCTCGCGGCAGCTCATCGCGAACGCAACGTCAGACTGGGCGTGATTGATATGTCAGAGCTCGAAACCGCAGCCAGACTTTCCCCGGAACACCGCGGCCGTCACCCCTGCAATCGGGGTGCAGGATAAGTATGCTGATTTGCTGGTCCGCCCTATCCAGCCACATGCGGTTCGTCGAGAGAGCCGCGCGGTGGGTACGGGTACAGTACGCGACGTTGTTGACTCTTGTGGGCCGTCCAGGGGGTGCACCTGTCAACGTCCGCCGGCTAGGTTGACGTATCGGTAGGCGAGATCTGTAGAACCTCCTCTGACAGTGTGTTCAGCGTGGCGGGACTGCAAGTGGGCTCGGTGCAGCGTTCATTGTAAGGACGACGACGAGACTACCTATCCGAGCCATGCGCATTGCACGATCGATCTGTGGCGTAGACGGTAGCAACCGCCGTCGACTCGTTCGGAAACCCGCACCGGACGACGACGCTCTTCTATATTGCTGATCTCGCAGTGCCTGATGGATGATCTTCGGGCAAGGACTTTGCGACATAATAGCAGCTGGAAACAAGGGCGCCAATCCGGTGCGTTCATGCCTTGCACCACCGCCACCTGCTAGAAAGCGGCTCATATCGTCCTCTCGCCCCTCACTCCGCATGGTATCGCCTGAAGTATCAGCCACTGTTGGTACGGTGGTTAGATGGGTACTATGCGTCAATTTTGCCGTACCTCACCAACAGAGATCCCTCAGTATACTCACTAGAGTACCGGGCGCGCCTTGCAATGGGGCATGCCTCAACGTTCCAGCTCGGCCTGCGAGCGGCTCAGCGGGCGATATCAACCACCTTCCGCGCGCCCTCCGGAACGCTCATGCGCCACCACACGGAGTAACGGAGTTACGAGGAGTAGGGTAATCCTCTCACCCTTTGGGGACCCGAAGACCACGGAGCGGTCGTCACGCATCTCTTCCATGACACAGGCGTTCTCCCTCTCCGGACTCCTAGAACACATGGAATGGAACATTGAGTCTGCGCATCGCGCCCATGCTGTACGGGCGTACCGACGGCTGCGGGAGCGAATGAATCACTCGGCTCTACGAACCACACCAATTTCTACGACCGAGGGGTGCGCGAGTTGGAGAACGTGCGTCGAGGTGGCGGCGGCGGGCTCTCTTCGGTATGTAGGCGCCTCCGGGTTCCTGAAGATCGCGGTGCGAACACATAGCACAGGCCGGAAGGTCGGATCTGTGGCGCCCGCCGCAGTGCGAGGTGGCCGCTACGTAGACTATTTCTGTTGGTGGCGCCGTCCTCGGGTTGCCACCTTCGCTCGTCCACAATCGCCAGGCGTCCCGTCCCGTCCACCCGGGTGGGATCGAGGTTTGGGCGCAGGCTGAGCCGCTGAGGCTCGGACTGGGGCGGCAGGAGCGTCGGCCGATAGCACGTACGCCACGATAGGCAAAACACGTTGCCGCCGTGTTTGGGTTCGAAACGCGCTCACTCAGACTGGAGGGAAGTTTGCGGTGGCCGAAGGGCCTTCGCGCGTTGCGCGTTCCCTCGCGGCCAGAACGCACACTTGAAACGTCTTCCGGCGACAGGGATGTCTTCGTGCGTGGCAGCCCCGTGCTCAAGCGGTAGAGGACGAGTTAGTCCTGGGCTTCTAGGGCCTGCGATCGTGACAGATGAGATGTTGCGGAGTCCGCGAAGCGTGGTAGGGCTTCGACGAGTAGGGTTCTCGAGGAGGCCACCTTCCATGTCGGACACCTCAGCGCATAGGGGCCTTCGCCGGTGACATGCAAGAACACGTATCTGTCGAGCGTCCAAACCCAGAGTGGTTGGTGTGATGAGCTGCGCAGCGCAAGAAGAAGACGAAGGTCAGTATCCCGCAGGTCGCAGTGGTTCGAATGATGCGCACGCACCTGACTGTAGTCTTAGGTGGTGCGTACTTCCTGGCGTAAACTTGAATATGAAGATCTTTCAGGCTCCGAGAGCAGAGTCGTCTTCCTATGCGAGTTCCCTATGGAGCGAGCAGCGGCTTCTGCTGCTACGGGTCGACCCTGCGTCGCGAAAGTATCCGTCGAGAGCGCTCACCGGAGCGCGGAGAAGCGGGGCAGACGGAGTGTAGCCAAGAGAGAGACGGCGCCGGCTCATCTGCTGGAGCGTATTCCCAGGGCGCGGTCGCACTTGCCATCCCGAGTTGCAGGGGTGCGGGCGGGCGACATGAGACCTGACGGACTGCGAAGGCGGAGGTTTGAATCATGAACACGCACCAGACTGTAGCCCTATGTTGTGCGGACGTCACGACAGCAGCACTAGAATCTATCAGACTCCGAGCGCAGAGTCACCTTCGTATGCTGGTACCCGATCGAGGGGAGAGCGGCTGCTGCCACTACAAACCGACCTGGCGTCGTCGGAGTATCCGTAGAGAGGGCCCGGAGGAGGAGAGGCGGCGCCGGCTTGCCTGCGTCAACGTATTCCCGGAGCGCGGTCGCACCTAAGTAACGTCCCGAGGTGCAGAGGTGCGAGCGAGTGGCATGTGACCTGATGGGCTGCGAAGGTACCACGCTTATACACGGGATGCTGGTGGGTGGCATCCGCGATGCTGTGGCATTCAAGTGTGGGACGGGCTATTCGGGGCGCTACCGACGTATTGGGGCAGAGCGGGCATTCGTGTTCTGGTGGATGCGGGAAGCAGATAAAGGCTGGAGCTTCGGTCCTAGCATACGACCTGTTACCGAGAATGAATTCGTCAACATGTATTCATAGGCGTTGGTGCCAATCAATAATGTCGGCGTCGCCAAAGACAGGTCCGCTCGCTGTGGCTGGGTGGGGAAACGCTGGATACCGTCTACCTACTCGCTCGGGGTGCGTCAGATCATCGGATACACAGGCAGAAGCAGTATCACGTACCTAGGGTTCCATATGTCGTTGACAGGAGGGTGTGCGGTAGCCGTACCACGATGCCTCTGTTGGAATTCATCGTTTAGGACCTCTTGCCAATTGCTTTCCAAGCTCGGAGAGGAAGTTGCCCCTGCCACCACTCAAATTAAAACCTTTAACTGAGCTGTTGGTGAAAGTTTGCGAGAAGTTTCGAACACAATTGCGAGGAGACGAAGGTCTGCAGCTAAGCCAGGATGACTGCACCGGACAAGTGCCAGTCAGTGGACGTCGGAACCGGCGCTGCAACGGGCGGCAGTTTAAGGGCGCTTAATGGTTCTCGTCTGAAATCGCTCGCTCGCCGTTCGACTGCGCGATCCTCCTGCTCGACGCTTTGAACCACTCATCGCTAGGCGTGACTTGGACAGATATTTGGAATGCTGAGCGATCCTGTGTCTTGTCGCGGGAACATCGTTGCAAAGCGCAGAGGCGTGGTTGGCGGGCGCGCCCGATGCGGCCGACGCGGCGCGCGCCGCGTGGCGCGCTGCCCAACGCCGAAATCCTCCTCGTCGCGCGCCATGTCCACCACCTACGCCGCTGAAAAACAGATCGCCATCGCCGCCGTGCGCCGCGCGTGCGGGCTCACCGCCTCCGTCTTCAACAAGCTCGTCAAGCAGGAGACGCTCACGAAGGAGGACGCGAGCCCGGTCACTGGTGCGTGGTCATTCGTGTCGGAGCGAGGACGGATGCTGACGGATGGGCGCGGATAGTGGGCGATTACGCCGCGCAGGCGGTCGTCAACACCATCCTCGGCCGGACGTTCCCCCAGGACCCCATCGTCGGCGAGGAAGACGCAGCGGACCTCCGGGTAGAGTCGGGGAAGGCCCTGAAGGAGCGCATCATCCAGCTTGCGGGTGAGACGCTGACCGCGCCGCTCGCGGAGGGCGAGAAGGAGGAGTGGGGGCTCGGTCCAAGCCAGGCGCAAACGTCGGAACAACTGCTGGACGCAATTGACCGCGGAAACTACGAGGGCGGCAGGACAGGACGTGAGTGCTCTCTTCATTTGAACCATGCTGTCTATATTCTTTCGCGGCGTTTTGGGCACGCACACGCTTCCCCCCGAAGTGCATCTTAGCCTCTACTCGAGTCACCCGACGATTCTACTTTACCCATGAGCCTGCAACCGCATACGATTGCAGGCTTACTGGTATCACTCTGAGCACTGGCCGACATAGGTTGACCGTTGGTGCGGGGATGCTCTGTTCCCCGAAGTGAGTCTACGCGGCACATTGCGCCGAGTCGCCACCATAAACGTGCAGCTCGCGACGAGATGGCTTGAACGCTACTTTTGACGGTAAGTGGGTCACGTCTCGAAGGTACAGTACATGCCGAGTATGCGCCCTCGTACTTGCGCCGGAACTCGCACCCGCGCCAGCGCTGGACTACACCGGGGATATCTCACATATGATTTTCCCGATCTGTGGCACATCCCTGGCTCGTCAGAGCTCGTTTATGGAGGTTCAAACCTTCCATCACATCATGATCAAGCGGTATGACCTTGATCGTGGCTGTCTCTGAATCGACGAGCAAGGACCAGCGCGGGGCTCCAGCACGCGCCATTCGAATGAAGAGTGTGCTCGTGTCCCAGACATCTGGGAGTCCTGCGCACTCGAATGGCGCGTGCAGCAGCGCTTTCTTGCTGGTCATAGGGGATTAAGCTTCAGATCGATTCTTGAGCACGATCGACGATGGCGAAGTGCCCACTTCGATGGTCCATGAATGAGGGTGGAGTCTTACTCTGACATGCAAGCGACCTGGCACCCAGGCTGAATGCAGCAGGAAATAGTGGCTGACATACGTGCTTGATAGGTTTCTGGACGCTCGACCCGATCGACGGCACGAAGGGCTTCCTGCGCGGCGAGCAATACGCCGTCTGTCTCTCGCTTATCGTCGACTCCCGCCCCACACTAGGCGTCATCGGCTGCCCGAACCTCCCCGTCTCCGCAGCGGACCCCTCGGGCCCGCGCGGCTGCATTTTCGTTGCTGTGCGCGGGCAGGGCGCGTACCAGCTGTCTCTCGAGAGCCCCTTCTCGGCGGCGCCCACGCAGCTGACGATCCCGCCGTCGACGGCGGAGACGCTGAACTTCCTGGAGAGCGTCGAGAAGGCGCACGCGAAGCTGAGCTTCAACGAGCGCGTCGCGCAGATCCTGGGCATCACGCGCGCGCCGACGCGGATGGACAGCCAGGCGAAGTACTGCGCGCTCGCGCGTGGGGATGGAGGCGCGTACCTGCGGATGCCGACGGGTGCGGGGTACAAGGAGAAGATCTGGGTACGGGTTTCTTTCTGACGAGCTGCGACTATGACTGATGCGTACCTCAGGACCACGCGCCGGGAGCTGTCCTCGTCGAGGAAGCGGGCGGTGTCATCACCGATGGCCGCGGAGAGCCCCTCGACTTCGGGCTCGGGAGGACGCTGGGCGAGAACTTCGGTGTGGTCGCCGCGGGCAAGGACGTGCATGGCAAGGTCATTGCTGCCGTATTGCAGGCGAAGAAGGAAGAGGAGACCGCTGCTTTGTAAGATCTGTGTGTAAGGAATATGTATCGTCTGTAGCCCTCATGTATGTACTCGAGTCAGCTATCTCAAACTTCTTAAGGTCCACGTTACATGCGCTCTGCGCGCCGTCATTGCTGTACCGACTACAGTGCTCTCCGCCAAGTGCAGGCGCTCTTTGCTACGGGTCGGTCCGCGTCACTGCTTGTGTGCGCTCGCGATGTTCATAGCAGGCTCGTAGGCGCGATACGTATCCGATGCGCTTTTGTCCTACCCTGCTGCTGCGGTACCCCGCATGTCATGGCTTGATTCTAGACGTTAAGCGCTGAGCGGAGTGTCGAGTGGCGTCCCCATTAGGAAATCTCACTCAAGTTCGCAATAAGACGCCCGCCCGCTTCAACAGCTTGCCTTCAACCACGACTTCGAGTAGGCCCATTGTCTCCATTGTCTCCTGCTATCGATTTAGCTTAAAGTACTCGCACAATCAGCCGCTGCGCTCGAAATTCTCAGCAATTAGCCAGAACCATGCACATCCCGCAGCGTGGCTAGTTTAGCCACGGGCTCGTTCACGGATTTATAAACCTTGCGAGCATCTTCCCTGTAAGTCCTCACCGCCCTCTCACGTTTCTCCCTCTCAACTCACGATGGAGGAGTCTAACGGCAAGCCAACTCCACAGCCCGTCTCTTACGCAGCCCCGCCAGGCCAGAAGACCAGTCCGTACAGACCCGCGAACCCCAACAACTTTGACCCTAGGAAACACGGGCTCGTGATCCAGCCTAACGCAACTCTAGACAGACGCCTCGAGGGTGGTTCAAGCATGGGCACAACGGTACTCGTTGAGCTGTCGGACTTCGTCAAAGACCTTCTCCCAACTCCCTCCGAGGGTCAGCCCGAGCTAGATACCAAGACGGTAGACGACGTGAAGGACGCGCTCTCCAAGCTGTTTTACGCAAGCGCGGAAACGAAGACGGCTGTGAACTTGAAGGAGGATGATATTGCGGAGGCTTTTGTATGTGGAATGCTCTCTGCGGCGCCGTCCTCGACTAATACAACGGCTCTTGTAGGTCAACGTCCTGAACCCTTTCATACTGTCTCACAAGTACAAGGCGGCGCTCTCGAGGTACAAGGCGAACCGATCAGACGACTCAAAGTCCAAGGTCGATGCCGCGATCTATCCCGAGGACCGGCTACCGAAGGGCGACTGGCCGGACTGGATACACTGCCGCTTCTACATCGAGTTCAAGAGGGGCTCGTCCAGGTTCGATCCATGGGACGATCGGGAGGGGAAGATCGCGGAGAGCGAGGCGCAGTCGCGCGTCGACGTGCGCGCCCAGCTCATCACGTACGCGCGGCAGGTCTTCCTGTATCAACACCGAATCGCGCTCTACTCCCTCTTCATCATTGGTGACTCGTTCCGCGCCATGCGCTGGGACAGGTCCGGGGTTATCGTGTCCAAGAAGGTCAACTACGCAAGGAACCCAGAGCCGCTCCTGGCCCTCATCTCGCGGCTTCTCCTGCTCGACGAAACTCAACAAGGCCTGGACCCGACCGCGACGCTGATCAAACCTGGTACGATGGCGTTCCGGCTCATGGACGAGCTCGCTCAACCCGACGAGCAGCTGGACATGGATTACATGGAACCCGGCACCGAGGACTACACACCCCCTCCAGCCCGCCCTCCCCCTCCTCCCAAGACGTCCTCGGACAAACATTCTGCACCGTCTGCGTCGGATGTTCCCAACATGCCTCAACATGCAGGATCGTCGTCCCCGCCTGCAGAGACGACGAGACGGCGCAAAGCCAAGAAGCCCGCGACACCTGGTCCCGAGGAGGCAGCCCAGCCGCCCCTGGACGCCGCGGTCACCGAATGCGAACCGGGAGTGCCAGACTCCGACCCAGATCTGGAGAATATTGAGAAGGTCGACGGAGATCCCAGAGTGTTCAGATACGTTCGAGAGAAGTTCCGAGCGTCCCTCGCCCCAGGGTGGCCACGGTACAAGGTCAAGGTCGGGAAGGAAGAGAGGGTGTATCTCGTCGCGAAGCCGGTTTTCCAGTCGTCGTCGATGTTCGGGCGGGCCACGCGGGGCTACGTCGCCATCGATGCGCGGACGCGCCGATTCGTATTCTTGAAGGACTCCTGGCGCCCCTTCTATGAAGGCGTGGAGCCAGAAGGCGTTCACCTGGAGCGCTTCAAGGGGGATGCCAAGATCATCGTTCCGACCGTCCTCTACCACGGCGACGTGGGCAAGCAATGCGCGTACACCGCGCAATACGAGGAGATCGTGAAGAGGAAGATAAGGGACGAGGCGCGCCGCGAGGCAAACGACACCGCTTCTGTCTCGACTGAGCAACCCGGTCGCGGTAGGAAACGTCCCCACGCTCCTGCGGACGAGACTGGCGGCAACTCCAAGGGGCCGCTCCCTTCTGGAGACCCAACCGGGTCGGGCGTCGAAGGAACCTTGCGGCATCACATTCATTACCGGATTGCGGTGAAGGAAGTCTGCCTTCCCTTCGAAGAGTTCAGGACGACCTATCAGCTCCTCCATCTGATGTCGGATTGTGTGAAGAGTACGTCCTCAAGCGATAAGCGCCTCCACAATTGCATGCTAACGTCCTTTTTCGCAGCTCACTACTACGTGTATACCAGACACGGCCTCTTGCATCGCGATATCAGCGCGGGCAACGTCCTCATCCTCCCTCGCCTTGAGTGGGTTGAGAGCACCAAAAGCGTCAAACTCAGATGGCGTGGGGTGTTAACGGATTGGGAGCTCGCGAATCCCTATTCGGAGGACCGCTCCACGGAGAAGGCAAGGCAACCTGAACGCACTGTAAGTTGTCACGCTGGTCTTGTCCTTGTATTCTTCCTGACAGCGACGCAGGGTACGTGGCAGTTCATGGCTGTTGCCTATGTCGACTCGCAATGGACGCTCCCAATCGCTGTCGTCGACGAGCTCGAATCATTCTTCCACGTCACGCTCTTCTACGCCGTGCGCTTCCTCAGACACAATATCCTCAACGTGACGCAATTCGTCACCGACTACTTCGACACATTCCTGATCGAGGACGAAGACAAGCGTCTATGCAGCCACCTGAAGAATAGCACCGTCTCGAACGGCGAGGTTGTGCTCTCTCAGCAGCGGACCCTCGGTTTCGTGGAGAACGACCCGATGAACGACTGGATCACCGACGTCCTCACAGGTTTACAATGCCGATACGCCGTCTTGAAGCACAAGCGCAAACTAGCAGAACTGTCGAATAAGTCCGCTAATTCCTCCGGCACAAAGGAAGGCCTGTTTCTCCGCGACTCGGAGGGTGAGCAGGAGTGGCGGCGGCAGATTCCCAAGCCTCGCAACGCTCGGACGAACGACGGGATCCCTGCGCCGACAGCAGAGCAGGAAGCGACAGCGCAGTCTCTCGACCATCCATGGATGCTTAGTCTGTTCGCCGACGCCATGGACATGCCTAACGAGAAGTTCGCTAAGCTGGACACCTGGGTCGTCAAGGACCAGCTCATCAACTACGAGCCCCGGATCGTTCTGATGAACAAGGTCGTCCTGCCTCGCGGCACGGGCTCGCGCGGGACTACCGATGGGCCAGTCAAGCGTGCCAGGACCGGTGAATCGATGTTTTCCACCCCGGCCAGCTCCAACCAGCTCCCGGACTCCGGCTTCTCTTTCGTCAGCAGCGGCAGCCAGCCCCACCCGTCCGGTTGATATGGATAACGCCCGCGTCCTGCGACAAAAGTCGTCATCATGGCTGCCTCAGCCTGCAATTCCGGCCCGCGCAGCGCGTCTCTCCTCGCCCCTACTGGTTCGAGGCGGTTGGGCAGTTGTATATCGGAAGGATTCCCTTTCGCAGTGGTGTGGCGTCCACAGTTCGTCGGACAATCTCGCTTGTCTCTATCTATGCTCCATGTACCTCTTGTCTGTCCTCTCTATGTTCCCTATCGTCTACCATCTCGCTTTCCACGCCCTGTTGCACATTTACCAGCTGTTCATGACATCCACCTTACATATTCCGTTTCACTACCTCCCTCACTCTGTATCATACGCTTGCCAACGCGCCATATCATTCTCGTATTCGACAGGCATTCAGCTTGAGCGGCGCACAGATCTGCACGTAACGACCGCGGTTCTCCAAGGTGCCAGTGATTTCCTCAAAATGCCATGAACTGCTGTGCCATACGCGTTTGACGATGTACACGAGCGTAGCTCGTTCATGTTCGCGCGCGGGAGCGGCTTGGTGAAGTCGGCTGACAGCGCGCCCGAGCCCTTGCTACCGACAACGTCATCTTAGAGGGAGATGGGGGCTGAGGTGGAAGACAAGCTCAAGTCGGAAGACTAGAAGGGCGGAAAGTATGAAGGCGCGACAGGCCTCGATTTGGAAGAGAAAGGGAAGAAGCGGTAGTAAGGGATGCGCGAACTTGAACACGAACGGGCCATGCCCCTCTGCCCTCACTCCCGCGGCCCCCGCCACGCTCCACGCGCCAGGTCTCGAGCCCGCTGTTGGTGCCGGAGAGGGAGAGCTCGACCTTGAAGCTTGAGGCTTTGTCGGATGTGGATCGCCCTACGTGCAGCTCTCCTATAGGTTAGCCTCCCCGCCGCCCTCGTTTCCGTTTGCCGCCCTTGTGCCTACATTGGGGCGTAGACAAAGAACGCCACAGACGGTTCGCAGCACGCACGCCTTCGCTCCGGGCAGCTTCGCGTACCACTTGGCGAGCTCTGTAACCGGCTGCCTCCTCACGTTCCGGCTCCGTCTTCGTACCGTCGTCTGGGTGAGCGTTGATCACCTGCGGCTAGTACCATCCAGCGCCTGACTCAGAGTATTCGGATATGCGTTCATAACAATTGAGCATGATCTGGGAAAGTGACCCGCGGCGGATGGCAACGCCAGTTGACTCGCCTCGTGGGCCGTACATCGGGTCTCGGAGGCCGTGCATCGAGAGCCGGCTGAGCGGGGGCACAGCGCTGAATAGCGCGTGCGCATAGGTAGCCATGTTCCCGGGCACGACCTCGGGCGAGGGTCATCCATCACCGCACTGTCGACGCTCCGCATGATCGTCTTCAGCGCGGGGAACGCCTGTGCGATGCCCAGCACGGGCATGACGTCTGCCTCGCAGAGGGCCTGTGGGGCGGGAAAGGTATGTCAGCGCGGGGCCGTGTAGGAGTCGGACGAGGACGTACGTTAGCAAATGGATCGTACAAGTCGGCGACCTTTAAGTGCTCGAGCTTGAGACGGGAGGCGCACGTTCCGGAGGGAGGATGTGGGCTAGTAGCAGGCGGCGGTACAGTCGGCGTCGAGGACTTGGAGCAGGCAGAACGTCTCCATGGTGCTCCCGAGCAGGTTCACAACGTGGGTGATGTCATCATGGCTCGTGCCAATGATTGGGAGGTGAGCGACGCGATAGGAATGTGTGAGGGCAGAGATCGGAGAAGAAAGAAGAAGGCGAAGACCGTCGGAGCCTTGATCTTTGGGAGAATGTTCGGTCGAAAGATCCGTGGGTGCTTCTGATCGCCTGCGATGATGGCGAAAGAGAGTTTTTTGACGTCAGGCGTTGGTCTCTTCGCCGAGAAGGAGAGTATAGAGGAGAGTTGTCCGGTAGGAGTTTCTGACGGTGGTGATCGGAGACGGAAAGAGGGGGCAAACGACGTGAGTCGGGACCTGGAAATGTGGGAGGATAATCCACTGCACTAACTGTCAGTTCTCCTGTTCATTCGGTGTGATGAAGAAAGAGAGCCCGTCGTGCTGGTGAGCGCCCTTCAAAGCGCCCTTCAAGTTGGGCGGCGTAGGTCTCGTCCCAGAGGACAAAGCTCACTGGAAGCAAAATAGTAGATCAACAAAAGTGTTCAAGTAACGGAGTACGTACAAAGGTGCGTGCCAAAGTGGTTGTGCGATGCAGCGATGCTCGCGTCGTGAGGAAGAGAGAAGACAGGCTTGCGGCGCAAACAGTACTTACATTCAGTGGAGACATGAGTTTTCACCTCGTGGCAACGCTTCTTGCGGATTGATCTTCAACGAGTGCGACATTAGCGGTCAATAGAAGAGCCGGGCGTGTTGTCGCTCTACCAACCTGTGGTAAATCTAGGACTCGCGGCTTGATGCAACAAGTTGAGTTTAAGCAACGAGCGAAGGCGAGCGAAGGGGCCGTGCTGAACCGCGTTCGGATTAGGAAAACTAGGTTCGCCACGAGACGCCCACTGCCGCGCTAGCGCTTCAACGGCTTGCCTTCAACCGCGACTGCAAATTAGCCCACCGTCCCCATTGTCTCCTAATTCCGTTCTACTGGCGGCCTCCACACAATTTCTCTCTGGGACCGAAAATACTGGCTTTGAATCTGAGCCATAACCGCGCGCGTCCCGGAGTGTGAGCAGTTTAGCCACCAACGTGTCTCGAATTCCGATACTTACATTGACTGGTGCTGCTTCCCTAATAGGTGTGCCGTCGCACTCCTTTACTCCCTCATGTTCCTCAGCGACGGAGGTCCGCCCCATCTTGGTTGTTTTACCAGACTCTCTCTTCTTGACCAAACGCGAGCAACACGAGCAAAGACCTGTCAAGGGGACAGAAACCACAAATCGACAACCCGGTTACCCCAGGTAATACTATCCGCTAATCCTCTCCTCTAGAGCCGGCTTATACTGTTCTCCTCTAGCACGGTGTAGCATGGGGACCAACGTGCTTGTTGATTTCGAGACGTTCATACAGGACATCCTCCCAGCTCCGCCTGAGGATGTGCCGGTGACCCAGGCTATTACTCGCACGCAGCTCATAGAAGCTCGTGCCGCCTTCTTCGCCGTGTTCGACGGAACGCTTGACGGGAGAAACAAAGCCAAGAAGCTTGAAGAGGATACGGTCGCAGAAGCTGTCGTGCGTAACTGTTCTCTCCCCTCTTATGCGTTCTCCTCGACTGAAATCACTGTAGGTGAAAGTCATCAACGAGCTCAGCCTGCCGAACGGTTACACGGCCGCGCTCTCACGATACAACACAGAGGAGTACGACTCAACGAGCTCGAAGGTCGACGCCGCTCTCTACGCTGACGGCCATCTCCCCTCCGACGAGCAGCCTAACTGGACGCACTGTCGACTATTCATAGAATTCGAGGGTGGAGAGATCAAGTGCGACCCGTGGGACGACACGCCCGACGCTTCATCGGAGCCCGACGACGAAACAAGCGCGGGCGTTCGTGCGAAGCTCATCGCGTACGCGCACAACGCGTTCCTCCACCAACACTGTACGGCACTCTATTCGCTCCTCTTCGGCGGAAACGAGTTTCGTGCGGTGCGATGGGACAGGTCCGGAGTCATCGTGTCCCGCAAGGTCGACTACATCGCGAGCTCTGACAAACTGGTTCAGTTCCTCTGGCGCTTTGCTCAACTCAACGACACGCTTCAGGGCCTGGACCCCACAGCGACGATGCTCACAGAGGACTCTGCAGCCTACAATCTGATGGACGAGCTTGCTCTACCACACCCCGGCGTAGACGTCGAATACATGGACTTCCGATACCCCGAGCAAGACCCCCCCGCTGCCGAAGGTCTGACCGCCGGGGACTCCGCGGCTGCCGCCGAGTCGCAATCGCCCAGCGCAGCCGACGATACCACTGAACCGACATCTGCCCCAGCTGCAAACGGCGCCGAAACCTCGTGCGCTTCCGTCAACCCTGGGAGCTCGCGGGTTGGTCGCCCGTCGAGAGCAGCCGCTCTGCGACAACTAGACCCCGACCTCCGCGTGGTCCCAGAAGAGCTTCCCGGCGACAAACGTATCTTTAAATACGTTCGAGAGAAGTTCAGGGCCTCGCTAGTCCCCGGTTGGCCTCGATACAAGCTTCGCGTCGGGGAGGGCAACCGGGTCTTCCTCGTCGGGAAACCGTTCTTCGAATCGTCTTCAATGTTTGGCCGCGCTACTCGGGGCTACGTCGCTGTGGACGCGCGCACGCGGCGATTCGTGTTCCTGAAGGACTCGTGGCGGCCGCGCTACGAGGGTGTCGAGCCGGAAGGCAGGTATCTGGGGATGTTCGCGAACGAACCGCACATGATAGTCCCCGCGCTCCTCTGCCACGGCGACGTCGACGGGCAACGCCCGTTCGCAGCTGTCTACGAGGAGAAGCTGCGTAAGAAGAACCAAGACGAAGAACGACGAATCGCGCGGACGCAGGCGAGGGCCGAGACGGCGCGGACGAACCCGTCTGCCGGACGGAGCAGCAACCGAAAGCGCGCTCGCGAGGAAGCAGACGTCGGCGGTCGCGCGGCCACAACAGATGGTGCCCCCGCTGCTCTCGTTGTTGAGGATGAAGCCTTACTCATGAGACATGAGGAAACGACCCTCCGGCACCATAGGCACTATCGGATCGCCGTTAAGGACGTGTGCCTTCCCTTCGACTGCTTCCGCTCCACGTACCAGCTCATCGAGATGATGTTCGAGTGTATCAAGAGTGTGTCGTGTTATTCCTCATTTTGCAGCTAAACTAATGCGCGCCATCACTCTTCACCAGCTCATGAGCAGGCATGCACCAAGTACGGCCTTCTGCACCGCGATATCAGCGCTGGAAACGTCATGATTCTTCCGCGGCATGCGAAGAACGCCGAGGGAAAGGAGGTCGTGATTTGGTATGGCGTATTGACGGACTGGGAGCTTGCGAAGCACGTGTCCAAGGACAGCGAGCACAAGGCGAGGAAGCCAGAACGGACGGTGCGTGCACATACTCAAACTTTACACTACAACCGTGAACTGAATCTACCCCAGGGAACCTGGCCGTTCATGTCGATCGCCTCCGTGGCATCGGGATGGACGCTCCCCATCGTCGTTGCCGACGAACTGGAGTCTTTCTTCCACGTCGTGCTCTTCTACGCCGCCCGGTACCTGCCGCACAACATCACGAACGTCAAGGACTTCGTCATGGACTACTTCGACGGGTTCAAGAACGACGCGGACGGCCAGCACTGCGGCATTGCGAAAGAGACCGCCATGCGGCTAGGAACTCTCCACTACGGTGGCAAGACGGTTGAATTCCGGAAGCGTACCATGGTTCTTGGGAATCCCCTCAACAGTCTCATTCAGGAGCTCCTCGACCTCATCTCCGCGCGATACCAGGCCATGGAGTACAAGGAGAAGCTCCGGCGGATCGCGGACAGCCAAGCGCAGTCTGCATCCGCATCCATCGCAAAGGCTCCCACCCAGAGCTGGGATTTCATGACCACATACGCCCCGCTGGTCCAGCACGTCACACGGAAACCGGCGCCAGTCTCTCGGGCTGACGCCGTCTCTCATGGGGTGTTGGCAGCGACCGCCGCGCTCCTGGACACTCACGACGAGGTCCTCGGCCTGTTCTTCAACACTCTATCCATCTCAGACGAGAATCAATGGGCCGACACGGGCGTCATGGGCAAGGACCAGCTGGGCAGCTATGCGCCTCGGGCGAACCTCCTTGTGCAGCACGCGTACGATATGGCAGACTTCGAAACGAGAGGTAGCCGGAACACCAACAAGCGCGCGAAGACAGGCTGAGCACATCGGCGGTCTTGGATGCTCTTCCCGCTGCGCGCCCTATGACTGGCCCCCGTCTGGATCGGGAACGGTCGTGCTCGGGCGGATGCTTCTCAGATCTGCCGGACCTGCAATATGTATTCGCCACTCGCTCAGCGCTCAGCCCGCCCTGACCACCACCCCGAGATCACCGAGATTGTACACGCAGACCCTCGACAGTCTCCCTGCGCCGACACGATGCACATTCACCTTGCGATTGAATGTCCTGGTACCCCGATGCCGCCCACCCGCTCCTCCTCGTGTCCGCTCCTCGTGTCGGCCTGCGTCGCGAGTATCGAGTGTTCGACCCCTCTCCCCTTGCCGTCTTTCCACGCGCCATCTGCCTTTGCTTACGCCTTCGTCCCGTTGTACCTTCTCACGGAATGTCATAACCTCATGTATCTGTACTGCATGCTGAGCGACTCCGATCCAGAGGTCCCCTGTCGTGGTCGCGCGCCAACTTCATCAAGGAGCCTGTTCTGTCGACGATGTACCTCTTAGCATTTAGCTGTCGCCGAGCTGGTCTCCAACCACGTCGTCTGTCGACCACTCCCAGCCGGATCTGGGCCGGATGAATGACTTGAGGAGCTTGATCGTTGCGCGGTGCGTGTCCAGTGCTTTGCCTTTCTCCTCCACCTCGGCATCGGATCGGATCGCAGTAGGTGCTGAGTTCTCGCAGGCGTCATCCAGAAGTTCGTCCTCCGAGTCCGAGTCGGAGAATAGATTAGGATGATCCTCCTTCATCGTGGCGACGGCAGATCGAGGCTTCGTCCGGCCCCCTTGTGCAACAGGAACAGGCTTGTCGTCGTCTTGCCGGTTCAGAATTGTATACCGGCATACGAAGTAGTCGGCCCATTTACGCAGCAGCGCGTTGAGGGGATGCACAGTGCTCCCATCGTCGTCGAACCGGAACGTAAGGGGCTTGGAGCCGACCTTCACCACGCCTAGAGACATCGCGTGGTCCTTGATGGTGCTGCATTCGATCTTGTCGGCGTCGACTAGTGTGAAGGTGTCGAAGTACTCAACGATGAAGGACGTGACGGATTTCGGTAGGTTATGCCGAAGATAGCGAATGGCGTGATATAGAAGCACATGGAAGAACGACTCGAGGTCGTCCGCAACGGTCACAGGTTGCTCGGGGTGCCTTACGTTGGCAACGGACATGAATTGCCAAGTTCCCTAACGAGAGGATGAGCACATGAAGGAAAAACCAGCAATTGGGTAGAAGAGTAACGTACCGCCCACTTTGGCGGTCTCTCGCGATGCTTCGAAACGTCTTTCGGCACATCCTTGGCCAGCTCCCAATTGGCCGAGAATCCCTGTTTGACAGGATCTGTGAACGCGGCGTTGCTCTGGCTCGGAATACTCTCGTAGCCGCCAGTGAGTACTGTGGAAATGAGAGGTTGTCTTTCGGGCATGTCTGAGAGCAATCGAGAGGGGGAAGATAGGTGCGCAAACACGAGCGAGCAGGCGGGTAGATATGCTCGAGAAAGTGGTGGCTAAGATGGCCACGCGTGGCTCAAATACGGCGATACGCGAGCCCTAGCTAAGTGAAACACGCCAAACACGGGTTAAAAAGAGGAAATCAAGCAGGAGACGGCGAGGGCAAGACAATAGGCAATCTCGTAGGGCTAATCCGAGTCCAAGTCGTGGTCGAGTTGAGAGCCCAAGTATGGGCGCCTACTCACCACAACGACCAAGTTCGTCCTTCCTTTCTGGGAGGTGGGATCATAGCCACCGCAGAGTCAAGCGCTCGCTCCTCGCAAGTTTCTCGCTCCTCGCACTGCTACTCTGGCCCGCGCGACCCTCCGGGTGGCAGCCCGAATATTTCTGGTATGATTTCGCCGCTATTTTCTCGAGAATCAAAAGAAATCACAAGCTCTGCGCAGGTCATGGCGTATGACTGCGAAGTCTTGACTTCTTCCGGCCGCCGGCGTGGCAGACCACCCAAGTATTGAGCTGAAGAACGGACTCCCTCAGGAGGGGCCTCAAAGCCTATGCCGTGGTTGCGCAAGCGATAATCTGTACTCGTAAAGGAAGGTAACAAAGTGTAAGCACCGCGGTAGTTGCGTTGTGAGACGTGTTCTATCTGGGATTGATACTCTATCGATGTCAACGATGATCCGCTAGCTGAGCGCTGAGGGCCGAGTGCGCACGCACCGAGGCGGGCCTCCACGCGTCTCCCATATCTGTGTATGGACGCCGCACCGAGTCCCTTCATGTTATCACAGAGCTTCTCTCAGCAGAACCTCTAGAAAGTGCACGTCCTTCGCTTTGAATTGGTTTGAATGCACCCTGTATGACTGACATGGCAGGCGTCTACAAATGTATCAATCCGCAACAAATCGTGCGCTACTCGGTCAGTCTTGACATCTGGCTCCCTCGAAGCTACGAAACTGAGAAGCACTATGGACAGCCTCCCGCAACTCCCGTTCCTACGGGAGAGCGCGTCATAGGTCCCTTGGTGAGTTCGGCGTGTTCTCGTGCCACCACCGCCGGTGCAGGCCGAGCACCTCCTTCTACCATGGTGTGACTCTGTGTCCTGCCGCAACGCTCAAGTGGCGCGTGTGCGGACTGTTCTACGCACTTCTCAGCCCGAGACCGCCGATGGTCCGCTTCTTGACCTACGTGCGCAGTCAAACCATACGCCAAATGTGAAGACATCGGACACCGGAGGTCAGTCGATTGCACGAACAGCGAATCTCCATTCTACGAATCCTGCAAGTTAGTTGATTGCACGTCGAAACCAACGCCGAGAGCTACGGTGGACGTACGGAGACAACAGAACTCCGGAGCTTTGTTGTTGACGGTACGGTAATTTTTTCAGGATAACCCTGCGCATTCGTGCCCGACCTCGAACGGCTATATAAAGGGGCCTAGGACACCGCAATTCTCCAGCACCTTCATCGTATAGCTCCCAGCCCAGCCACCACCATCTATAACCCACTCGAACCACCAACCCGCACTTCCAAGCCATGTCCGTCACCTCTAAGAGCTTGACTTTCGCTCTCGCGTGAGTGCTCGCCCCGGTGCTCGGACGTCGAGCTCATAGTGCTGACGATGATATCGTAGCCCCGAGTTCCGCGGTTCCTGCAAGCTCGCTTTGGCCTTCGTCCCGTCCGGAGGCGTCGCCTTCAAGGACGTTTTCCCCGTAGCCTGGAAGTCAGTACCTTTCATCGCCCGAGACTGCTAGTGTGACTTACCTGAGCCTCACAATCGCGTCACCACAGGGTCTTTGAGCTCAACGAAGGAGGTAAATTCCCGTTCGCGCGACGACGAACCTCCGATATCCCGCTTACCGCTTTATCAGGCTCTCAGACCGTTGTCTGGACTGACAAGTGCGTAGCATTTACTGCGAATAAAACCGTTCCCTAACACGACGTACCGCTAGCCTCGCGGGGTGCCGTGCCACCGTGGACAGCGCCGACATGGTCACTATGGAGGAGTATCAGGCTGTCCCAGTACGATAGCGCCTGCTCTATTCTCTCGCCCAACACCGTATTAACCGCCTCCTTCTAGTCTGGCTACTCAACCGACCTCCTCTTGGACAACAGTCAGCCCAAGAAGCCGCTATACAGTTTCACTGCAAGTTCTAACTGACCCATGCTTCTATACGCCACCTGACAGTTTTACTGCAGGAGCCTTCGCGGTTCGGCGGCGCCGGGAATGTCAAATCCCGGGTCGGGAACATGACCGGGATTGACATCGACCGCTTTGGAACTGGTGCGTCCCCGGTGTCATCTGCCCGCACAACCACGTCAACCAGCCTGAGTGCTGACGAGTTCCGGCCGCGTCTAGGATTCGTTGTCGAGAAGAACGGCAAGGAGACGATGGACACCGTCCTCGTCATGAAGCCGGTCAAGTGCGCATCCACGTATGTGGGGGATCCCTTCTGGGCGCTGATCGCTTGCATGCGCCCTCCCAGGGACGGAGCGTCGGTCTACATCAACTACATCCCCCTGCTCAAGGTCTGGGCGAACGCAAGCGTTAAGCAGTCGGAGATTCTTCCCGCGGCTTTGGACAAGAAGGCTACTGCCTGGGAGGCCGATCTCTCCCAGCTCAGTGAGAAGCGCATCAATATCCAGATCTCTCGCGAGAAGAATGGCACCATCAAGGGTACCGTTGTCGCTGACGAGAGTAAGTCCATCGCCCTGGCCAGTGTCGCCCAAGACAGTCTCATGGACGCAGACGCCGTCGTAAGTGCATCCTCTCCTTTGCGTACGAACCGACTCGGAAGGGATGCTAACCATACTGGTGCCTTCCATCGCAGACTCAGGTCACGTACACGGCCAACATCACTTTCACCATGCCCAACATCGTCAGCCGTGGGATGAACACCATCGCCAACCATCTCCCGGCCCAAGTGTATCCCCACACCAAGATTGTTATCAAGGTACAAATTCCCTCGATTTTACTACGCTCTCTGCGGCTCGGAAGCGCTGACAAGGCAATTCCCGCAGGGCTCCGACATCGCGGGCTTGCTCACCCTCACCCTCCCCGCCGGCGGCAGCTGCAACCAGGCCGAGCAGGACGTCATCGCCGCGATCAAGAAGTCGGGCACGTCTTACGGCAAAGCATTCGTCACGTCCCACAGCGGCGCCGCGTGCCTCACCTCGGACGACGGCCGCGAGGAGTGGGTCGAGATCTACCCGACGATCGCCAGCTGGTACGGCGAGACGCCGCTGACCGAGGTGCGTTCTGTGTTTGGGACGCGACCCAACGCACACCTGAGTTCTAATCTGAAGGGCTCACGTTCTCTTTCTGACAGGGCGTGGCCTTCGACGCTCCCGCTGATGCGGAGGCATTTGCGACGGCCCGCGCCATCGACGCCGCCGCTGCTGACGGCGACGACGACGGTGATGACGACGACGAAAGCGACAACGATGCCTGAAGAAACACGAAACAAGAGGCAGACAGATACCCCAACGTCGGTAGTATCGGCAGACACAGCACGGGGGCGATCGCACCCATCAAGATCTACACGTCGCGCCGCGCAAACGCTACCCCATGCCGAGACTCTGGATGTTGTGTGGTATACGCCGTCCGCTTATTGTGAACGGAGGGTTAGCCAGATTATCTTGTAGCCTGTGAACGAGCCCGAGAGCCCGCAATGGACTCAGTATACGACGATGTTTGTAAGATACGACCGTCGACGAATGTGAATAAATCATGCGTGTTTCTAGTACTGCCCAGTATATAATTGCTACTCGCATGCACGCCGCCTCGTACTAGTAGGTTCAACTTGTTACAGCCTCGGTCGTGTTCCGCCGGCGGTGCGATCGGAGGTAAGTGACTATGCTGATCATAGCCACAACGAGCGCTTGTCGGCGCGGGCTGCTTGCATTCAACCACGACCTCGAGTGAGCTTCAAACTGTCCTCACTGTCTTCCCATCTCGTTTAACCCGTTCCAAATGCACTGCTGGGGTTGAGTATCTCAGCCGCTATTTAGACCCACACGGCACTTCACATACCGCGGCGTCGCCCGTTAAGCAAACTCGAGCTCGCCCGCCAAGTCGGACAAAAAAAACTGTGCACGGGACGCCTTCTCTGTATGTCTTCATCTCACTTGTACACTGTTTCTCTAGCGCTTCATCATGAGAGCCTCTGACGCTATTGAATCCGCAGGACCTCCTTCGTAGCCCCGCAAGGCCAGACGATTAGTCTGTACAAGAGGTTGCCGGCCTGACTTGGAGGCAACATCAACAACTGCAATCCTCGCAAGCACGGGTCGCCCCAGAATTCCGCAACTCTCTGCTACTTTCCAAGGCTGCTGGATGATGAACACAAGTGTCCTCGTAGAGCTTGCTGATTTCGTCGAAGATCTTCTCCCAACGCCACCTGCCAAGGGTCAGCCGAAGCTGGATGATAAGGCGGTGGACGAAGTGAAGGGCGCCCTCTCCAAGCTGCTTTGCAGCAGCGCGGACTCAAAGAAGGCCCCGGGTGTGATTGCGGAGAACCTGGTAAGCTGGGTGCCGTATGTCGCCGCGTTCACTACCTACTCAACGGTTGCTACAGGTCAAAGTCCTCAACTCCGTCGTAATGCCTCACAAATACAAGGCGGCGCTTTCGGGGTATGTCACGTCGAATCGCGCGCAGCTCAAAGTCGACGCCGCGATCTATCCTGAGGACCGAGTGCCAGCGGACGACTTGCCGGACTGGGCCTGCTGTCGCTTCTACCTGGCGTTTGTACGAGATTCGCGGTACGATCTATGGGACGACCGCGCAGGGACAACCTTCTCAGAGTCCCAGGCGCGCTCACGGGCCGATGTCCGCGCTCAGCTCGTCGCGTACGCACGGCAGGTCTTCCTGTATCAACACCGGACCACGCTCTTCTCCCTCTTCTTCGTCGGCGACTCCTTCCGCGCGGTGCGCTGGGACAGGTCCGGCGTCATCGTGTCCCAGAAGGTCAACTACGCGAAGAACCCGGAGCCTCTGTTATCTCTTGTCACCCGTCTAGTTCTGCTCGACGAAACACGGCAGGGCTTGGACTCGACCGCGACGTTGATCAAACCTGACACGATGGCGTTCCGGATGATGGACGAGCTTGCTCAGCCCGACGAGAAGCTCGACATGGATTATATGGAACACGGCACCGAGGACTACAACCCCCCTCCAGCTCACCCTCCTCACGGAAAATCCTTGCAAACTCCGTCCGTGCAACCAGGATCGACTTCTTCGGGGCCGCATGCGCAGGAAGATACCGCGTCCCAGCCTGCAAAGACGGCTAAAGAGCGCAGAGCGACCCAGACAGACGCACCGGGTTCCGAGCAGGCTCCCCAGCCGGGCCATGGCGATGCGAGTCACGAACCCGCACCCGAGGACCAAGACTCGGACCTAGAAGAGGTCGAGGAGGTCGACGGAGACCCGCGCGTGTTCAGATATGTCCGGGAGAAGTTCCGAGCGTCTCTCGCCGCAGGGTGGCCACGCTACAAGCTCACGGTCGGGAGGGACGAGCGGGTGTTTCTGGTCGCGAAGCCGATGTACCATTCATCGTCGATGTTCGGGCGGGCCACGCGCGGGTACGTTGCTGTCGATGCCCGTACGCGTCGATTCGTTTTCCTGAAGGACTCCTGGCGCCCTATCTACGAGGGCGCGCTGCCTGAAGGCGTTCATCTCGAGCGGTTCGAGGGAGACGACGACATCATCGTTCCGGCCATCCTCTGCCACGGGGACGTGGGCGATCAATACGCCTACACTGCGCAATACCAGGAGCTCGTGAAGCAGAGGATACGTGATGAGGAGCGCCGTAAGGCGAATGGCACCGCTTCTACGTCGCTTGTTCAACACGACCACGGCAACAAGCGTCCCCACACTCTTGACGAAGAGATTGGCGACAACCCGGAGTCGCCGCTCTCTTCCAAGGAACCGGATAGGCAGGCTCTCAAAGGGACCCTACGTCAGCACGTTCATTATCGTGTCGCGGTGAAGGACGTTTGTCTTCCCTTCGAAGAGTTCAGGTTGACGTTCCAGCTCCTCAGCTTGATGCTGGACTGTGTTCAAAGTACGTCCTCAGGCAATTGGTGCTATAGAAATTGTTGCTGAACAATTGCTTCTCGCAGCTCATTACTACGCGTATACGAAGCACGGTCTCCTGCATGGCGATATCAGCGCAGGCAATGTCCTCATTCTCCCTCGTCTTGTAAGGGTTAAGAGCACAGGGAAGATCACAGTCAGGTGGCGTGGGGTGTTAACGGATTGGGAGCTTGCGAAGCCTTGCTCAGAGGACCGCTCCATGGAGAAGGCAAGACAACCTGAATGCATCGTGAGCTACCACACTGTCCTAGTCCTCCCGTTCTTTCAGAGTCTGACAGCGCTGCATAGGGTACCTGGCAGTTCATGGCTGTTGCGCACGTAGACTCGCAATGGACGCTCCCCGTCGCTGTCGCCGACGAGCTCGAATCCTTCTTCCACGTCACGCTCTTCTACGCCGTGCGCTTTCTCCGCCACACAATCCTCAACGTGCCGGGATTCGTTGAAGACTACTTCGACGCATTCCAGACGGACCACGAAGGCAGGCGTCTATGCAGCCAGTTGAAGGGATTCACCGTCACGAACGGCCGGGTTGGGCTCTATACGCTCTGGAAAGAGCTCAGTTTCGTGGGAAACAACCCGATGAACACCTTGGTCGCAAGCGTCCTCGACGGTTTCCGATGCAGATACGCCGTCTTGAGGCACGAGCGCGACCAAGCAGAACTGTCGAAGCTGTCCGCTGCCAGGGCGGACTCCGGCACGAGGGGCTCGGGCGCGCCATTACGACGCGAGCGTGACGACTCGGAGTGGCGGCGGCGGGCTCCCAAGGACCTCAACCCTGTGGCGAACTTCCGGAAATCCGCGCCGACAGCAGAGGTCGAAGCGACGGCTCGGTCTCTCGACCATCCGTGGATGCTGAATCTGATCGCCGACGTTATAGACATGCCAGACGAGGTGTTCTCTAGGCTGGACACCTGGGTCGTTCAAGACCAGCTCGTCGACCACGATCCCCGCGCCGCTGCGATGAAAAAGGCCGTTCCGCCTCGCGGAAAGGGCTCTCGCGGCACCGTCGATAGGCCTGTCAAGCGCGCTAGGACCGACGAATCGACGTCCGCCGCCTCGACCAGCTCTAGCCAGCTCTCGCAGTCCGGGGCCTCGGTCGCCAGCAGCGGGAGCCATCCCCATCCGTCCGGCTGAGTGGGGTGGAGTCGCGTCCTGCGCAGAAGGCTAGGACCGGGGCCCCTCGCAAACCGTGCACGCCGCACATTGCCCCTTCCTTCGCTCTATCCCAGCCGCGTCCGGATGCGCTCTCTTTTTACTAGAGCAATGTTCACCATGCCCGCTATGCTTTCTTCGCAACGGCTTGCCTCCACGCTGGTCATGCCCCGGTCGCGTGAGGGCATAGGGTAGTGGCCCATACTGAATCCATCGTCTCGTCATTCCTTGTCACTGCCTCATGTACGGATACCGGCTGTGTATACTGTGAGCATACATGTATCTTTCACCTACGAACCCCACGCCGGAGCTGACCCCCAATAACAAACGATGTGGCGATTCGCAGGACACGGCTGCGGTCCTCCGAGGTGCCGCATGCCTCGGGACGCCCACCGGCATGTACTACTTCCCCTCGCTACTTACCATCGCCGCCGATATCTCACTCTGATCGAACCCGCATGCGGACACACCCTCATTCCTGCCATCCCGCTTCCCCTGTTCCTTGTTCTCCATGACCACGCCGGACGGTGTTACGGATAGACCTGAGCGCTAGAGCGCGTCACCCACTGACTTTACGAAGCCGCTCTAGCGCGAACACGAGTGAGCGAAGCTCTTCTACCCCCACCGCCCCACCCTCGTCGTGCGCTAAGTGTCGAGCCCGCTGTCAGCCTTAAGCTATTCCGGAAGTGGACCGCCCTACTTGCAGCTCTCCTACGGAGGGGCCTCTCCGGCGTCCTCGTCCCCGGTCGCCCGTTGTCCCCGAAGGGCCCTCCCCTCCGGCTCCTTCTCCGCAACCGTCGGCGGCAGCTTGAGGTGCGCGCGCCGCAGCTGCGCCTGCATCTGGGCGGGGCTGAAGAACGCCGCAGACGCTTCGCGGCACACGCGCTTTCGGTCTTCGCGCTCCTCATCATGCGCCTTGCGGAACTGCGCCCCGGCCTCTCCGTCGTACTAGCCCAATTCGCGCCTATTCAGAGAATTCGCGCGTCTACTCTCCCCGCCATGAATGGCACAACGCACGGGCAACGAAATCAATATCCCACACGGTGCTACATCTGCACACAACCCGTCAGCATGCATAACCCAGCGCCCACAACGATCCGACGCGCGCACACTCACCAGCTCCGCATACAGCGCCCACGCATCCATGTCGATCGGCTCGTTCGCCGGGCCCGTCACCACGCCCTCGTCGCCGCGCCGGAAGACCTCGCCATATATCGCGCCCTCGGGGCCGCGCATCGTGTCCCCGAGCTCGTGGATCGCGAGCCGCCCGAGCGCGGGGAGCGCGTCGAACAGCACGCGCGCGTAGGTGGCCATCATCATGTCCCCGGGCGCGACCCCGGGCGCGTAGAGGTCGTCCATGACCGCCATGTCGACGCTCCACATGATCGTCTTGAGCGCGGGGCACCCTTGTGTGAGACCGGGTACAGGCATTGCGTCCGCCTCGCAAGGGACCTATGAAGTCAAATCGGCGGGTCAGCGCAGTTCCGTACAGGGTGAGCTGGGCTGGGACGCACGTCGGTGAAGGGGCCGTACAGGTCTGTGACCTTTAGGTGCTCGAGCTTCGGGAGGCGCGCGTTGCGGAGCGTGGATGTGGGCCAGTAGCAGGCTGCGGTGCAATCGTCGTCAAGAACCCGGAGCAAGCAGAACGTCTCCAGCGTGCTGCTGAACAGGTTCACGACATGCGTGATGTCGTCGTGGCTTGCACCCATGATCGAGAGGTGGGCAACGTGGTAAGGGTGCGCGATGGTGGTGAGGGGGAAGCGGGTGGCGAACACCGTCAGCGCCTGGAGCTTCGAAAGGATATCCGGTCGCGAGATCTGCGGGTGTGCTTGTTCGTCTGATGCTGGCATGAAAGCGAGGGAGAGCCTCTCGATGTCGGGCTGCCGTGCTAGGATGTCCTCCAGGTGGGGAGTGTAGGTCTCCCCGCCGAGGATGCAGTTGCGGAGGCGGAACGGGATGTCAAGGAGAGTGTCAAAGATGGAGGGTTCGTCGAGCGAGAGCTCAATCCAGGAGAGGCTCGTGAGCAGCGGCAGCGCGTTCTTCAGGGGTTGCTTGATGCTCGCACCGCCGCGGACGGAGATGACGAGCTTGCGGACGAAGACCGCGCGGTATTTCCGCTTGACAATCGAGCGACACAAGATAGAGACGCGCTTGCAGCTCTCGAGATTAACTTCCCTGTAGAGCGCAGCCTCCACCTCGGGCATGAGTGGCTTACAGAGCTGGCCGAGGACGCGAGCCACGGCTTGCAAGGCTCATCTATGAAATAGTCAAAGATCATGCGGAGCAGCTCTGAAGGGAGCTTTAGAATGTGTTCATTCTAGTACACGTCGGTCTCCAGATGAGTTGTCCTTCTCGCTGGGTAATGCCACTGACTACGGACCTCTAATGCCGCTTTTAGATGCGCCTTTCGACGTGTGAATACCATGCTTTCCTAGTTACCAGACGCGAAACGCCCTCAGAAAGACAGTGTTTTTGGTACACAAGACGGCAGAATAGATGTAGAAGAACGTTTGGCAGCAAGAGGTGGTGGTGGTTGCAGCGGAAGGTCACCGCTGCCAAGCCAGGAGAGGCTAAGGAGGCTATCGGGCGTCTATTGCGCCTGCATTGTCCCGGGTCCGAGATTCTCGGAACTTTGTCCCGATCACTTTAGCTGCAAGGCGCGCTAATTTCCCTGCGCGTTTTTCTCCTCTTCCTCCGCTGCAGCCTTCACGTCTTTTCATACGGTCTCCGCCATGGGCAGAAATAGTATGTATCCAGCTCATACAGTTTCTAAAATACTAATGCTGAAACAGAACACCGAAAGCTTGACGTACCTACGAAATCGAGTGAGTATATGCGCGCACAAACCCCTACACGATCTCCTGATTCCTCCTAGAATTGAAGAAGGATCCTGGCGTACCGCGTCTACCTAGCTTGAAGGCACGAAATGCCGGAAAACACGTCCAACCTGTGCGTACATGTCAGACCACATCCCGATCACGCAGTGGCTCACCGGTAGTCGCAGCCACCGCGCCTGGATCCCGACGCGCAGATGGCATCGGAGCCCACACTATCCTCCCTCGCGGCACTCGCCGAATCTTCCGCGGCGGTAGACGACGATGCGTTTTCCGCGGACCCCTCATCCTCACGCGGCGCGCCCAAGACCAAGGAGCAGCTCCGCCGCCACTACGTCCGCGCGCTGCACAAAGTGATCGACGAGAGCGACATCGTCATCCTCGTCCTTGATGCTCGCGATCCTGAGGGCTGCAGGAGTAGGCTGGTGGAAGAGGAAGTCCGCCGGAGGGAGGGCGAGGGCAAGAAGCTAGTCTTTGTCCTCAACAAGATTGGTACGTCGGCGTGCTTCATACTATGCGGCACATGATGCCGACCACGTCTCCTCGCAGACCTCATCCCGCGCGACAACGCACAAGCATGGCTTCGATATCTCCGGCACTCTACCCCCACTCTTCCCTTCAAGTCCGCGAACCAGAACCAGCGGTCGAACCTGTCCTCCTCCACCGCACCCGCGCTCATGCGTCTCCTGAAGGCGTACAAGCCGAGCGCGCAGAGCATCACCGTCGGCATAGTCGGCTACCCCAACGTCGGGAAGAGCAGTCTCATCAACTCTCTGAAGCGCTCTAAGGTGAGCTGCTGTGCGCTGTGGATCCTGCCCGAGTGTCACTGACTTGTCTCGCACGACAGGCATGTGCGGTGGCGGCACAGCCAGGGCACACGAAGGAGCTGCAGACAGTGCAGCTCGAGCGGGGCCTGCGCGTGATCGACTCCCCTGGTGTCGTCTTCGACGACGACGACTTTGATGATGGCAAGGGGAGCAAGAAGAGCAATGTCCTCTTGCGGAACGTCACCAAGGTGGAAGACATCGATGACCCCACCGTGATCGGTACGTCCTCGGTGGCCGCTACTGTCCTGTTGAAACTCACGCCTATTTGCGCAGTGGAGGAAATCCTGGCTCGTACAGACCCCGCGGTCATCAAGAAGCTGTACAACGTCGAGGACTGGACGTCGCCGATGGAGTTCCTCACCATGGTTGCCCTCACGAACGGTCGTCTGCTCAAGGTCCGTTCTCCTACTCTTACATTGCATCCGTGTGCTGATATTCTTTGCAGGGCGGAACTCCGGACATCCTCGCAGCCGCGCGCCAGGTGCTGATGGACTGGAACCACCAGAAGATCCCCTACTTCTCCGTCCCGCCGACCGTGCACCCCTCCCTCATCCCCTCGACCGTGCCCGGCGGCAGCAACGAGATCGCGCCCGGAGCGGAGACCGTCGGCCAGGCGCAGATCGTCACGCAGCTCGCGAAGCCGTTCACGCTCGACGGCCTCTTCGGCGCAGCGGACGCGGGCGCGTTCGGCGACAGCGGGTCCCCGGACGCGGAGATGGCGGACGAACCATTTGCTGAGGACGCCTCCGAGGAGATGGACGAGGACGGGTGAGCTCCCCGGATTCCCCAACGTCACGCACAACGCTCATGCACACCCCGACGCCAGGAAACAGATGGAGTCTGACGACCTCGCGCCACACATCCCCCGCAAGCGTTCGCGCTCCGCCTCGCCCACGCCCTCTCTCGCCTCCACCCGCGTATCCGCCACATCCGTCTCTGAGAGCGCACGGCCGCCCGCGCCAAAGCGCTTGCGCCGCTCGCACGACGTGCCCGCGTACGACGCGCCGGTGGAGGAGCACGCACGGCGGGCGATGGCGAGCGCGAACCCGCTCGGGCGGCGCGTGCTGAAGCGCGAGGCGAAGAAGGCGCGGCGCGCGGCGACCCGCGCGCTCGGGCAGGCGCGGAAGGCGGGCGGCATGGAGGTCGACGAGGATGTCGGTTTGGGGGCGACGTTCATGGATGCAGAGTAGGGTCGGGTTTGGGCTTGTGGTGCGCCGCGTGTTGTTAGGCCGTGTGTGGTTTGTGTGTATGATGTAGCTCTGTTTGGAATACGAGATCGCCAGCTTCGTGGGCGTTATGGGCGCCCTCGCTTCAAGTGGAGCATCGTTTGTCAGTCAAGTTAACGAGCAGATAATGCATATCTCAAGAACAAACGATGATAGCACTTTGTGTCGGCACGCGTCCCGAGCCGTGACCTACCATCAATCCGCGGTCTGTCAGTTTCTCTTGGGGGTTTGGCAGGCGAACGATGAATGTATGAACAGGAAAAATGGTATGCGTAAAGTACAGCAGGTAGAGAAGAGAGATAGCTATCAGGAAAGAGTTCGGCTCATGGGGATACAACTGTTCTGGGTGCCTAGGATATGGAAGACGTATTGAAAGGGAATAGAAAAGAGTAGCATAGGTAATCAGCAGACGAGATTGCAGGAAGAAGAGGACGGTCGAGGCTACACCAGTACGCATTGCGCAATAGCGTCTCGGCTGCCTCGAGGCCGGGGCGAGCGAAAGGGGAGGCGATGCGTGATCATCCAGGTATGTGAGTGTCCACGGACCTAGCCATCTTCGTAAGACGCGAACTACAGCCCGTCTGACCAGACGAGCGGTGCTGGGCCTCGCCGCTGATAAGAAAGAGGCCAGACTAGAGGAATTTGCCGGAGCCGGTCGAATCAGCGAACGTTGATTCACTCGTCCTGGCGCGTTTGAGAGGCCCGTCGGTGGTCCCGCGCGAGCCCGTACCGCGAGTGGTGAAGGCCTCCTTCCTCAGAATGATTCGAGGTTCGTAGTCGACGAGCTGGTCCTGGACGACCCAGGCGTCCTTCCATTCACTGGGGTCCGTACCGTCGAGAACGTCGGCGAAAAGGTTCAGCACCCAGCTATGTGTGTCGAGGTTCTCGGCCATCGACCTCTCCTTCTCCGTTGGTGCGTCCTCCTTGGGGTTCTCGGGAAGGGGGTCCCGACGAGCGCGCCATTCTCCGCCACGTTTGCGAAGCAGCACGCTTGTGCCCTTGGTGATGTCGCTGCTGATAGCATTCAAGCTACGCGCCGCGCGTGCTTGCTTGCGCGCGTGTCTCAGAATCAGGTATCTGCATCGGAAGAGCTGGAGCATCTGGCTCAGTAGGTTATTGAGGGGGGTCGCCTTGTTACGATCATTAACGGTGACGAATTCGAGCTCCTGGGGATCTTCTGCGAAGCCACCAGTCGAGACGGCCTGGGTTTTCGAAGAGCTGCAGAGCCGCGTGTCCTCCTCGTCGATACGGAAGGTGTCGAAATATCTGATGACGAACTGCGTCACGTTCGTGAGCGTGTGGGGGAGGAACCGCACAGCATAAAAGACCGTGACGTGGAAGAACGACTCCAGCTCGTCCGCGACGGCAATAGGGAGTGTCCATTGCGAGTCAACGTATGC
Organism: Trametes villosa; assembly: GCA_002964805.2. NCBI lineage: Eukaryota > Fungi > Basidiomycota > Agaricomycetes > Polyporales > Polyporaceae > Trametes > Trametes villosa. Next base: position 402,229 of record PUDQ02000056.1, on the reverse strand, counting down.
GACCGACATGAACTGCCAGGTACCCTGCACAAATGTCAGAACTAGTGCTCTCAGTAAGCTGGTGCGACGTACCGTGCGCTCGGGCTGCCTAGCCTTCGCTAAGGAGCGATCCTCGGTATATGGCTTCGCGAGTTCCCAGTCGGTCAATACTCCGCGCCATTGGACGATTTCTTTGCCATCGACAAGCACAAGCCGCGGGAGAATGAGAACGTTCCCCGCGCTGATGTCCCGATGCAGGAGACCATGCCTCGTGTACACGAAATAGTGAGCTGCGAAATATTGGGGAAATGCAGTCAGTTTATGGCGGCAGGAACGACGTATACGGAAGGACGTACTTTCAATGCAGTCAGCCATCAGGCTGATCAACTGATACGTTGACTTGAACTCCTCGAAGGGCAGGCAGACGTCTTGCACTGCAATGCGATAATGGATATGATGGCGCAAGGTTCCTCCGGCGTCCGGTTCGTCTGGTTCCTCTGAAGGGAGAGGCCGCTTGGAGGTGCCGCCTTCCTCATCTTGAAGGGTATGAGGGCGCTTCCTACTGCAGCCTGGTTCCTCGGTCGAGGATGTAGCGGTATCGGCTGCCTTGCGACGCACGTCCGCCCTCATCCTCTCCTTCACAGTCTGCTCGTACTGGGCAGTGAACGCGGTTTGGTTCCCCACGTCCCCGTGACGGAGAACGGCCGGAACGACGATCTGGTCGTCTCCAGCAAACCTCTCCAAGTAGACGCCTTCTGGCTCAACGCCCTCGTAGAAGGGGCGCCAGGAATCCTTCAGGAATACGAATCGCTGGGTCTTCGCGTCGAGGGCGACGTACCCTCGCGTCGCCCGACCGAACATTGACGACGACTGGAACATCGGTTTCGCGACCAGGAACACCCGCTCGTCCTTCCCGACCTTGAGCTTGTAGCGTGGCCACCCTGCAGCGAGAGACTCCCGGAACTTCTCCCGGACGTATCTGAACACGCGCGGATCTCCCTCGACCTTCTCGACCTCTGCTAGGTCCGGGTCTGTGTCCTCAGGCGCGGGTTCGGGGTTCGCGTCGCCTCGGGACGGCTGGGCAGACTCCTCCGACGAGCCGGGCGTAGCATCCTTCTTCGCTCTGCGCCGTTTGGTCGTCTTTGCAGGCTGGGACGCGGCGTCTCCTTGCTGAGGAACATCCACATCGGTCGCTCCTGACGGCGCGGAGGGTGTCTTGGAGGACGTCTCGGGAGGAGACTGAGGGCGAGCCGGAGGGGGCTTGTAGTTCTCGGTGCCGGGTTCCATGTAGTCCATGTCGAGCTTCTCGTCGGGTTGAGCAAGCTCGTCCATGAGCCGGAATGCCATCGTACCAGGTTTGATCAGCGTCGCGGTCGGGTCCAGGCCTTGTTGAGTTTCGTCGAGCAGGAGAAGCCGCGAGATGAGGGCCAGGAGCGGCTCTGGGTTCCTTGCGTAGTTGACCTTCTTGGACACGATAACCCCGGACCTGTCCCAGCGCATGGCGCGGAACGAGTCGCCAATGATGAAGAGGGAGTAGAGCGCGATTCGGTGTTGATACAGGAAGACCTGCCGTGCGTACGTGATGAGCTGGGCGCGCACGTCGAGGCGCGACTGCGCCTCGCTCTCCGCGATCTTCCCCTTTCGGTCGTCCCAGGGATCGTATCTAGATTCTCCCCTCTTGAACTCGATGTAGAAGCGGCAGTATGTCCAGTCCGGCCAGTCGCCCTTTGGTAGCCGGTCCTCGGGATAGATCGCGGCATCGACCTTGGACTTTGAGGCGTCTGATGCGTTGGCCTTGTACCTCGAGAGCGCCGCCTTGTACTTGTGAGACAGTATGAAAGGGTTCAGGACGTTAACCTACAAGAGTCGTCGCATTAGTCGAAGACGGGGCCGCAGAGAGCATTCCACATACAAAAGCCTCCGCAATATCATCCTCCTTCAAGTTCACAGCTTTCTTCGATTCCGAGCTGCTGTAGAACAACTTGGAGAGCGCGTCCTTCACATCGTCCACCGTCTTGGTATCTAGCTCGGGCCGACCCTCGGAGGGCGTTGGGAGAAGATCCTTGACGAATTCCGCCAGCTCGACGAGTACCGTTGTGCCCATGCTTGAACCGCCCTCGAGGCGTCTGTCTAGAGTGGCGTTAGGCTGTAGCGAGAGCCCGTGCTTTCTGGGGTCAAAATTGTTCGAGTTGGCCGGTTTGTACGGACTCGTCTTCTGGCCTGACGGGGCTGCGTAAGAGACGGGCTGTGGAGCTGGCTTTTCCTTAAACTCATCCATCGTGAGCTGAGAGAGAGAAACGTGAGAGGGCGGTGAGGACTTACAGGGAAGACGCTCGCAAGGTTTATAAATCTGTGAACGAGCCCGTGGCTAAACTAGCCACGCTGCGGGATGTGCGTGGTTCTGGCTAATGCTGCGAATTTCGAGCGCAGCGGCTGATTGTGCAGGTACTTTAAGCTAAATCGATAGCAGGAGGCAATGGAGACAATGGGCCTACTCGAAGTCGTGGTTGAAGGCAAGCTGTTGACGCGGGCGGGCGTCTCATGGCGAACTTGGGTGGGATTTCCTAATGCAGACGGCATTCAACACTCCGCTCGTCGCTTAACGAGTTCTGCATCAAGCCATGGCACCCAAGATCATCGCAGCAGGGTAGGACAACAGCGCAATCGACGATGTGCTTGCAGACTTCGGCAAGGCTTTGATCTCGAAAACAAATCCTCCGTGTAGGAGAGCAGCTCATTTTCAAGTAACAACGCACCTGCGTACGCTTCAACTTCTAAGGCTGGCACTCCCTATCATGCTTCCACTCGCATCTGGGCACCTCGACTTCCACAATTTCCCAACACGCTCGTGAGCGAGCTCGAGCTGGAGTGTAGCGGGATGCAGTGAGTCACGGTCGTGGTCGTCGCAGCCGCCTCTTACTCACTCAATCGGCCTCCGAGTCAAGGCGGCTTGCTCAGTCACCCGCGCGTGCGACTTGGCAACCACTCCGACCTCGACCACGACCTGGATTAGGCGTACAAAGTCGCCTATTGTCCCACCCTCACCGTCTCTCGTCTCCTTTGTTATTGAGCACGTGCCTGGCCCGTTGCACTGAGCCACGCGTCGCCGTCTTAGCCACCACTCTCTCGAGTATATCTACTCGTCTGCTCGCTCACGTTCGTGCACCCATCTTCTGTCACTCCTGATCACTCTCAGCCATAGCCATGTCTGACAAACAATCTCCCACCTCCAGAGTACTCACCGGCAACTCCGAGAGTAGTCCGAGCCAGAGCAACGCGCTCACAGAGCCTGTCAAACACGGCTTCTTGGCCGATTGGGAGCTAGCCAATTTTGCGCCGGAAGACGGTTCGAAGGAGCACGCGAGACATCCTGGGCGCACGGTGCGTGTCCCTTTTACTCGATCATTGCGTCTTTCTCATGCTCTCATATTCTCGTTAGGGAACCTGGCAATTTATGTCTGTCGCCTACGTGAGGCAACCCGAGTCTCCTGTACAGCGGGGGGTCGATAGCGCGGTCCCGGACGACAGGCTCTATGCGCCCGCGACCGCTCCAGGGGACACGGTCATGAGCCACTCCGCCCATGTGCTGTCCGGCGCTCCTCCCGCGCTCAACCGGCTCGCGACTCACGAGCTCGAAAACCCGCCGATGCACGAACCCGGGGCCGGGGTGTACGGCGAGGTCCTCCGGAGTGATAAGGAGGGCGCGGTGAAGGGCCCGACAGACAAGCCGATTGACATGGACTCGCGGGCGCCGGATGCGGAGCTGGTGAGTGGCCGCGCGTTGTGAGCGGTGTGTGCGGAGGATCATGCGTGCTAACGGGGTGTGTACAGATGTAGTAGCATCGCGTCGGATTGCATGTTACTACATGCTACGTCTTCGCTGAACAATCGCTTTTCTCATTTCGTGCGTTGTGTGAGGCCAAACTTACGCGTCGTATAGGATAGGCGCGAATCGCACAGTTACAACGTAGGGGCTGAGGCACATTTGGACGAGGTGCAGGACAAGAAGCGTGGCTGGCGGTCGCTGAGTTCTTGGGCACACGCTTTCTTCACTGACACACGTTGCCTGTTGCCGCGTGCATATCTTCACGTGTTCATTCTAAACTCAGTCAGGTCACTGCAGCAGAGCGCTGGCGAACCATCGTTGCCTCGCACTAACGCGCAAGAGGAGCGAGCGGATCTCCTGGATCCATAGCGATCAACGCATCTCAAGCCGTGTATACGCTGGTGGATATAACCAGGTATGTAGAAGGCACCGGTTCCAGATGAGGGCAGTCCGCTGATACCGATGCCCAGGCGGTGCGATGAGTACGGATTGTGTAGTTTATGTGAGAGCAGATCGAAGAGTCTCACCTTTACACCAGCCATAAGAGCACTTATGCGGTTTTGTCAGGGTCCTTCAGGAAGGAAACATAGCTTGCATCCCCGATTGACACGCTCGTGTGCGTCCCGGAGTGATCGCATAGAAGCCTCGGATATACTTGCAGAAGATGTGTATCGCGAGGACTGGGAGTCAACTGACGCAAGAGAGACACCCGTTGCGGGAGGGGCTCATATCATCGTTGGTATTTACCCTCAGGCTCGAAGCCGTCGTCCATTCCAGTTCACTGACCAGTTCCGTGGCTGACAGGAAAAAGTGCACTTCCAGTCTCGCAGACTCGTCGTCGCGCTCGTCCACCGCAAACAGGTCATCGTTACACGGCTGGAAGACGACCTCGAGAGCTTCTTCTGGGTGCTGCTCTACGCGGTCACGCGCAAGCTCGCCGGCGCCCATGTCGGGGAAACCGAGCTAGAGAAGCGAGCCATACACATCGCCCATCACAGGACGTTCGGCGGAACGTCCGCTGCGGAGATCCTCGAACAACGCACCCCAGACCTGTTCATAGCGGCGCTGCATCACCCCTGCGTGCAAGCGGTCGTGGAGTACCCGCTTGCCTGCATTCTAGGAGACTTTTATGAGCGCGCTTACAAGGACTTGCTCGCTGGCATACACTGGCCCAAGACGCCACCGGATGTCCCCGCAGAGGACGACATCATGCCGTTGACGGAGATGGGACGCGAGGAGGCCGCCCTTTACAGAGCACGTCTAGTGGCACAATACGAGGCCGTCGAGGAGCGAAGGCGCGAGTGCCACGAGGCGTCTATGGTGTTCTTCAGCCACGCCCAGATGCAGGCGCAGCTGCAACGCGCGCTCCTCCAGCTGCCGCCGACCATTACGAAGAAGGCGCTGCAGGGGAGGGTTCTTAGGAGACGACGGGCGAACGGGAACGAGGACAGCCGGGAGGGGCACCCGTAGAAGAGCTACAGATAGGGGGATTCGCTTCTGATACTGGTGAGTATATGCGTGTTGTGGATATACAGACGGTGGACAGAGGCGTGCGCTAACGGTTTGTGCGCAGTTGTAGCACCGTACCGCAGCAGATTGCATAGCCTGCGCTTTGCCTTGACGGAGTCGGCGGCGCACTGAACTCGGCAAGAGCTGTACAGAGATTATAACACGAGTACAAACGAAACAGAGGAGACAGACCCTGGCGTCGGACTTGGCGCGGTGTTCTGCGCACCCAGGGCCAGCCTACCTACGATTGATCCTATCCCGGCGCCGCTCCCTAGGTCTGCTGTGCTAGAATCTCCTCCCAAGCCACCAGAACCTTACGGAGCCTCCTTTGCATCTCGGCATAGGTGAAGAACGTCGGCACCGGATCGGCGATGGAAGGGGGTGCTTTCTTGGGGAGAGGATCATTCTTGAAGTCGTAGTTGTGCGTTGCCTTGAAGGCATTCGGTCTTGACTGGCGGCTGTTGCCCTCCCGCCGGCTTGGAATTTCCAACTCCGCCTTCTTGCCCAAGATCGTTGCTGCGAACTGGGCACGTTCTTCGAGCATGTCCTGAAGGTAGTCGAAAAGAAACCAGAGGAGTGGAGAGCTCGTGTGTTCTTGAACGACATCCAACTGCAGCAGTGAGATGAGTCCGGACGTCTTGCCCACTCAAGCGCCGCCAATCTGGTGTATCGACGTTGCGCCAAATATATCGTGGAATAGCCCGCAGATATCGTCTTGCTCGTGCTCGTCGTCGGCTCCCGATTTGACAAGCTTTCTCAGCCATGCGTATAGCAGAACCCAGAAGAATGACTCCACGTTGTCTTCAACCATAGCCTGGATAGGTCTCTCTCCCTCGGCGAGACGCCTCAGGATACGGCGTGACATGAACTGGAACGAGCCGCCCTGGACGACTGCCCGTCAACACAGTCCTGCCAGCACGTTGCGGCGGAAGATGAAGCTCGTACCGTGATAGTTATACCGCGGACCTCTTCCAGAGGCACGCTGATGATGCCAGACGCCATGGATGAGGCCGCAGTTTTCAAGGGCTTCAGCTCGGGTGTTTCTTTCAGATGCGAGATACGATGACGAGTGGACCGGGTTTGTACGAGCATGCTGAATGTCGTTCAGGAGTTCCACAGACGCAGTAGCGCCTTGTCCTCTTTCAAGCCAGGGCTGTTTCAGTATAAAGGTCGCAGCGCCGTATCTCTTGGCCTAACAGGAGCGTATAGGCTGGAGCAACGAATCGACATGAGAAGGGTGAGCATAAGTATCATGGCGGGAAGATGAGCTTACCTGACAATGCACTACTCTGACCTTCAAAATAATCCCTATCGCTTCCGAAGCTGCTACCAGTCGGTGATAGCGCAGCGCAAGATGAGGGCCTCCCCTGGACTCGAAGACTGCAACAGCTGGCCAGTGGCGGCGTGGGCCCGGCGGCGCGCAAGGCTAATAAGGTGGCGGTGCATTGCCGTGCCGTTTCGGGCAGTCCTCCGGGCGCTACGAGCGTGGCACCAGTTCGAACCGCGCCGAGAAAGCGTGTTCTGCGAAAATCCAGCCATCTAGCACCCGGCCGCTGCATCGGATGAAGAATCTCATATGAGGTCTTTCTAACTGCTCCCTACATTACACAACGAAGTCAGGATCTGTCAGGTACGTGCACTTACGTGGAACCGGCGCGCTCTCGGACAAGCCGCAAAGCCTGCTCGTGAGAGGACAGAGTACCACCGTGCTGATCACATTCTCTATTCATTGTTTCCTCAAGATGGCCTATTCATTTGCCACGCCAGCACTTGGACTTGCGCTTTTTGAGGGTGCAAGTCTCTCATCGCGTGCACCATCACTATTTGACTCACCGGGAAGAGAAGCCATCACGGTAAAACTCTCGTTGAACTCCAAAAATCCGCCGTCTCTGATCTATCGATAACCAGGGCCCTTCCCAGTTCATGTCACGCAAGCTTCTGGAAGCTATCGTCAACGAAGACTTCACCGTCGCCGCTGCGGTGGAGGACGACACGGAGGCCTTCTTCTGGGTATTGCTCTATGCAGTCACGCGGAGGCTCGCGGACCTCGACGCCGGAGACACGCAGGCTGAAAAGACGGCCATTTACGGGGTCCACTGCACCACCTTTGGCGGCATATCAGCGGCGGAGATCCTCCGCGTGCGCACGCCAGAGCTACTCGAGGGCGTACTCAAGTACGACTGTGTGCAGGAGCTCGCGCCATGGCCCCTGACCGAGGCGCTCATGGATTTCGAAGACTGCATGCGAAACCAGAAGAACGCCAGATCGCGTTATCTAAAGGAACCCGTGGCATCCGAGATACAACATCCGACGTGGAGGGCCCAAAAGTTGGCCGCGGCTCGTAGGGCTCGCCAACAGGCAGCGTTCGACGCCCTGCAGCGGCAAAAGCGCGAGTGGCTTGAAACCTCTGCCGCATTCTTCACCCACGACGCGATCCAGCAGCGACTAGAACGCGCGCTGCTCTTACTGGAGCCCGGCTCCGACGAAGAAGACTTGGAGGCTGAGTCGGGCAGCGACGATGAGGGCTCGATAGTGGCGGAGATGGGTGCTGACGCTGACTGAGGGCGGCGCATGCTCTACTTCCTATCGGAGTACAACACCACACGGTGTAGTATTCTATGGATATTCTACGGATTCATTGTAGCTTGCAATCTGAGTTCGTTCGCTACTACAGAGTCGTATTCAGATGCTTGTGGCAAGTCGCCCGCCTGAAACTGCCTCGCCCGCGGTCGGAGCCACCGCTCGCGAGGGTGGAAGCCGACCTGTAGGACGGCAGTAAGCCTCGCCACGCCGATGGCGTTGACCACTCAAACGGCCTGCAGTGAGGTTGTTTTATAAACATATTACCCTCATTCTCGTGCGTACGCGTTCGTATCAGATCAATATCCGAATCAAAAACACACTGATATTCGGGCTCGTTCACAGGCTACAAGATAATCGGACTGGGTCTCTGTTCACAGTAGGCGGATGGTATGTACCACGCATCGGCTAGCGGCTCCTGGGGTAGCGTTCGCGCGCTGGGGTGGGCTGATTGTGATGGGCCTCCTCGTGCGGCCACTCACACCACCGGCGCTGCGGTTTCCGCCCCCCTCTCACTTCGCATCGCTTCAGGCCGTTCCGTCTGCGGCCTCGTCGTCATCGGTACCCTCGTCGTCCTCGGTGGCCTCGTCATCCTCATTGTCCTTGTCGTCCTTGTCGTCCCCGGCAGCGTCGGCGGCGTGTTCAGCGGCGAAGGCCTGCGCATCGGCGGTGGCGTCGAAGGCTGCACCCTGTCAGAGAGAGGAGGTGAGCCCTTGAGATCAAAACCCAGGCGTACGTCGGGCCGCATCCCGAGCGTGCAACGCACCTCGGTCGTCGTCACATTGCCGTACCACTCGGAGCGAGAAGGGTAGATCTCCGTCCACTGCTCGCAGCCGTCTTCCGAGGAGACGTACATAGCGCCGCCGTGCGACGTGACGTACGCTTTGCCGTGAGACGAGGCCGAGTCCTTGATGGCAGCGACGACGTCTTTCTCGGCCTCGTTGCAGCTACCGCAAGCGGGGAGGGTGAACGTGAGTCGCCCAGTGATGTCGGAGCCCTGCGGGACGTGCCCAGTAATTAGTGCCACCGCCGAGCCGCAAAATGCGTAGCTGAATTAAGGGAATTCTTACCTTGACAACAATCTTGATGTGGGAATAAACATTGGCCGGGAGATGTTTGGCGATGGCGATCATCCCTTGGCTGACGATGTTGGGGTTCTTAAAAGCAATCCTGGCCGTGTACGTGACCTGAGGCTGCGACGGAAGGCATCAGTATCGTTGGTATACCGTGTCATGCATGCAAAGGAGAGGGAGCACTTACGTTGGCCCCCGCCTCCAGGTGTCTGTCTTGGACCTTAGCCAGAGAAGAGTGCTCAGCGATAGCGGCGACGCCGCTGACGACGGTCCCTTTGATCTTGCCGTCCCCGCCGCGAGAGATCTCGATTGTGATCTCCCTATTGGTGAGCTCGGAGACATCGGCCTCCCAAGCGGTAGCCTTCTGGCCCCAAGACTTGGGGAGCAATTGCGACTGTTCGACGCTCTGGTTCGCCCACATCTTGAGCAGAGGGACGTAGTTGATAAAGACTGAACCTCCGTCCCTGCAACGTACAGTCGACCGATCAGCACCGGGAAAAGATAGCCGTGTGTGTGGATGCGCACTTCACCGAGTTCGTGACGAGGACGGTGTCCATCGTCTCCTTGTTGTTCTTCTTGACAATGAATCCTAGACGCGGCCGGAGCTCGTCAGCACTGGATCATGCGAGCCGACGATACGAGGAACGCACCAGTTCCAAAGTGGTCGATGTTGACACCGCTCATGTTCCCGACGCGGGATTTGTAGTTCCCGGGTCCGCCGAACGGCGTAGGCTTCTGCAATGTAACGGTCAGAGGGCGAACAGGAAGGTGGGAGGGAGGGTGGGTTGAAACTTGCAGTGAAGCTGTACTGAGGATTGTTCTTCTGGGTGCTGTCCAAGAGAAGATCGGTGGCGTAGCCAGGCTAAAAGAAGGCGGTTAGCGCGGTGTCCGGGGAGCGCATACTAGGCCGAGCGTCAACGTACCGCGACAGCCTGATACCCAGGCTCCGTGGTAACTTTGGAGTTGGTGTTGTCCACGGTGGCGCGGCAACCCGCGATACTAGGAATACGTCGGGTCAGATGCAGGGCTATGCTTCTAATCAGTGCGACTCACTTATCAGTCCAAACGACGGTCTGAGAGCCTAATAAAGCAGTAAGCAGGGTATCAGCAGCTCGTCATCGAGCGGGCGGAATTTTACCTCCTTCGTTGAGCTCGAAGACCCTGTTGTGACACGATCGTGAGCCCCATGCGAGTGACAGTAAACCTCGCGGGTGATCATTCACTGACCTCCAGGCTACGGGGTGCACCTCTTTGAAGGCGACCCCTCCGGACGGAACGAAGGCCAAGGTCAGCTTGCAGGAGCCGCGGAACTCGGGGCTGTAATATCATTGTTGGCACCGCGGATTCGACGCCTGAATAGAGGGGGCGAACACTCACGCGGGGACGAAAGTCAACGTCTTGGAGGTGACAGCCATTGTTTGAAGTGCAGGTCGGTGGTTCAAGGTAGTTATAGACGAGAGTGGTTGGGCTGAGAGCTGTTCAATGAGGATGCTGAAGGATTACCGTGTCCTGGGCCTCTTTATATAGCTTTGCGATGTCGGGGACGAATGCGCAGAGTAATCCTAGAGAAATTACCGTCAAAACTGAACTTCCGGAGTTCTATTGTCTCCGCCTGCTCACTGTAGCTCTCGACATTGGTGTCGACGTGCGATCAACTAGGTTGTAGGATTCTTGGAATGGATGGCGCTGTTTTCCGCGACTTACTGACCTCCGGTGTCCAATGTCTTCCCCTTTGGCGTGTGGTGTGACTGCGCCCGTAGGTCAAGTAGCGTATCGGCAGTTTCGGGCTGGGAAGAACATAGAGAAATACCCACACGTGCCGACTGCGCGTCCCGCGTGGACATGATGTCGCACGACGGTAGAAGGAGGTGCGCGGCGTCCACCGGCGATAGCAACGGAAGGCGCTGAGCTCTCCGAGGGACCGATGGCGCGCTCCCGCGCAGGAACGAGAGTCGCGGGAGGCTGTGCATAGCACTTCTCAGTGTCATAGCTTCGTAGGAGCTGTATGTCAGGACTGACCAAATAGCTTGCGCACGATTTTTCGGGGATGGACAAATCTGTAGACGCCTGTCATGTCAGTGATACATGCTGCTCTCTAACCAACCTTAAGCGAAAGATGTGCGATTTCTGTTGTAGAGAACAAGTGCTGACATATATATGGGGTCCCGATGCGGGCGCACACGTATTGAGATATCGAGAACGAGCACAGGTAGTAGACTCCAGTACGCGCACCCCTCCAATGTTACGCTCATCTGTGAAGGATTGGTCGAAGATGCACGAAAGGAACTGCCGGAGAAGTGCTTCTAGGTTAGATGTATGCTAAAAAACAACCACAGATGAAGTCATAGTGCTTTACCTGTGGCAGCGATGGACCCAAACTTTTATCGCTCGAACGTAACACCGTGACCACGGTCTCACCGTAGGGCCGCGCCTGGCGCCCTTGCAGGTTGCCAGCGTGCTAGAAGGAACCTCGTAGTCGTATGGATAGGATTTCGAACTCTTTCGATGTATTTCACGAGCTTTCCGCGCATTCGGACTAGAGAGGATGCTGGAGACCGCGGGGGAGCCAAAGGAAAGCGGATCGCGGGAAGCAGTCGTGGGCGCTTCACGTGGGCGCTCAGTGTGGCTATGGTCACCCCGTCCTAAAAAGGAAGACCGAAGTCGTTAGACTCGAGGGTAAGCGCCTGCGGCCTGGCTCTTGCGTCGACCACGATCAGGCTTGTATCCTGTTCAAGGCAGCGTGCGTATCTCTGACACTTGCCCAAAGCCTGATAGGACGCTTACTTTAGATGGCATACATACAGGAAGAAATATCTCAGCCAGGCTATCTGCACGGCGCGGCTATAGTGACCAAGTCTCTGCGTTGGCACCCGAGTTCTCAGCCGTCTTTCACGCTGCCACTCCGAAACATGACCCATATGGAGTCCCCAGGTTTGTGCGGCAGGAATTCCGATGTCATTGCATTAGCTACCCACAGCAAACCGGGGGAATCGTCTCCCTATGATTTCGCGGTGCTTGGCAGGTTCGCGCCCGAAGAAGCTCTATCGCCGCGACATCTGTCAATGAAGCACGAACGGATCATGGTGCGTGTATAGCATTCCTACCTCTGCCATCCGCTTACATCACTTACTTGAGACCCAGGGGTCGTGGCAGTTCCTTGCGGTAGCAAAAGTGAGGCATCCCGAACGTCCGCTCACACTCGCGGACGAACTCGAGTCGTTCTTCCACCTCCTCCTACACTACGGCGCGCGCTACCTCCGGCATACGTACAGCGACGGGGAAGGCGGTGCTGCGCACCTCATATACAGCTACTTCTATGACTTCCAGAATGTCAGCTACAAGGCGAGCTCGATTCGGTGCAGCGCCGTCAAGAGCTGCGCAGTCTCTTATGGAGTCGTCAACGTCGACGGCCCCGAACTCAAGTTCCTCGATAAGGACGGCCTTGCGAACCACCCCCTCAACGACCTCTTGCGACGATGGCTCGTGCTGCATGTCGCTCGCTACCGCGTACTCGAGCAACAGCTTCAAGATAGCAAGTCCTTCTCCACCGATTCCCCCAAGACGACGCAATCCGTGGCTGATACCTCCTCCGAGTTGCGCGACAAGTACATTGAGGACGCTCACGACAGCGACTTCTCGGACCACGAGTACGGCGACGACAGCACAGATCAAATCTCAAGAGCAGACTGGCTCGGCCCTGACGACTCGGAGGACGAAAGCGCGGTTCAGGCCCGTCGGGCTCTGACGCAGGCGCGTGCGGCGCGTCTCGACACCCACGACGCGACGATCAAGATATTCAACAAGTTCCTTCGCCGAAGACGTGTTTGGCCCACGGACGACGTCGTGGGGGACCAACTCGACGCATCAAAGTACCTGATGAACAGCTGAAGGGGTCTCCACTTAGGTCGGTTGTCGGAGACCCACAATGAGGTTGGCTCGCCAAATCATATAGGCTTTATTCGCGTCACTTCTTCGGCTGTCGTATCTTACAAGTGTCATTGTATACACATTGCACTTCGGGCTCGTTCACAGGCTACAAGATTATCTGGCTGACCCTCCGTTCACAATAAGCGGACGGCGTATACCACACAACGTCCAGGGTCTCGGCATGGGGTAGCGTTTGCGCGGTGCGGTGCGCACGTCCTGAGTGGTGCGATCGTCCCGCCACTGCGTCTGCCGATACCGCCCACGTTGGTGTATCCATCGGCCTCTTGCTTCGTGTTTCCTCAGGCATCGTCGTCGCTTTCGCCGTCGTCGTCATCGTCGTCGTTGGCGGCGGCGGCAGCAGCAGCCTGAGCGTCGGCGGCGCGGGCCGCGGCAAACGCCTGCGCATCAGCGAGGGCGTCGAAAGCTGTGCCCTGTTAGAGAGCGAGGGTGAGCCCTTTAGAGAACTCAGGCATGCATTGGGACGGGCCCGGACGTGCAGCGTACCTCGCTGTTGGGATTGGCGATCCCAACCCAGTACTGACTGGCGGGGTTGATCTCCATCCACTTCTCGCGGCCGCTCTTGGTGTTGAGCAGCACTGCACCGCTGTGGGCCTTGATGAACGCCTTGCCGTAGATGGTCGGGGGCGACTCCCGTATGGCGATGTTCACGTGCTCCTCGGCCTTGTTGCAACTGCCGGAGATTGGGAGCGTGAGTGTAAGCGAGGCCTCGGTGTCGTAGCCCTAGGAAAGGGACGTCGTCAATCCTCGGGGATCGGTAGAGACATGGCGTAACCGGTCGCAAGCCCACCTTGGACACGATCTTGATGTCGGTATAGTCCCCGGCGGGGAGATTGTTGACGATGGTCTCGATCGCATCTCCGACGAGGCCGGGGAGCGCGAAGGCGATGTTGGCAGTGTAGGTGACGTGCTGTTGCGGTGCAGAATATGAGCGTGTTCGAACAGTCTGCGCATCCGAATGAATCGGGTGACACTGACGTAGGGACCTTCGGATACGGCGAAGGACTCCTGGGCGATAGCGCTGGCGGTGATCTTGGCCACGCGTGGAGCTTCGACGGTGCCTTTGATGGTGCCGTTCTGCTGGCGAGAAATCTGAATGTCGATGCGCTTCTCGTTGAGCTTGGAGAGATCGGCCTCCCAAGCCGTAGCCTTCTGGTCCAAAGCCGCGGGGAGGATCTCCGACTGTTTGACGTCCGCGTTCGCCCAGACCTTGAGGAGAGGGACGTAGTCAATGTAGACCGATCCTCCGTCCCTGCAGGGCACATATGAGCGATCAGTTGCCGGAAGGGATGGCTATATGCGTAGATGCGCACTTGACCGGGGGAATGACGAGGACGGTGTCCATCGTCTGCTTGCCGTTCTTCGCAACAACAAATCCTAGGCGCAGGCGGAACTCATCAGTACCGGGTAACGCGGCCCCACGAGCCGACGACACGAGGAACGCACCGGTTCCAAAGCGGTCGATGTCAGTCCCGGTCATGTTACTGACGCGGGATTTAGTGTTACCAGCGCCGCCAAATAAGGTTGGCTCCTACAAGAACACGATAAGATGGCGTGTAGAAGGGGCAACGAACTGGAAATTACAGTGAAACTATACACAGGCTTCTTTGGTTGACTGTTGTCCAGGAGAAGGTCGGTAGCGTGGCCAGCCTAGACCGAGGCGGTGAGCACGGCTTAGAGGGAAGACATCGGGCGAGCGTGGGCCACCGTACCGGAACAATCTGATACTCCTCCACAGTGACGAGGTCCGTGCTGTCCACGGTGGCGCGGCACCCCGCGAGACTGGTAGTACGTCGCGTTAGAGGCAGGACTTTCCTTGTAGTAGGTACTACTCACTTATCGGTCCAGACGATGGTCTGAGTGCCTGAGCGAGAGGTTAGCGGGTTGTCGGAGGTTCGTCATCGCGCAAACGGGTGTTTACCTCCTTCGTTGAGCTCGAACACCCTGTTGGAACGCGATTGTGAGGCTCAGCAGGTAACATTAGACCTCGCGGGCGAGAAGAGGTACTGACTTCCATTAGGCAATGGCGTGGGTATATCCTTGGGTACTTTTGAGCTCACCCTCACCCATACCCTCGTTTACCCATACCCACCGATCCGTGGGTATGTAGGGTTAGGGTTACCCTATCCCCGGGTCATGAACCCATGGGTACTTCACCCATTGTGAGGGCAATCCTCGTATCCCCGGGTCAAAAGTATATTTATGTGAGCATAGTCCAAAGACCTAGATGGACAGAGAAATCGATAGATTGCCATGTACAGGGGGTGCTACACTACTCCTAAGAAGTACTGAATAGTTCCTAGGTAGCAGTTCATGTCAGCTAGTAGTATGGCAATGAGGCAGAGGCAGAATCATACCGGACAAGCTTGTCGAGCCCAACGTGAGAGAGCAAGCAACTGGGCATTGGAAGCAGGAGCCGGAGCTCCCCCCGGTAGCCCAGAATGAGCAAGGAACAACTGTAGTCCAACGAACTCCTCCCACACCGCCCGAAGGTACCTATGGCCTTGGAAGAAAGACCACATGCGGAAGAAGTCTAAAAGGAGGTCGAGCTGCTCTCTATCCAGAGCTCCCACAGGCACCACAAACGAGTCCTCTTCAAGATCCTGCACCCAGTTGTGGAAGGCCGAAGACGGTAGAGCTCGGAAAGCCTCAAAGGTGGTCGGGAGAGGATACTACAAGCTCTGTAGTGAGAATGGAATGCTCACAAGCCGAGATAGCGGGTATGTACCTCATAAATGACCCTAGTACTCATCTCATACACCCTTAGAACCAGATAGTGGATGACAATCTGGCCGCGAGGGCTCGTCCAGTCGTCGCGAAGGAGTTCTATCCGGATGTGCCCCGGCTCGGGCACGACTGCAGAGGCCGGCAGCGCAGGCGAGCTTGAAGGAGATCGCGGGGGCGAGGGCGAGGGCGAGACAATATCGGAGATGTAGACGAGGTCGGGCGGTGACGAAGACGGGCGGGACATGATGAGCGAGTGGGCCGTGGTGGTCGAGAGCAAAAGCGACGAAAAATGTAGCGCGCGGCAGCGGCAGCCACAACGGCAACCCGCGGAGAGACGGCGGTGGCGCAGGCGCAAAGAGACGGCGGCGGCGTAGGCACAACATGCAGGCTCTAAGTACTACAAGCGAGACGTCATTCAGAACGACGTGCACGAGCCGCAGCTGGGGATGCCGCGTACGACGAGAGAGCCCGAGGTAGAGTCCAAGGACAGGTCGCGAACATAACAGACAGCGCGAGGGCGCACGCGCGCGCGCGCGCAGTGCGCACCCACACACGCCGACGTACACGAACACAAACAAAATGTAGTACATGCTTCACGAGACCTCAAGCGTCGGAACGCTGATCAGCCAGAATCTGCTCAATACGATCCCATCCATCTTCCATCTCGTAATCGAGCCCTGTGCCAGCGACCTCGTCGAGCTTCGACACAGCGCGCACGTCCTCCGACCGCACAATGCCCAGGCGGACCCAGTCGCCCACGCACATGACGGCGCGCGTCGTTTGCGCGCTGAGGCGGCTCCTGACGTGGCTCAACAGGCGGCGTCCGCGACTGAACGTTCGTTCGACGTCGACGGACGTTGCTGTGAAACACGCGGGCGGCAGTCAGTACAGACAGAGGCGATCGCAGTGGAGGAAGACATACCAGGGATGGAAAGGTAGTCTAGTGCCATACGGGCGAGGCGCGGGTACAGCGAGCGCTGGGCGTGCCACCAGGCGATCGCGTCCTTCGTGGGCTCGGGCGGCGTTGCGAGGTAGCGTGTGAGCTCGTCGTCGCCGTTCGACGTGAGCGCGCTCAGGCCGGGGAGATGATCGAATATGTTGGCACCCTACACGAATGAACTGTCCGTGAGCTCGACGAGCGGGTGTGCAACATGCACAGGACTTACGAGGGGCACATCGTGATCAGAAGGTTCTTCCTCCTCGCCGGCGTCGTCGAGGTGGTCGCCAGACGCGTAATGCAGCTCGTACTCCTCGCGAACCATCTCGCGGGCGTTCTTGAGCCACGCGGCGGGCCAGCGAGCTTGCTCGAAGTAACGCATCTTGTGTCCCGGATGAAGTACTGCGAGAAGGGAAGGTTAGTGAGGTGCTCGCCCGACGACGATGACAGTACGTACCCATCGCGATCCTGTACGTCGCAGACATATCACTCATCTTGTAATACTTATTTAACGTCTTCTTGGCGAACCCGAGGGCGGTCTGGATGGCCGGGTGGAGATGGCTTGACGGGCGTGTGCTGTTCGTGAGGTGGGCGTCGATATGGTCCATGGCGGGGATGACCATCGCCAGGCTGGGGGTGTCGCGAGAGAAGTACAGCGTGGCGTCCTTGTAGATCTGGTAGCCATTAGGTGAGCGGGCGCGCGGATGGCCATGGGCGATGGGGCGAGGATGTCGGGCAAAGGCGAAGAGCAGACATGAGAGGAGATGTTGAGGGCGAAGATGGGGGTGCAGACGAAAGGTGTGGCATGGGAGGAGCGGGAACGCGGGCACAGGCGAGGGCAGAGGGCAGAGGGCACAGCGCGCGGGCAGGTTCGGCGGTCGTGAGAGTGAGCGCAAGTCAAAAATAACATCCGTGGGATCGCACGTACCTTGAGAGTGTCGCGAAGCTGTTCAGCGAGCGTCCATTCCTCGGCAGACAGCTCGAACGCCCGCAGACCGCGCTCCTGCTTGGAGCACAGGGCGTCGATGGCGTCGCGGTAGGTGATCGCGTCTTCGAGCATGTCGAATGTTGAGTTCCAACGAGTCTTGACGTCACGCGAGAGGAGCTTTTCGTCGAGTTTGAGCTCCTCGAGGATGGCTTTCCATGCGGGGAGGATGACCGTCGTGGAGTGAATGATCTTGAACGCCAGCCTTCGCATCTGTCAAACCGTGTGAACGCGTGCGCTTCTCCCGCAGGGTGGCGAACCCAAACCTTAGTGAGCACCATCTTCAGGGGACGAATCTCTCTCTCGTACTCCTTGAGCTCTTCCCCCTCCAGCGTCGCCACCTCATCCACCCAGCTGTCATCGTCGTCGCTCAGCAGCTCGTCCTCGCCGTCGGCTCCCGGCTCCTCGCCACCCAACTCGGCGGCAAGTGCCCTCTCCTCAGCCTCTAGCTCCTGCACATGAGCAAGCAGCTCACGGACGTCGTCGTCAACCTCCTCAGCGTCGGCCACCGCCTTGACGTCGAACTGACGGATCAGGCTGCGAGCCGACAGGTTGAGGATATGCAGGAAGCACCGGGTGCGGGCGAATTGCCCCCCGAACGCCTCCAGGAGCTCCGCGAGGTGATCCGTCATCGTATCGTTGTTCGATGCGTTGTCGCAGGTCACGCTGAGGATCTGTCGGGTCATCGTAAGTCCTCGTTCTCTCGTTAACATCTCCGAGTGCTCACCTTGCTCTCGATTCCAAAATCCTGCAGAACCTGGGCGAAGGCGGCCGCCAAGTTCACGCCGGTGTGTGACTGGTCATCCGCGACTAGGTCAGCACTCGAAGACGACGTGCGCGCGTGCGCGGAGCTGCGGTACGCACCTTCGCAACCTCGACGATGTCGAGCAACATCCGTAACGGCTGACCCTTGACCTCCAGGTGGACGGTGATCGCGACGAACGCGCGATGGTTCGGCGACGTCCACGCGTCCGTCGCGAAGCTCAGGCGGCCTTCGTAGTCCTTCCACTCTAGTAAGCCTCTCGCCTCTCTCGTCTTCGTGAGCTGACGTCGCGTACCTGCAGGAGCTGCGCGATGCGCTGGCGCGTTCGAGCGAACACGAGCTTGACGTCACGCAATACCGTCGACGGCGAGGGTACATAGTACCCTGGCCGTCCGGTCTTCATCAAGCTGAGGAAGCCTTCGTCCTTCACGATGCTGAATGGGCGGAGGCTTTGGCACACCCATTTGACGATTTCGGCCCTGAAGGACGGTAAGTAGGTACGTGTGCTCGCCGTCATTAATATGTTACTCACCGTGTCTCTTGTTTAGTGTGTTGCATGTGGCTGTAGGAGACCGCCTGCTTGTTCTTCCTCGAGAAGAACGTACTGATTCTTCCCGTCTCCAGGATGCTCTTGACCACCTTCTCGCGGGCCTCGTCCGGCGACGCCGTCTCCATCGCCCGCTCGACGACGTCGTTTCCCCAGCACGCCAATGCGTGTTTGCGCATGTTTCCGGTCGAGCGGTCGCCTGTGTCGAGGAAGCGCCGCGTCGTGAAGTCGCAGCTCGACTTCGCGCATGAGAACTGGTGCGCGCGGCGCTTACCGCAGTAGACGATGTCGACCGTCGGGCTGAAGAACCCGTAGATCGGCGACACCCATCGCTTCTGAAGGCGGACTGTTGCATGTATGAGGCTCATATGTAGTCGTAGCATAGTACGGTAGTGCTCACTGAGTTCGGCCTCGGCGCTCTCGCCGGGCACCTCGTCGCCGCTGTCCTCGTCCGTGCTCAGCTCAATAGCTGTGTCCTTCTTCTTGCCCGGCTGCTGGGCGTCGACATCTTCGACCTCTTCCACGGTTGTCTTGCGTGACTTTTTCGGCGGTGGGGCTTCATCACCGCTGCTGACTGGGTGTGCCCGGGCGGCGGCAGTCTTCTTGCTCGGGGCTTGAGTGCTGGAGGTGGTGCTGCCGACGCTGGCCACCGATGTGGACTTCCTCAGAGGCTGTGAGCGTGCTGCTGAGGTCTTCGTGGGCGGCTTCGAGGCTGCCTTGGTCTGCTTAGTGTTCTGGTTAGACTTAGCCATTTTTGGGTGTGCTGGGTAGGCGACTGCGCTGTGGATTTGTTGGACTGGTGGGTACCCTTCCGACACCGGCCCTTGCTGGTGGGTGCATGAATCTATACAGTTCTGTGCCACCAAATCCCACGGTTCCCGGGCTGTGGCTCGAGCACTCTGCACAGCCTTGGGTGGTCAATATGGCTGCCTAATCCGGGCAAGGGTACGGGTATCCTTGCTTGTGGGTAAGGATTTATTGCGGGTTGCTAAATACTATATCTGTACCCACGACCCATGGGTCGATCCATGCATGGGTATGAGGGTTACCCATACCCTTGCCATTGCCTAGACTTCCATGCTACGGGGAAAACATCCTTGAAGGCGACACCCCCGGGCGGGACGAACGCCAAAGCGAGCTTGCAGGAACCGCGGAAACCGGGGCTGAAATATTACGGTTAGGACTATGAGATTGACGTCAAAATACTGGCGGAGAGCACTCACGCGAGAGCGAAGTTCAAAGTCTTAGTGACAGTCATGGCTTGAAAGTGCAGGTCGATGGCCGATTGGAGTTAGCTATACGCGAGAGTGGCTGGCTTGAGAGCGGTGCGATGAAGGTGCTGGGGAATTGCGGCGTCCTGGGCCCCCTTATATAGCTGCTCGACGTCAGATATGATTAATGCGCAGAGTTATCCTGAAAAACATTCACGCTCAGAAACAAAGCTCCGGCGTTCTGTTGTCTCCGCGCGTCGACGTAGCTCTCGGCCTTGGTTTGGACGTGCAGTCAACTAGCTTGTGAGGTTCGCAGAATAGAGATTCGCTGTTAATGCAATCTACTGACCTCCGGTGTCCGATGTCTTCACATTTGGCGTGTGTTTCGACTGCGCACGTAGATCAAGAAGCGAGCCATCGGCGGTCTCGAGCTGAGAAGTGCGTAGGACAGTCCCCATCCGCGCCACTTGGGCGTCGCGGGAGTACGCAGAGTCACACGATGGTAGAAGGAGGTGCTCGGCCTGCACCGGCAGCAGTGGCAGGAGAACGCGCTGAGCTCACGAAGGCACCTATGAAGCGCTTCCCCGCAGGAGCGAGAGTTGCGGGAGGCTGTGCAGAGTGCTTCTCAGTTTCGTAGTTTCGAGGGAGCCAGATGTCAAGACTGACCGAGTAGCGCACGATTCGTTGCGGATTCATACATTAGTAGACGCCTGCCATGGCAGGAATACATGGTGCATTCAAACTAAATCAAAGCGAAGGATGTGCGCCTCGCATTGAATAGAAAAAGTGCTGTAGTATCTTGGGGGTTTCGATGATGCGCGTCCGTACGATTTGAGATGTCGAAACAGAGCCAAGTAGTATGCGCACACCTCTAGTAAAAGTGCGTCTAGCGTCAGCAAAAGGGGGGCACCGCCTGTAGATGGCTACAGTATACTGTAGGAAAGGTAGTACTTTGTAGCATTCGTAGTCGAAGAGGATGAATTATAGTCTATCCATGAAGTCTACTAGCACATCATGGCGGTATCGAGTGCTCTGCAAGACGTCGCACCACACCCTGTAGAGGGCTACAAGATCTCGCGCGGGGATCTATATCACCTTGCAGCTATCCGCGCGCAGTGCTGCAATGCTTTATGGATCTCTGCAGTGCTTCGCGTGGGGCCCCATAGCGTACTAAAATACTATACTTATGATATCCGCGATCCTACAGCCATGCAGACCAGGAATGCAGAAAAACAAGTTATATTACTCGAACAGTAGACGAATCCATAGGCTGCCGTGCCTTACATAGCGAGTAAACACGTCCCTTACTAGTACATAATGGTGAGGGACGCCCGAGGCTTACCTGGCATGCACGAAACCCTCGCTCAATGCTCCTACAATACCCCTCACGTTGCCGTGCCCGGCCGCTAACGGGTGAGTATGAATCTGTATAAATCTGTGAGTTCGAGTGAGAGCCATGGCGAGATAGGGCCGACGCACCGAAAATCAGAAGCGGGCATCAAAAGTTCTTCGGAGGCGGAAGGCAGCTCAGAGCAGGGACGTCATGCACAGGGGTGTAGTACTCACATATCCTCGTCCTCCTTCATGAGAAGCTTGCATCAGTAGGCATCCATGCGGCCCCTGCATGAAAACGGCTGAGTATATGCGCATACATGCACGACATACTCACAAAAATAGCTTGTAACACGGTCCGAGGGGGCTCGGAGGTAGACGGCGGTGCGGATGGGCGCGAGGATAGCCTTCTTGTTTAGTACCTGTTATGAGAATGCGATAAGGTGTGCATGTCGACGTCGAGTACAAGGGAGACAGCGCAGATATACCAGATGAGTGGAGGGGCACCGAAGGCCTGGGGAGTCGACTCACCTCGGTGCGCAGTAGGAGCAGGAAAGCGACGTGTCCGAGGGATGCCAGTGGAGTAGGTGGTGGTAAGAGGGAAAGAAGCGAATCCACAGAACAGGGAGTAGAGAAGACTTTATACCCCGAGTTCAGTGCCCCAGGCGGGAGAGGGCAGAGAGGGGCAGAGGGAAAGGCACGCGCGCGCGATCGGGACAACGCGTCATTCGGGCGCTTACGTCCGCCGTATCGGCGCCGCCCGCGAATTCCGTCGACCTTCAGTCAAACCTTTACATCGTGCTGTAAACACCCTCCGTGTCTTATGACAATATGACAATGCTCTACATTAGCAAATCTTTCCTGCCGAAATTCTACAGATGTCAATCGTTCGCTACTTACAATTGCAGCGTTCTCCATCGGCCTGCAAGACGTCCGGGTAAGCGATGCAGGCGCCTGCAGCACTCTCCCACCTTCATCGCCCACTGCAGAGGGCTCCATTCGATTTCCCTTTTTGCTGATGAGGTGAGATGCATCCTAGTGCCCAACCACAGATGCATATAGAGGGCTTACCAGCAGCAATGACTCGCAGTTGTCGTTCGAACGTCACATCACCGGCACGACGTCATATGCCTGCGCCTCGCGCTCTTGCAGACTGCTGGCTTGCCAAAAGAGGATCTTGTAGCCGTACAGAAAGGACCGCACCTTCATTCAGAAGGATGTGGGTCGAGAACGCCCACACTCGGTGGCCTCGGGGATGGGAAGTATGTGAAAACGTCGCCACACACACCACTTGTACGTGGTAGATGGACATACCGAAGCGCGATGGTAGAAAAAGATGCTCGTCTGGCGCCGGCAGTACCGGTGAATGACGCTTGGATCACCAATAGAGCTCCCCCGCTGCCAGCAAAGATGCGGGAGGCTGCGCTAAATGCTCATCAGCATCGCACTTTCACGAGAGACGAATGTCAGAACTAAGTACTGACCGAGCACTGGGCGTGCTACTCTTCGCGTACCGATATAGCGCTTGACGCCTGCCAGATCGTCATGTCAGTACTGAATACACGTCGTGTTCGAAGAACCACAAACTGAAGGGCAGCCACCTTATAGGGAGCTTGCGGATATCGATGATTGCGTTTTCTATGGTTAATCCCGCGATGCCTATTCGCATAATGCACCTCCAACGATGTACACACCTCGGCACCCGCCGGACTCTTGTTTGTGCGGGAATCCAGGGCACTCGAAGCGACGTGAACTTGAGCCGATAGACATCGCCTTGCATGCCCAGAGGTGCTGCCTGGATATCTGGGTCGCTGTCCGGGTTACCCCTCTGCGCTATCACCGCATTCTAGATGCACAAGCTCCTTCTCCGAGTAACGTCGGCGGGGGGAGAAGGGTCGTCCGAGTCGTTTGACGTCTAAGTCGACAGAAGGCCCGGGGAGGCATCGAGGCCAGCTAGCAGTCAAAAGAAGGCCAATACAAGTTAGTCAAAGTTTGATACACTCCGACTACATATGGGCGAAAGTATGACATACGCGGGGCAGGCTGTCTTCGAACCCGAGCGTTTGGTTGAAGGAAGAACGGCGTAGACGGCGGGCGCTTGAAACGGCCACGGCTCGTTCCTTCTCCGAATCCCAGTCTGAGTAAGGAAGGCGGATAAGGTTCATCGCAATACCCATGTGCATTACGCCGCCCTCGCCACGACCGTGATATGAGTGTCATTAAGGTCAGGCAGTGTGCGCAAGTCTGGTTAACCTACGTTTCGGACGCGTCGTCTCATATGTATCGTGTAACAGGTATGCAGCCCAAGACCTGAACTGGGGTTTTCTCGACTTCGAAGCGCCTTCTTGCAAATAAGTAGCCACAACGCGCCAATGCGTATCCAGCCGCAGCCGCAGTCGCTGCCACTTCTCGCTTTCACTTACGACGATCATATTGACTGGTAGGGAACAACGATTGACTTCCGTCGCACGAACGCTAGACTGATCTACGCGCGCGTCGAACCGTCCTTCAACGATTATATGGGCACCCTTGATCAGTCACCGGGGATCGTTGCGTCCGAGTCTACCCTGACCTGACAGGTGTAGCAGCACGCTTCCTACGTCTCGATCAGCGCTTCCGCAGGCCGTAAATGCACGCCACCGTGTTCGAGAAGTTACAGCGTGCGAAGCGTGAGTCGAGCGATACGGGTGAAGGAACTGTGTCCGATGGGATTCCACCCCGTTAACGAACACGGCGCCCACAGATGCGCGAGTGTGGCAGAGGCTCGCTGCTCGCGATGCTTAGGAGCCGCCAGGTCCTAGCTTGCAGACATGTTTGCGTAACCCAGGAACGAAGATAGGCCCTTGGCCACAGCGACGCGTGCTCTGCAAGCTGGGGCGTGTCGCCGTTTGCGAAATACATTTCCTAGGCTCCTAGGCGACGCTACTGAAGCAATTTGCACTCACCCATTCGCGAGTCCCGCAAAGGCATGGATTCCCTGGATGTCCAATGACCCCGATTGAGAGCACTCGCATAACTCCGAGTCAATTCGCCCTCGGAAAAGCGATATGCACTTCAAAAAGTAATCGCGGAAGCCGCGCCCCAAGTCCTATCAAAAATTTGACATTGATGCCGGTACGCGCAAGGCCCAGGAGGCTTACCGCGAATTGTTCAGTTGAAGGGAAATATCGGCGATCCCGACAGACTCTGACCTTGGAGATTGAGGGAACTTGAGTACTTGAGTGGCCATCAGGCTTGGCATCGTTTCCCAGGTCGAACTAGTATGCATAGACAGATAGTCGCGGGCGAAACAACAGCTCGAGCTTGCCCAGAATCACTTATCGCAGTCGTGGTAGGAAGAGGAAGGGGAGCGCTACAAATGGGCGTTTACTGCCTCGGCAACGGCCGTGCGAGCCCCAAACGGGCGTCTCGCAGGCTTGGTTGGGCCGGCGGCGGGCGCGACTCGTCCACTGCAGCCATTGTCTAGCGGAAGCCATGTTTGCCATTGTCCAAGGCTTAGTGAATTTCAGATGCTCTATCAATTTTGCGTCTGCGCTGACCATAAGATCTCTGCGGAGTTGCACCGTATGCTGCCACCGTAGCCACGTCTTGTCTCGCGAACCCCTCTTCAGTGGACTTTCACAACTTCGCTCCCACTGTCCACCCAGTAGTACCCGCTGTGTACAATCATCCTGGCCTCGCTGCACCGTACTAGTTCTCTCGGATCTATCTGCAGCTCCTGTGACTAGCTTTTTTGAACATATGGCTGACATCGTCAGGCTCGAGAGCGCGGAGTTTCTCGACTGTTTCTTTCCATTGCCCGACGAAGGTGTTCCGACAGGCGTATTACGAGAAGACCGCCCGGGATGGACCGCCGGCATATCCATGGTGAAAGGGGACATCAAGTACATGTCCGAGGGAGAACTCTCGGAGTACTTCGTAAGTCTGCTAACGCTACCCTGTCTCGTTGCTCACCACCGTTCGTACAGATCCAGAAGTTGAACGCTGCGTATGACCTCAATCCTACGACAAAGCTCAAGCCTGCGATCATTGAGCGTCACGTCATCAGGGTACCGGATCCAGACGAGGAAGATGACCTCAAGCTCAACGTCAACGCGGCCTTCTTCCGGCCAGACCGGATTTCCAGCGACGGGAAGGCTCACTGGGCAGACCTGGTGGTCCCCGTCGTGTTCATGGAGGACGACCCGGAATGCGAGCCCTATCACGTCCGGACGACCCCAGAGTACAACACGGAGGTGAACGACATCACCATCCAACAAAATCGTGACTACCTGGACGCCTACGCACGGCAGATATTTCGTTACCAGCACCGCACGGTCCTGTACATGCTGCTTGTGTTCGGGCCGCAGTTTCGTCTCGTGCGGTGGGACCGAGCAGGGACGATCCTCACTCACGAAGTCGACTATTTCGACCACCCCGACCTCTTCGCGGATACGCTGTGGCGGATGTCGCTCCTCGACGACGAGCGACTAGGGTTTGACCCCAGTGCGACCCGCATCCTGCCGGGAACGGAGGACTACACGATCATGGACGCGGCAGCCGAGCCCCACCCCGAGCTAGACATCGACCATGAAGACCGCGTGCTCGACGACGACGAGGTCGTCCCCGACGACTTCGTCTTCCGATACGTCCGCGACGGGTTCCGCAAGTCGCTCGGCGCCGACCGTGACTGGTCGCGACACTCCCTCGAGGTACCACACGGGCGCACCGTGCGGAAGTTCCTCGTCGGTAAACCTTCGTTCAGCGCGAGCGGCGATGTGGCTGGCCGTGGCACGCGTGGCTTCGTCGCGCTCGACTGCAATACGGGCCGATTCGTCTGGCTGAAGGACGCATGGCGCAACCCCTACGAAATCGCCAACCAAGAAGGCACCATCCTAGATCGTTTGAACAAAGCAGGCGTCCTCCACGTTCCGACCCTCGTGTGCCACGGCGACATCCGTACCCAGACGGCCCGACGCCCCCAGTTCTGGGCGCTCGAGAAATGGCCTACCGCTTCTGCCGACCTTCCGACCGCCACCGTCCCATCCTCCAGTCCCCTCGAAAGCACGGCGTCTTCGCGTACTATAGAGGCGCTGCTCTCGCCCCCGCGGAAGGCCTCGAAACGGAAGTTCTCAGAGATCGAGAATGATGATCCTAACGAGGAGAGCCGGCTCCAACGCCGCCGGCACTATCGGATCGTCGTCCAGGAGGTCTGTATCCCTCTAGAGAAAATCAAAAGCGGGAAGCAGCTGCTAGAGGTCGTATACACCTGCGTCACAGGTATGCTCATAATAGTACCTCTCAGATTCGTCACATTCGCTGATAACTACTTGCGCAGCTCACCAAGATGCGATGAACCTCGCGAAGATTATGCACTGCGACGTCAGCGGAGGTAATGTACTGATGATTCCGATGATCACACCTCATCCTCGGAAGAGCGGGGCTAGGGCTGTTAAGACGCGGGGCGTTCTGGCCGACTGGGAGCTGTCCCAGCCCGTACGCGCGGACACGGACTGCGTCTTTCCGCGCGCTAGACAGCAAGAACGCATGGTATCCCTCTCTCATCGATCCCGCGCAATGCGTTTAACTGATGCAACTTGAACATGTGTTCTAGGGGACGCGAAGATACATGTCCGTCGCCACGCTCAACGACTTCGACAAGGCTATCGAAGCCTGCGACGAGCTGGAATCTTTCTTCTATGTCGTCCTCGACTATGGCCTGCGGCACCTCTGCAACAACTGCACGGACGTAGGCAGCTACGTCGCGCGGTTCTTCGACTCTTACTACATATGCGACGGGAAATACTGCTGTAGCTATGCGAAGCAGATCGCAATCCGCGACGGCCGGTTGAGACTGCACAACTTGTGGCGACCTCTCATCTTCGACACGCCCCTAGACGACTTCTTCGCGTGGACGCTCCGCGCTTTCAGCGCCCACTGCACGGTCGAGGACTACAAGAGGGACTTGGAGACGTTCATGAAGGAGTCTATTACCATTCCGCCGCGGCGTCCCTCCGCCGCACGTCCAACTCCCAAGGTTCCTCGAATAGGGAGCATCGCCGACCTCGAATTGGACTCCCCAGACGCCTCGCCGGAGCCAGGATCCCCAAGAGCATGGCGGCCCGCGGAGCCTCAGAAGCCTAAAGAGCCGGACGAAGAGCAGCTCGTGTTTGCAGAGTACGCTCAAAGCCACGAGTACATGTTGCAAGCGCTGTCGACGGCGATCCATGATGAGGACTGGGCGCTGGTGATCAATGACCGACGGGCCGAGGGCGACAATACGGGGTCGGCGGGGCACGACTCCTCGCGCCACTAGCGGCTCGGACCGCTACTGCTGTGGCATCTCCAAGATATTCGAGGCCGTCACGCACTCATCCGCCCCACGTCCGGACACCCAGTTCAAGCTTTCCCTCGATGCGGCGTTACGTATATCTCATGATAGCATACACGTTACGCTAGTTGCCGTATGAATCTAACACACACTGTTCTTGTCCTCTACGCATGTATTTTACCTTCAGCATCAGCCGATGTTTGAGCCAGGCACGACTTTTAATACGTCATATCCAAGCTCTGCTGCGCCGTCCAACTTCATGATGTCGGGCTTAACCTCAGGCTGAAATCTCGTCGGCAGGGGTAGTAAGCGGAATATTATTTGCGAGAGGCGCTTCAACGCATCAAGCAAGAAGCCCTCTAGAACAGTGTCCCCGCGGGTTCTCGGGCCTACCAGTTCATACGTCAGGACGTTCGGGCTCGACATGGGTAGGACAAAGACACGCTGGAGCTGGAGGGTGGGCCCCTCAGCACAGGCGCTCAGGCTGCTCGGCAATCACCGCCAGCCATGGCGAGACCGAATTGGGAAACTCTAGGTTGGAACCCGTCCACCACCACCTATTCGCCCATTGTCCGTCGGCATATCTTTCATTGTCCAGGGCTACGGTAATCATTAATCTTACGAAGCGACGCGTAAGCCTCCTCTGACTGGCCACGACATTTAGCCAGGGTAGCCAGGGCTGCTTTCTGCCTATCACAGCGACCACAGCTTAGCCACAACTTGCTCAGGACACAGACCTCCTCGCCCACATTTATAAGGGGCCCAGCTTCCCTCAGCGTTTGGTGCGTTTCTTCTCCTCGGACTATATGTCCACTTCCTACTCGTAAATCATATCTGACTATGAGCTTCCGTAAAGCGAAAACTAGTCCACTTGCCGCTGGGAAGTACAGGACCCGACACGGCTCGACCGACACGGGACCCGGCTCGCTTGCAGCTGAACACAAACGCTTAGAGCACTACCGCGCGGCCGCCATCGAGGATATGGCTCACAAAGCTGTCCGACTCGATCTGGAGAAATTCCGCGACAGCTTCTTTCCCTTGCCCGCTGGGGTGGCTCACGAGGACCGCCAGCGTCCTGAAGGGAACATCTTCCACGAGTTGGCCGACTTGGAGGAAGTGAAGGACATGCTTGAAGCCGAGGTCTCGCAGAAATTTGTGAGCTTACCCCGTCGGTATCGTTCGAGTCTCGTTGTTTACCGTCACGTTGTCAGATCAGTGCCCTCAAAAATGCGAACATCGTCAATGCAAGTCTCGAGCTAGCAGAATCTCAACACGCTCCAGATAAAGGGGACTACGCCGCGTGGAAGTTCGACGCTGGCTTCTTCCGCCCCGACTGCGTACCCACGGACGGTCGGCCGCATTGGGCTGACCAAATGGTCCCCATCGAATTCAAGTCTCATGATACGCAGAACGACCCTTACGACGACCGGGAGAAGAAGGGACTGGATGCGGACGCGATAGAACGCAAGAAGGTCCGCGGTCAGCTCATCAACTACGGCGAGCACATATTCCGTCACCAGCACCGCATAGCTCTGTACATGGTGATTATCATCGGCCGGCTATTCCGTTTCATGCGGTGGGACAGGTCGGGGACGATCGTCACTCCTGCGATCGACTACGTCGATCACCCAGACCTTCTCTGCGAGATGCTATGGCGGATGTCACTCCTCGACGACGAGCAACTCGGATTGGACCCGAGCGCTGTACGCATCCGCCCCAAGGACGAAGATTACAAGCGGATGGATGAAGCGGCCAAACCTCGGGAGTCAGACCTCGACCGGACGAACCGCGTGCTTGGTGAAGACGAGGAGATCCCCGACGACTTCGTCTTCCGGTACGTCCGCGATGACTTCCGCGCGTCGCTCGGTCCCGAGTGGCCACGCTACTGCCTCGACGTACCGGATGGCGACACCGTGAAGAAGTTCCTCGTCGGAAAGCCATCCTTTAGTGCGTGCGGCATGGCTGGGCGAGGTACCCGGGGCTACGTCGCTCTCGATCGCCAGACGGGACGTTTCGTGTGGCTGAAGGACGCGTGGCGCGCACACTACGAGCTCGTCGACCAGGAGGGCACCGTCCTCCATCAGCTGAACGAAGCGGGCGTAGAATACGTCCCGACCCTCGTGTGTCACGGCGATATCCTCAATCAGACGACTCGGACACCCGAGTTTTGGGAGGCGGTGAACTCACCTCCTGAAACCTCGCCGACGCCGCCTGCGCCTCCCTCCGGCCGCCTCAAAGGTGCATCTTCGCGAACTCTCAAGGATCCGCCTCCTCGATCCTCAAAGAGCCTGAAACGGAGCATCTCCGAGGTGGAAGACAGCGATGCGACTTTGCCCAACGGTGAACCTCGTGAAGACTGCCCACTGCGCCGCCATAAGCACTACTGGATTGTCGTCGAGGAGGTCTGCATTCCTTTAGTCGAGATCAACGGTGGTAAACAATTACTGGGGGTTGTTTACAACTGCGTCAAGGGTACGTCGTACGCACCGTTTCATCGTGAGCATCGCCGCTAACTGAATACCTAGCTCACCGGGACGCGACCGAACGGGCCAAAATCGTGCATCGCGATGTGAGCGGAGGGAACGTTCTCATCCACCCGCGTCTCGTGAAGCACTCCCACACGAATGCGCGGATGATAACAACGTTCGGCATTCTCGTGGACTGGGAGCTGTCGAAGCCAATTACCGCTCAGGGCGTTCCTTCACGCGCGCGACAGCCTGAACGCACCGTATGTTCTGTCGCTTCTCTTTCGCGAATCTCTCTGACCCGGTGTGTTATTTCGCAGGGCACTTGGCAGTACATGTCGGTCGCCACGCTGAACGACCACAGCAAAGTCGTCGAAACATCCGACGAACTCGAGTCCTTCCTGCACATCATCCTCTACTACGGCGTGCGGTACCTCACATCCAATTGCCCGGATGCAGGAAACTTCATCGAGCGGTTCTTCGACTCCTACTGCCTGGTCGACGGAAGATACATGTCTGGTGCCGTGAAGAAGACGGCGCTCTATTCCGGCCAGGTGCAGCTGGACTCCGACACGTCAGAGGAGCTTCTCCAGTTCGACTCGCCCCTGGACGGGCTGATCGAAGACCTTCTCAAGGTGTTCAAAGCCCACTACGCCGTCGTGAAGTACGAGGCGAAGCAAGAGAAGCTGAAGAAAGCCATCAAGCCACTCGTCCCTGCCCAACGCCCCGCTCCCAGCAAACCCGTCGCACGCTTCGACTACGATGTACTCGACTTCGATTCTAGCGACGAGCCAATCAAGCCACGAGCACGCAAGACCTCGAAGGGCTCGAAGAACCGGAAGCCCACCGAGAGGCAGCGCAGGCTCGCGCGCCAGGCCCAGACCCACCAGTGGATGCTGGGAGAGTTGCGGACGGCGATCCGGGACGACGGCTGGGCCTCGGTCGGCGACGATCGTGTCAAGAGCGCCGACGGTCAAGCCAAGGGCGACAACGTGCCCGTCAACTTCGTTCCGAAGAACACCGTGTGCGCCGTTGCCGTGCGCGCTACAGGCAGCGCGAAGAAACCCCGTACCGGACCGAGTGCTAGCGCTCCTCTCCTTGGTGCCTCTAGCGATACGTCTTCGAGCTAGGACCTCTCCTAGAAGTCGAGAAATGTGTAGACCTCGAACGCTCTGTACCTCCACCCTATCGCACTCTGACTTCTCTACCGTACATTAGTCACTTTCTCTGTTTCAACTCA
The DNA here is from genome assembly GCA_002964805.2 of Trametes villosa. Taxonomy (NCBI): domain Eukaryota; kingdom Fungi; phylum Basidiomycota; class Agaricomycetes; order Polyporales; family Polyporaceae; genus Trametes; species Trametes villosa. The sequence continues at coordinate 370,800 of PUDQ02000056.1, read as the reverse complement.
TCCCTCTGATCCAACGTCTTTCCGGATATACCACCATGTATCATATAGCTATCATCATATTCCCCTGCTGCAGACGATCTATTCTGCATAGTGTACACAATCATATCGCCCTATGTATATATACGTACTCCCTAGTCTCTCCTCAATGTACCTGGACTCATCTACTCATCTCGAGCTGAGCGTTGTACTAATATCACTGCCAACGTTGAGTTTCATCGTTACTGGCGCCGCCGCTCGCGAGTAGCTGGTCAGCGTGAGCTTGAAGCTATAACGCATAACCAGACCGTAGCTCTTTCAGTGGGCGCGACGCACAAAGCCCTATCGTTCATCAACACTGCACAACATCATCAGGCCTACATAAAACATAACGGGTATCGACATAACATGGTAGCAGACATAGATCGCGCTGGCTTGCTCGACGCACCACACGATCAACACCTCCGCATATCGCTGGAAAGCGTCAAACGGCCTCCCCGGCCCGCGTACATCCTCCTCGCGGTCCCCTACACTGCAGCCCGAAGTCCGTCAACCGAATCCGAGGATCAGTCCTGCAAGGTCCTTCCAGCCCCGCCGCACCAGCACCCGCGCCCCACCACCATACTCCTCCCCGAGCCACTCCACGAAGCGCGCATCGAGCCCGCTGAACGGCCCGAGCTCGAACGACATCACGTCCTTCGGCGTGAACAGCACCGTCTGCGCGCCGCCCACGAGCGTCGCCTCCGAGCCCGCCCTCCGCGACGACGAGAGCAGCTGTTGCTGCTGCTGCGCGCGGCGCGTCTCGAGCAGCGCGGCGAGGCGCGCGAGCACCGCGCTCGTGTTCGCGTGGAACGCGTCGAGGAGCGCGAGCGTCGTGAGCACCTGCCGCTCGCGCCGCGCGGCCGCAGCCGCGTCGTGGCGCGTGCTCGGCTCGGGCACGTTATTGCGCTGCCCGGGGATGAACATCCCGCCCGACGGCGCGGGCGCGTCCTCCGTCGGCGGCCGCGGCGCCGCGTCCGCCTCGTGCGCGTCGCCGTTTTTGCCACCCGCCCACGTCCAGGCGGACATCGCGCTCGCGCGCCGGAGTGCGCGGGGTGTGAGGCTGCCCAGGCCGGAGGGCAGCGTGCTCCCGGAGGGCCGACCTTCGATGCCTTGGCCAATGGTCCGGATGTATGGCGTCGACCGGGTGCGGAGGCCGAGCTCGTCGTCGCCCTCGAGGCGGATGCTGCCCCAGTTTTCGGAACGGCGAGGGGTATATGGGGAGGAGGGTGACGCGGCGGAGGTGTTGCGCCATGCACCCATCCAGAGGCCCGCGCACATCACGCAGACGTCCTCGTAGACGCGCCAGACGTCGGTCCACGTTGAGCTGGGGCCTGCGTGGCCCTTGCCTGTGCAGTGGGAGGGGTCGCAGCATACATCCAGGCTGCCTTCGGAGTCGAGCTGCAGGACGCGGTCGAGTTCCGTCCACTACCTAGTGTTCAGTAAAGAGGTAAGCACACAGAATATAGAGACTTACCAGTCGGACATCGCTCCAAGTAAACCGAACACTGGATAATCGGTATGACGGGCCCCGCGTGTTGGGTTGCTCCACGAGCTTGGGTATATGGAAGGTAGGTCTTGTGTTGGGGGTGGCGGACCGAAGGTCGATGAGCAGGTCGTAATAAGAGGGTTTGTCGAGGAAAATGGAGTCGGTGGTGCAGGCTATCCAGCCCCGTCCTGACTTGCTCTCAAACTCCAGCTTGTCCAGGTCGTTGAGCGTGACCATCCCCAACACCTTGACCCCCGCGGCGCTGCGGCCTTTTAGCCGCGGAGGCGCGTCACCGCCTGCGCAGTCGTCCGTGCTCGAGACGGGTTCGCTCACCTGCTCCTCGTAGCATGTATCCGCAGCGACCTGGCACAGGATGCACGCGGCTTCGACGGGTGGGAGAGTGATGACGAGTACCCTCCGGCGTCCAAGTATATGCTTGTACAAAGTCAGGGAGGACGGCCCCAGAATGCGCAGGAGGTGGGGGAGGTGGGCGGTGGGGCTAATGTCCGGCTGAGTGCCCTCCAACTCCGAGTTCCAGCCCTGCCAGTTGCCTACGCCGCCTAGGTCTGCACGGCGCACCTTGCGCTCCTCAAAGAACGCGCGCGCAGGATCCCAGTCAGCGTCTAGAGGCTCGAGTGCATCGCGGTCCTCTAGTGCAGAGTATGTGGTGTCTACCAGCGACTTGAGTGCTGCGACGTGTTTCCAGGGTCGGGGACGAGGGGACTTCGCAAGCAGTATGCCCAGGGAGGAAAGACGGAAACCGCGATGGCCGTGTTCCGTTGTCTGTCTTCGGCGAAAGATACATACGCCCTGATGTTCGTCCTTGGTGAAGTATCTGAGGTGCGGGGTGTCAGCGGGGATACATCCGACATAGTCCAACGTTGCTGCTACACCCCGCGTGGATTCCCAAGGCAAAAGAAAGACGCTCACACTACGTCCCGCTCTATGAGGTGTAGCCCGCTGGGCAAGCAGCTGAACTCGACATGAGACAAGTCCAAGTCTGGTGATGAACGTTGAGTGCTGAAACAGGAAAAGGCCTGTCTTCGTACCTTCGCTAGCCTTTAACGACCAGTCAACGATATTGCCCTGAGTTGGATGGAATGACGCGTGGAAGATGGCAACTATCTCGTCAGAGCATAAGTATGCATTCGCCATGCGAAAAGTGTGCAACGCACTAATGTCCTGAGGTACACTCTCTCCCGGCTCCGAGGAAGGCATAGGCGGGAAGTCTTGCAACCGCGTCAGATCTCGCCAAAGCCACAGAAGTATACAAACACGGCGGAAGCGGTCGCCGCCGTCGACGTGGTCGTGGTCGCCGTCGTGGTCGTCGTGGTCGTTAACGAGCACGGTCCTGGGCTGCCAATATGCGGGGCGCGGGCCGGAGAGCTGACTAAGCAGGCGCTTCCACAACGGCCACTCTCTCGGGCGCCTACGGCCTTGTTCTCGTCGTCCTCGTTCCGTTCTCGTTCTGGTCCTCGACCTCCTCTCCTGCCACTCACCCCCGCTTGCTGTTTCTCCTCTCTATTAACGACACTCACGAAGTACCTGATCAGTACCGGCTATTCTTGACTTCTTTGACTCCTCGGCTGTGACTCACCTACCTCACTGGCTGGCCTGCCTCTTCCCGCCACAATGATGCATATCCAAGGCGCGGCCGAAGGCCGTCGGCCACACTCACGCAACAAGAAGTGGGTTGCTGGTGGGAACCACTCCGACGGCGAACGGTGGGAGCGCGGTGGGCATCCTCGACGCGGTGGGAGAGGACGCGGGCAGGGACACCACAACATGCATCTCACCGTCCCCAACGACTTCCACGAAGATGGTGCCAGCGGCACGGAAGACGAACACATAAGTGAGGTGGAAAGCACACACGAAGATATGCATGAAGACAACGGGGAGGAGGAGCCTGTGCTCGAGACGCGCGAGGAGCGCGAACGATTCTACCAGGAGGTGTGTGAGCCCCGATGACTGACGCACAGACAGCTCACCCGTCGGACAAGCTCGTCAAACAACGGGAGGCAGAGCGCAAGCGGTCGATTGCAGAGGGCAAGATGGACGACCCGAACGTCCCGAAACGGCTTGAAGACGCGATTTCGATGGTCGGGACGTGCATGGACATGTGCCCGCGGTTCGAGCGTTACCGGCGTGAAAGGGAGAACAATCTGGACAAGTGGGAAGTTGTACGTGCACAGATGCTTCGTGTTGATATCTCTGGGGCTGCTGAATTCTCGGAGGTCGGGTCGGGTCGGTACAGGTACGTCGTCCGTCATACTCGGCTCACCCCTGTGAAGCTCGGTCTTCACTGGCATGCCGCACGCTACGCCATGAAACTAACTACAGTATTACGTCGCGAATAGAAGACTGTCCCTGTTCGACGGTTTGCGCGTCCCAGCGGTATACGATAGTAGTGTACGGTGCTGCGCCACCGATCGCACTCGACTCGACCTTCAAGAATGAGCGGCCCTCCAGAATGCGAGAATGCGCTGATTTTGCTTGAAGATACCCGGCACGAAGCGCGTCGACCACAAGCGCGCGGTCAAAATCTACGAACGCGCCGCCGGAGACAAGACTCTCCCGTCAGATCTGCGACCGCCCCCAGTGCTCAAGGTCAGTACAAGTCAGCAACATTAACGCGTTTCGTGCTAAAGGATGCTTTAGAAAACCCTCAACTACCTCTTCCACGACCTCCTCGTCCGAGGAGGGTTCTCACAGACGTATGACTTCATTCGCGACCGCTCTCGCGCCGTGCGCAACGACTTCACGATGCAGCACGAGACGGGCCCGCTTGCAATGGAGTGCCACGATCGTTGTGCGCGTTTCCATATTCTTGCGCTTCACCTCGAGCGGGACAGCCCGCGCTTCTCCGTCGCCCTCGAAGAGCAGCAGTTGATGAACAGTACGTCCAACCTGCGCAGGCTCGGGTCGCGATACTGACTGCATGGTTCTCTTAGCTCTTCAGAGCTTGAAGGAGTTCTATCATGACCAACGCGGTCGGTACCAGTCACCCACGGAGCTCGAAATGCGCGTGTACCATCGCCTCATCCACATCCGTGACCAGAAGGAACGCAACGACGGCATCCCGGACGACATCATCAATAACCCCGTCTTCAGTCTGACGACCCAGTTTCGCGAGCGCGTGCAGAAGACCAGTGCGCCCCTCTCGAAGGTCTCCAAGCTTGTCGTGGACGCGCAGGCGATGCAGATCTTCGGCCAACTCGCAGATGTCCTCCGCAAGGAGAACAACATCGTGATGATCTATCTCGTCGCCTGCATCCTCGAGCGTCATTTTGGCAAGGAGGCCATCGAGGGCATTGAGGACATCCGCGGCGGCCTCAGCATTCAGGACATCATCGACGGCATCTCTGCGCCTCTGGATGACACTCAGCCGTCGCCCGACGGGGACGCGCTCTTCACAGCCAGCCCCGCGACTTTCACGGAACCTGAACTTCAAGAGGAGCCTACGACCGCGCCTCAGCCTGCCATTAGCGCCGCAGCGCAGTGGCCGTCGAATGGGTTTGGCACGCAGCCAGCCGCGTCCTCTGCTCCTCCCCCTCCAGCTGCGTTTGGGGCCCCTGCGAACGGCGCGTCTTCCTCCACGACCGCTGGCGGCTCCGCGTTTGCGGGCTTTGGGCAGCCATCCGCATCCAACTTCTTCGGTTCCGGCTCAACTTTGCCATCGTCGACATCTGCACCGCCCAAGTCGGCGTTCGGCAATCTTGCTACGAAGAGCTCGGCGTTTGGTGGGGCGACGTTTGGCGCATCGACAAGCGCCCCACCTACTTCGGTATTCGGTGGTGGTGCACCGAAGTCGGTCTTTGGTTCATCAAGCTCGAGCTCGAGTCCGTTTGCCCTGTCAGCGAGCACAAGTACTACCGGGATCTTCTCTACGCCTCTAACCACCGCGCCGTTGAGTGCGCAGCCTACATGGCCTGCGGAATCGCCAGTGTTCTCCAGTACATCTCAGCCACCACCATCTGCTGCGAGTACCTCTGTGCCGGCACCCACGAACCCGACACCTCCCCAAGCTCCCTCACTCAACCCATTCGCCTCGAGCTTCGTTCCCCCACAGGCCAGACCATCTCCCCCATCCTTCCCGCCTCAATCCTCAACAACACAGCCGCCTCCTGCAGCGAAACCCGTTTCGGAGCCACCCATCTTCTCAGATCCGTTCTCAGCCCCCTCGGCCGCATCGTCATCTTCCACCCCATCTGCGGCAGCCGCGCCTTTCACACAACCAAGCATAGTCTTTAACGCCCCGTCACAACTCCCCGCCGCGCCCTCAATACCCTCGGAGGCCGCTGAAGACGATGCGTCTCGCCAGGACATGCCTCCTCCACCGACCCCCTCGCGGATCATCGAGCGACGACAGACGCTGTGGGATCTGCCCGGGTCCTCTTCGCCCTTCTCCCGCCTGAGGGAAGACCGGATGACATACACGCCCTCTCCCGGTACGCCCACCGCGCCGTCGTCCCCCATCTCTCCCACCGCCCCGCCTCCCGCGCTCGGCAGGCCAAATCACATCAACCTCCCCCCAACCCCTACCGCACGATGGTTCGAGTCTGCCGAAACACCAAGCTTGTCGCGCAAGCAGTCGATGATCCACTTCCCCTCTCTCTCGCTGCCGACGCCGGGTGGGGCGCCCCTTAGTCCTATACACATGACGCCCACCGGAGATGCGGCGACTGCAAACGGTGGAGTGCTCCTCTTTCAGCCCGGCACGCCCGCCTTGGAGCGGCAGTCCACGATGGAGTCCTTCGCGGCGTCCTCGCCCGTAAACAGGACGCCCGACTCTGCGTCTAAGACCCCGAAGCCCACGCTCGAGATCCGGACGAACGGCATCTCGCCCTCTTCTCCGCCCTCTTCCAAGAAGGGCAAGGCGAAGCAGAGTACGGCGGACCTCGAGCAGCTCGCGACGGACTTCCTGCACGCCAGCCGGGCCGTGCGCGACTGCTGGGCACGCTGGCGGAAACGCAGGGAGGCGAGCAGGGCGTGGGAGGAGGCGTGCCGGCGCAGCGAGTCGTACCAGGCGGAGGTTCAGCGCACGCGGCTGTCGGCGAGCCAGAACGGGCAGGCGGCCCAGGATCGGGCGCAGGCGAAGAAGCGGCGGGTCTCGTCCGTCGCGCCTGTCGACACCGCGCAGGTTCGGCGCGTCAAGCGGCGCAAGTCTGCGCAGTTTGCGGAGCCGTTGACTGACGAGGCGCTGGCGCAGCGGCTGCAGGAGGTGCGTACGACATCATCTGTTCTGTGGCATGCGCTTAAATAGCCTCGAACAGAACCGCGAGGAGAACGAGAGGCGATGGGCGCAGGGCTCCTTCCGGCGCACCGTAGTCGACCGCCTCAAAGCTCGACTACCGCCCGACACCTCGCTGCCTGAATGGTGCATCTGGCTCTCGACGAACAGTGTCAACGACAAGACCGCGATCTGGTTGGAGCACAAATTCGACGTCCCCGCGTCCGGCCGCTGGATATCGGAGAACGTCTTCTCTATCCCGGCGTTCGACGCGGCAGTCGAGGGGCAAGGTTCTCCTGGGTTGATTATCTTCGAGCGCTCGCCGCTGGAGGGCGTGGACGACGAGATCGAGAGGTCAGTGCAAGCCTGCATGCGGGGTTCTGTCAAGACGGTCGCCTAACGAAATGGTTGTATGCAGGAAGTATCGCGTTCTCGACGACTGTGCGCGCCTACGAGACATTCTCGAGACCAGGCTTCCGCCGGACGAGGAGCACTTCGTCCCCTGCTTACTAGTGATCAACTGGTCTGAGAAGGGGGACGACGAGAACACCAAGGACTTCATCGACATGGTATGCACCGTTATAGCCCTGGGAAGAAGTCGTGCTAACGATATCGTGTATAGACGCACAAGGCAGTTCGGGATGGTTCTCTGAAGCACATATCGTACTTCTCCGTCGCGGCCACCGCCAAGGAGCTCGACAAGAAGTTCGCAGAGGTCGTCAATGCCACCCCACTTGATACAGACGACCGGCTCGCGGTGAAGGTCTCCTGGAAAGGTATGGTTCTGCATCACGCAGACGTTCATGTCAACTGACAATCCGGGCAGACATCCGGAAGCTCCTTGTCACTCCTGTAGAGTCACCCATTTCGGATCTGGTGGACAGCTGCTGGTCGGACGACGAGTGTAAGTCAGCTTGCGCGCTGTAGTGGCTACTGCTTCTGACTAGCTGTGTGATAGTCAACTGGACTCGCTACGACCGAGTGGTTGTAGCCGCGGAGGCCATCCTGAACGCCGCCCTGAAGGCGATTCTCGGTCTCTTCCCCGACATCCCATCTCGTGTATCCATCGAGATTCCCGAAGACATACCGCAGCCTGGCGAAATGGGTAGAGGTACGTACTATCCTCCATTCGTAGACCACCCATCGTCTTACCCCGATCCCCAGGATACGCCACCGGTCCTTTCGTAGAGGGCTTGACAAGGCTGCTGGCCTCGTCCGCGCAGGACGTGCTCGGAAGCAAGCTCTCGTCTGCGGTAACGCTCCCTCGCGATGCCCTCGACGACGCAGTGCACGACCTCGAGCAAGCGATCGAGACGCAAGTCGTCCGGCTCCGCCAACTCGCTGCAGAAGCTGCGCTGAAGGCCTCCATCGGTCCATCACCGAAACGGCGCGCGTCGCAGGAAGACCTCCGCCTCAACGGGTACGTCCTCCCCCACTCCCTTCGTGTGCGAACTGCACGCTCATAGTCTCCCAGGTCGCTCTCCTCCAAGCGCGTGCGCATGTCTCCGTCCGACGGCGGCGATCTCGAGCATGAGGCCGACGGCTCGGTGTCCCCGCCCCCGAGCACCTCTGGTGCGACGGACGTGGCCGAGAAACCGCCCGTGACCATCGCGATGCTGCGCGCGCTGACGCAGAACGTGCTGAAGACGTACGGGGCTCCGAAGTCGACCGCATAGCTAGTACTCTTGATGTATCGTGGATGGAACCGCGCGCATATAGTCGCATTCTCGATTGTTGGTGTCGTATATATTGAGCTGTCTTGTTTTGTTCTTGCTTTCTGTCAGGTGTGCGTGTGCTCGATGTCTGTATCAACCACATCCAGTAAGCATATATTGCTACGTCGAGACTGAAGAGTAGGCCAAGCTTCCGAGACGTGACTATTATCGCGCACGGCTAGAAGACGGCACGGCGCAGTCAAGAATGTGCATACAGCAGTCCATTGTTTATATACGGTACAATCCCTACGTCAGAACATACTATACAACCGGGACACTCCATCTAGCATACAGCATACGTGCCATGACGAGGAACGAATGATACAACACATACATAATTCCTTCAATGTCCTCTTGAGAGATGACCAATCACCAAACCCCTACCCTCCCTCGACGCAATCTCGACGCGCTCAAGCTTCACCTCCCCATCTCCGTTGTCGATCCACAGTGAAAGCGGAAAAGCATGTCTGTCCCGGACAGATGACGCAACTGCGCATATATGCGGTCAGCGTCGCGACGCTGAGATGGAATACGAGTGACGTACGCAGAGAAGTATACCCTTCACGAGAAGGCGAGCGCAGCCCACGCAGCGACCGCACCCATCGTCGCAACCGTTGCCGTCTGCGCAACCTTCGAAGCGACTTCAAGGGTGCGGCGGCGCTTCGAGGGCAGGACTACGATCGCACGTGCGTCGCCGTCGTCTGCGACGACGGAGCTCTCGGCATCCTCTGAGTCGTCGCGTTTCCGCTTCAAGGTGTTCGTCGACTGTGCCATGTTAGACATGAAAGCGTGGATCTGGAGAGGCGACGAAGCGCTTACCGAAGCAGCAGCGGTCGCGGCCGTGGCAGCAAGCTTGGCCTCAGCGACGGCGGCGGCGGCTTCTGCGCGCAGCGCCTTCACGGCCTCGAGCTCCTCAGCCATCTGAGCGCGGGATTCTCGTTGCAGCTCGCACGTCTCTACGGAGGAAGGGTCGAATCAGTAGGGACGACTACGCAAAGGCGAAGACGAGCGAACCTCGTAGCATATCCTTCGCTAACCCGACCTCCTTCATGAGCTCGTCGACCCGCGCGGCCTCGCGCTCCGCGAGCGTGCTGCGTTCTTGGAGGTCAGTCACGAGGTCGCCGAGGCCCTGCAGCCGTGTCTGGATGCTCGAGAGGCGGTCGTCGCGCGCGGAGAGGCGTGCGGTTGTCTCGACCATCTGGCCGTCGAGAGCGGTGAGGCGATCCTTGGTCTGTTGAACGTGAGTCGCGAAAGCAGACTCGTCGAGCTCCCGCGTGGTCCGCATAGCGGTCAGCTCGGTCTACCGCAGGTCGCAGATGAGTATACCAGGACAAACAGACGAGACGCAGAACGCGAACACTAACCAGGATCTCGGCGGTCTGGGCGGCCGCAGAGTCAACTTGCGCCTCCTGCGGGTCCGGTTGTACCAGCTCTTGTACCCTGATCGAAGCTTCAAGAACGGATTGGACCTCGCTGAAGAATGTGTTGTGCGTGGCGACGAACTCCGGGACGTCCTCCACTGCGTCTTCATGTTCAGACTCGGAGACCTCTCCGAAGATCGCTTCGGCGAGGCCGTCGTTAGCACATGGTTGACACGGAGTGCCGTAGTCGTCGTCGGAAATTACAATCACTTCGGGACGCCCGATGGGCTCAGGGGATTGCTCAGGGGACTCCGAAGAGCTGGAGGACGAGCCTGGCCATGCCCCGACGATAGGCGGCTCCTCGGGAACGATGTCGAAGGTGATATCGCCATCGCCGTGCTCAACCGGAGATACGGACCGACTGGATGACAAGTCCATGTCTTCTTCCTCATGGCCTGCGGGGAGAATTACCTGGGCAGGCTCGAAGAACGACTCGTCTACTTCTGGGGGTGGCGTCTCAGGAGAGAAGTGGACGGGAGGTAGAAGGCTCTGTAGAAGGCGTAGCCGCCCGCTTTGAAGGGACATGCTTTGCGACCTCGAGAAGACGTGCTCGAATGAGGGTAGCGGGTCGGGGGGCGACGCCGGCGGCGAGATCTCTTGAACGTCAGAATCGCCGTCCGACGTCGATGGGGAGGACTCGGGGGAAGGGGGGTACACGCCGTAGCGGCCAGAGCTCGGTCTTGCAGACGCCTTGTCCGGAGACGAGTCATCGTGGGTGAGAGAGCTCGGCAGGGGTGAGGGTGCTCTTGGAGAGGCGTCCCTGCCGAAGACCAGCTCGACGCGCACAATGACCGGGCGTACGAGGTAGCTTTCCCGGCCGACGGTCTTCCCGAATGTGATCAGGTCGCCATCGGCGAGGACGGTGGGCACCTCCGGCTTGAGCACGGTCCAGACGAGCTCGCCCGGCCGGAGGATGTGCGTGCCGTGGTGGGAGTGCAGGTCAGTGATGTATACCTTTGGGCGAGAGTGTTCAGCGTCCGGCACCTCGCACGCAGAGGAGGCCGTGGCATACGTTTCCGTATTCCGTGAAGGTGATCTTCGCATGCTTACGACTCACTACCGGGCACCTGAACAGCGCCCGCTCCGGATCGTCTGGGGTGTATCCTTGGCTGGGCTTGCGCCCCACGGATATCGTGCGCGATGCTGCCTTGGAGAACGAGAGCGTTTCGGGTGCGTGGCCCTCGTATTCCTTGACATGGAAGACGAGGCCTTCGAGCCTGGTGAGACGGGCCCGAGGCGGGCGTGGGTCATAACGAGCCCTCATACCTGTTATGTTCGACCGTGCGGAACCTGGAGAGTCCATCGTCGTCGTCGTTCTCGTCGATGTCGAGCTGATTATCGCGGAACGAGGTCAAGGGGCGCACGCCGCCGCGCACCCCGTCCAAATACGTGACCCGGCGTGACTGTGTCCCCTGATTGCCCAAGTCACGCGTGACCCCTTCCTTTTGCGGAGACTTTCGCGAGCTCGGCGCGGCCAAACAACTCTCTCCTTTTCGTCCATCATTCGCAGGAACGAAAGTCTGCGAAAATGGCCTCGGCAGCAGAGTCGTCCACCTCGAATGCAGAAAAGAAAAAGCCGGTTGTGATTATCACGATCGGCATGGCTGGGGCCGGAAAATCCACCTTCGTGCAGCAAATCAATTCCTACTTGCACTCGAAGGAGCCCCCATCCCCGCCATACGTTCTCAACCTGGATCCAGCGGTTGCGAACACCCCATTCGAGCCCAATATCGATATCCGTGACACTGTGGACTATCACAAGGTCATGAAGGAGTGTGTGTCCGGTTCATATTCTCGGACCCCTGCGCTTACTCATGCTGCGATTTAGATACAACCTCGGGCCTAACGGCGGTATTCTGACCGCGTTGAACCTGTTCACGACAAAATTTGACCAGGTGCTCGAACTTGTCGAGAAGCGCGCAGACGAGCACGAGTAAGCTTACTCTGCGGATGCTTCGTTCATCTAACACATAATTGACGCGACGCAGCTACGTCATTCTGGACACGCCAGGGCAGATTGAGATTTTTACCTGGTCGGCGTCTGGAGCCATTATCACGGACGCCGTCGCGTCGTCACTACCGACCGTTGTTGCCTACATCATCGACACGCCCCGCACGACCGCACCCGCCACCTTCATGTCAAATATGCTCTACGCATGCAGGTCAGTCGCCCATAACCGCGGTATGCCCGCTTATTGAACTCAGCACGTAGCATCCTCTACAAGACAAAACTGCCGTTCATCCTCGTGTTCAACAAGACCGACGTGCAGCCGCACGACTTCGCGATCGAGTGGATGCAGGACTTCGAGGCGTTCCAGGCCGCGCTCGCGACGCACAAGGGCACGACGGACGACGAGGGCGAGCCGACGTACATGAACAGCCTCATGAACAGCATGAGTCTCGTGCTCGACGAGTTCTACAAGCATTTAACGGTGGGTCGACTCGCCTGTGGCGAGAGAACTGGGTGCTGATCGGCGGGCTCAGGCGGTCGGAGTGTCGAGTGTGACCGGAGAAGGGATCAAGGAGTTCTTTGACGCCGTCGACGCTTCGCGCACGGAGTACGAGAAGTGCGTCGTAAATTATTCTCGCCGCTCCCGGGTTCTGACGACGCTCTGTTGTCTAGGGAGTATCTGCCGGAGCTCCAGCGCGCCCGCGAGGCCCGTGAAAAATCGCTCAAGGCCGTCAAAGACGAGTCCATGAGCCGGTTCATGAAGGACCTCACCCTCGACCGCGAGAAGAACCCCGCGGCCGCGGCCGCGGACCGGTGGGACCCCGCAGACGAGGCGGAGGACGAAGACGACGACGACGTCGACGTGAACATCATAGACCGCAGTGCGTACCCCACCCTTCTCTGTCTCTCAGAGCGCTAGGGCTGACATCCGGGGTTGCAGGCGAGGACGCGTGGCCCGGGCAGTACATTGACGTAACGCGCATGCGGCCGCGCAACGACGAGGGTATGGCGTGGCCACGGCCCGGCTAGCGACCTGCCCGGTCCCCTTGCGTCCTGTGAAGAGTGCGTGGGCGATAGCGGTGACAGACTGCGGTAGGTCAGGTGGGAGAGAAGATCACGCTCGTGTATAGTAGAATGCCGGACCGTCGCCACAATTCGCAGCCGCTGCCGTACATTCTGCAGTGCGCATACCGCTCGGTGCTCGCGATAGGACGCTCAGGGTAGGCACGTCCCCCGGCCCTTCTGTACCTCCGGAGCACGAGGGTGTTACGAACGCATGCATCTTCGTCTACTGTGAAGGACATGCGAAGGTAGCCAACGTGCCTCCGCGCTCGAAGGGCGAAATTCCAATTCCGCGGCAGATGCTTCCCCGGGCTCAGCGCGAGGTATGCGAGCGATAGTAGTATTCCAACGCAGCGCGTCCGTATCCCAAATTCGTTGGGCCGCTGCAATTGGGCAATGGTGCTGAAGGCTGCCGCACACTTTGCGTTACAAAATACCCGGCTGATAAATGGCACGTGATTTAATCCTACACTGCCGGCGCCGCTAATATATTACAGTAGAAAGTTGCACCGCTGATAACTTCTTGACGCCATCGTAATCGTTGCAATGGGCGTCCCATCCGGTGCGCGATGGGCAACTTCCGCATGTCACCGAGGTCCGGGGAGGGCATGCGAAAATGGTGAGCGTGTCTCCGCGCTCGAAGTGCGAAATTCCAAATCAACGGTAAACGCTGATTCCGGCGCCCATAGAAGCGTGCAAGCGCGGTAGCGCGCTGGCCCGGCGCGTCTCCGCTCCCATTCATATCGTTCACCGGCGCCGTCGCATCTCGGGGTCTACATGGAAAGTGGGCGCGCCGGTGAGATCGCGGGCGCCGTCTGAGGAAGGTGTGCATTCTCGCGTTCTATACGACCGTGGCGTTCCGCTGACAGCGCGTGATCCAGCTGGGAGAGGCGTTTAAAAATCAAGCCGTGGTATCGTAGTGTCAATCTAGTATATACAGACAAGGTCAGTGTAACACTGTAGCCTTGACTCGTTACGCACCGCGGAATAGGTCGACAGTGGCATTAACGCCGACGTTCGCTTGCCTGAGGCTGCCTGCGATACTTATTTGGTATGTGTTGCTGTGGGATTTTTGCGCGTCGCTCCTCTCATAAGTCCCAGATCACGGTCAGAGTTCGGGCCTTGAACTGGTCAATGTGGAGGCGTCTACGTCACGGAATGGCTTGCAGCAACTGTATAAAGACCGCTCCGCTGGGTCACGCCGTAGCGCAGCGGGTAAGTCACCGTGAAATAATTAGGCTTTTGAGGGGCACAGGGTGGTGGCGAAACAGCGCCACTGCGCTGATGTTTCCTTATAGAAATAGATCTAGGCATCGCCGTCGACTCCGCTCGACTCCGGTTGAGGCTCTGGTACAGCTGGGAGAGGTACGCCCCTAACTCCGAGTCACCCGGCCGTGGTGCGATTATCTCGGGAGATTGAGCTATCACGGCCTTTCCCATAGCCCTTCCTGGATCTCAAAGTGGGTGGGGTCATGCAGTTTGGTACGTTTCCGTAAGCGCTACGAATACTTGTGCGGAACTACAACAACACTCACTAGTAACTTATGGGGTAGCAATTATCGGCCCACGAGCATCCACTTAGATGGCAGGCTAGCATCTCACATCTTCCGGGCTGTACACTCAAAACATAACGTGCCCCACGTCATTACGGCGCTCGGAGTGCAGGGTCGTGCTTAAACTTCCCCAGGAAAGATGGTTGCTCACCAGGATTTATGGCGGACGTCGCTGTGACTCGAGGGTACGTTCACTTCGCGGGCTCCCCACGGTGAAAGGTGCGCCCAAATTGATTAATGCCCCCTTTCCTCAAAAGTTTACATACAACAGGATGATATCTGACACATCGACACCACATACCGCAAATGGTGATCTGTCGGGCTGCCGTCTAGCGATACATCTGTTACTATTTGTCTTGGGCACAATATTACTCTTCGCTGAGCCATACAACAAAGCTGCCAATTTCGTGGCCGACAGAGATGGCTCAGCCCTACACCCAGCACCCTGTGGCAATGGACGCGGGTATCCCTGTGAGCATTTCGAATGCCATGAGCACTGGCACCATGAGGAGCAAACTCAGAAATACGTTAGGAGCGGCCACATGGCTAGACCAGGGCGAGGGTGGCGTACGCATTGGGCTAGATCACTCGATCGTCGCCATCTCCGGAGATCCTTCCACGCCGCGGACTGCGCCGTGACTATCGCCGATAGCATGTGGAGTGCAGGTGCTACGCCAAGTATTTGACTATTCTGCAAGAAAAAGGAGGGCGTGGCGTCATTTCTAGCAGCATTGACCGTTCAGTTTACTTCCCCGGTCGAACAACAGTAAGTCTGTCGGAAACGAAGTAGTGAGGCAGGGAAGGAGTTGAGAAGCCCGACCGTCCCCCGACTGTCGGTCGGTCCGGGTAAACGTAACACTTACTCCACTCCGCCCTCGTTACCCACACCTGTTGCCCTGTCGGTCTGCTATTCATGTTTCTTGAGAACCCTCGTCACTCCCGGGCGTACTAGCAAATATTCTCAGTAGCGACGGTTCGGGGACTTGAACGTGACCGGAGAGCTACCGCGCCGCTATCAAACATTGCAAACTATCAGAAGAGAAGTGAGACTTTGTACGAATTCATTCCGGGGCGATTGACAGGCACACAGACTCCGATTCAACATTCCACAATTGTCGTCGGTTGCTCCCCGCACCGCATCACATTTCCTTTTTGGGGCTCACACTTTGGCTTAGATAAGCCCATTTAAAGTGCCATAAGTTCCTTGTGCAAACCACTTCCCCACCCTCCCCTCCGCCGACCTCCCGCCGCCGACGCCTCTGCCCTCGCGATCCGCCAACCGCTGGCAACGACCAGGAAGACATCTCAAGACATACGCACGAGGCCTCGCACGAAGGAACATCGGAGAAATGGAACGGTGCGTGGAACATCTCAGGCTTGTGGCGAGGGTCGTTTCCTGACCCACTGCGAAGGTATTCGAAGATTGAGAAAGTCGGTGAGTACACGCCTCTGAACACCTCTGCGTACAAAGAAAGGGAGACTGACAGAGCATATTCTGCGCAGGCGAGGGTGAGACATAGACCGTCTTCGCCATCGTGCCCCATGTCTTACCGTGCCCCTCCACGGTGTCCGCGCGTACGCTGCTCAATTAGGTACCTACGGAGTCGTTTACAAGGCCCGGGACATCAACACCAACAAGATAGTCGCGCTAAAGAAGATTAGGCTGGAGGCCGAAGACGAAGGCGTGCCCAGTACTGCGATCCGGGAAATCAGTCTGCTGAAAGAACTGAAGGATGACAACGTAGTGAGGTAAGTATCCGCAGCTATCATTCACCGCCCTCTTTCTGCCCTCCCCTTCCCCTCGTGGTAGTTTGCGGCCCTAGATCGCGCCCCGGGGGTCAGACCATGAGCTTGATTACTGACGATACCGTCCCTTCACCTTTCCCAGGCTTCTTGATATCGTACACGCGGATCAAAAGCTGTACTTGGTATGCGAGTTTCTTGACGTCGACCTCAAACGATACATGGAGAATGGCAACAAGGCGGGTCGCCCCATCACCGCCGACCTTGTGAAGGTGAGTTCTCGTCTCTCCGAACGTCCCCTGGTCCGCGGTACAGCGGTTTCCGCGTCGCGGCGCGGAAAGACGCGTGGAATACGCGTGAGACATGCTTTTGTCGCGTCCCAACGCGTCCGAGCAACTGTCATTCCCCGTCCAGAGTACACCATCACTTACGTCACGTGATATAAATACCGCGGACGTGCATCCTCCATGCGCTTGCGGGGAGGCCGTATGTCACCGGAGACGGCCAGCGCTGACTTGCGACATAGAAATTCACCCACCAATTGACCTCCGGGCTGCGCTACTGCCACTCGCATCGCATCCTCCATCGCGACTTGAAGCCGCAAAATCTTCTGATCGATAAAGATGACAACCTCAAGCTCGCCGACTTTGGCCTCGCACGCGCGTTCGGCATTCCCATGAGGACTTACACACACGAGGTGGGTGTGCCGTGAGTGACTGCGTCGTGGATGCGCCTGTTCATGTCGCGCCTTGGCCAGGTCGTGACGCTGTGGTACCGTGCCCCGGAAGTCCTTCTTGGATCTCGTCACTATTCAACAGCCATCGACATGTGGTCTGTGGGCTGCATCTTCGCGGAGATGTGCATGCGCGGGCACCCGCTGTTCCCAGGCGACTCAGAGATCGACCAGATCTTCAAGATCTTCAGGTAAACCCTACCCCGCTCAGCAGTCCGCCAGCGTAGGCTAATGATGAGCGAACCCCACAGGGTTCTTGGAACTCCGAACGAGGAGATCTGGCCTGGTGTCTCTCAGCTGCCTGACTACAAGCCGTCTTTCCCTCACTGGGCACGACAAGATCTCCGAGACCATGTTCCATCACTAACCCCTGAAGGGATCGATCTTCTCGAGGTGAGGACCCCAAGGTTTCGCTCTCCTTTCACCTCTAACGTGCCCTTCTGCAGCTCATGTTGACGTACGACACCGCCAAGCGCATCTCTGGTAAGTATACGGATTGCCAACGCGCCGACATCCACTCACCACACCCGTCTCTGCAGCGAAACGCACGATGCACCACCCGTACTTCGCCGACTACGTCGCCAACTAGCCCACCACCGCATCAGGCCGTTCGCTCCGCCCCTCTCCGTCGTCTCGCCCCACGCTCTTCGCTCGCCTCGTCACGACTGTTGTCTTCTTCCGCCGTCCGTCTATGCATCACGCTCGATCCCTCGCATACGCATTCCGCATTCCGCTCCCGGTCCCGGTCCCGTCCCACTTGTTACAGTTAGCGCTACAGATCCAGATACATACACCCGTACACTACCATGTATTGCCCCCGCCTTGTGTTCCATACCTGCCCGCGCCCGCGCCCCGCCTTCGTCCTTCGCTGTTCAGCTCTCTCTGTTTGGTGATATCCCGTGTTGGCCCCCGCTGCTCAAGCCCGAGCTCGTCTGCCCCCGCAACCGTAGTCCCCGGCCGCCCGGAGTCGCGCCCTGACCGAGCCGGCATAATATTTGTATCGATCCGCCTCCCGTATCTTCATGTGTTGGTACTCAGTGTTCCCACCCCGGCTGTGTGCGAGTGGCAATGTATAAACGACAGTGATAGAGCTCGATCGCAGCGCTGGAAGGGTCGCTCATGCTGGACGCGAACGGGTGCCATGCGTTTGTGTGGTTTGTTGGGAACGGACGAACGATGTGCCATTATTTCACGGACTCGAACGAGAGTACAGGTAACGAACAAGCAGCAACAGATCACGATCAAGCTAAAGACTGTAAGTGTCCGCGAATGGGAAGGAAGGGCAATAACGAGGGGACAACTGGGGAGGTCGACGAAGTGGTAAGGAAAGTCAACAGACACGGCGCTCGGTCGAGACAACAGGGGGCTTTCGTATATACAACAACGCAACCAAGAAGTCCATAGCCATCCATATATCACATACAGGACCCAGCAGATGTCCATCCGCGAGCGAACTCGAGCACGACGCGCTACCTGCCTTACAGGGGGCCCAGGCCGGGAAGCGTGAAGTCGGGGAAGTTCGGCCAGTTGCCAAGCGCGCCGGGGTCGCCGCCGATGCGCACCCAGTTCGAGTGCGAGGGCGTGGGCCCGTCGAGCACCCACAGCTGGAACCAGCCCGGGGGCGCGACGAACGCGTTCGGCGGCGCGGTGACGGTGCACGTGTTGCCGTTGCACGAGAACTCGGGGAAGAGGGTGCGCATGCCCATGGAGTTTCCTGTGAGCCACAATCAGCACGTGTGGCTGGTACGACGATGGGAAGGAGAGGTTCGACGTACCGTGCTACAAAGGGACATGGGGGAGGGAGGGAAGTCAGTGGTGAGGACATATGGTGGGAGGGATAGAAGAGACAAACCGTGCTTGCCGTCGCTGGAGAAGGGGGTGCGTGTCAGATAAAGTCCACGCTACACGGAGTGGTTGGCCACACATACCGGCGATGAGGGAGACGCGCATCGTGCTGGTCGAACCCTGGGGCAGGTTGACGTGGATAGTGTACTGCTGAGCGTAGTTCCAGTCCGTCTCGTCGACGGTGAAGCTGGGCTGCTGGCGGCCATCTGTCAGGTACGGCGGGATGTAGACCTCCACCCGCGTCTCCTCGGGGAACCCGGGCGTCTGGGGGTCGCTGCCAGAGATGAGCACACGGCCGTCCGGAAGGAGCTGTCCACCACCATGTCAGACAGAACACGGTCACTCCCGCGCGGGCGCCACATACCGTCGCCTCAGAGTGGTATAGGCGGGCCACGATGGTGGTGTTGAGGATCGAGATGCGGGAGCCAACAGCCTGGGAAGGGTCGTACAGCAGGGCCTGGAAGTTGGGGTCTGTCGCGAGCCCGAAGCCGGCGACACCCTGCTGCGCGCCGTTGACGATGAGGAACGTGCCATCAGGAAGGGCTGTTTGGGAGGCTGGTCAGAGGATTGCCAATAGGACGGAGAGTCTTCACTGACCAGACTGTGATTCGCAGAGGTGTCAGACATCAACATCGTACCATGGGATCACGTTTGTTACTTACCATGCAAGTCATGACGCGCTTAGACGGCTGGATACGAAGAACATGAGCATGATATGGAGACGGAAGTTCGCAAAAACGTACCATGCGCTCCAAAACCCACTGCGGGTTCTCCGCCTCCGGTTGAATGTTAACGCAGTTGTCCAACGCAATGCCGAAGTTCGAGCCGCCGCAGACGAGCACCGTGACCGGGTCGGTGTACGGCGCGTGCTGCGGGAACAACACCGCAGTGCCCTCGAGGGGGTATGTGCGGCCAGCAAGGAAGCTCGTGACTGAGCCCGGCATGTTGGGCAGCGTCTTGATCGTATCGAACGTCACCGGGTTCAGGATTCGGGCTTCGTTGTAGTAACCTGCGCCGCCGCAGCGCGCTTCAGCATCCGCGCGCGGTTCGTAAGTTCTGTCAGGGGAGACGCACCAACAAAGATGTTGCCGCTCGGAAGCATGTGCAAGAAGGGGTATAGGTTGTTGGGGTCTGTGCGGTTCAGCCAGTCCATGAACAGGTACGTCGGGCCGCCCGCTGGGGTGGGCAGAATTTCCAGAGTAGGCTCGGGCGCTCCGTTACTGCCTTCTTCGCCGCCAACCACCAGCACGCTGCCGTTGGACAGGAGAAGCGCAGACGGGTACCAGCGTCCCCTCTACGAGCGCTGATGAGCCACAAATATGTTCGATGAGCATGGAGACGCACCTGGAGCTTGAGCTCCTCGAAGTTCTCCTCCCAGTCGTTCGTGCCGTTGACACCGGGGCTCCCGTCAGGTGTGTACAGACGCACACCGAAGGTGCTGTCAAGCGACCATCCACCGACCACCAGCTGTCGCCCCTTCCTGTCAGGCAGGACGAGGCCCGCAGAGCAGAAGACGTCGGACTTGACATGCATCGTGCGCCACGTCTTCTCGAAGTCGTTGACCAAACTCAAGTCGAGCTCGTATGCCCCGGTGGAGTTGGTAAACTCGCTGGTGCCGAATTTCTCGACGAACGTGACCTTGTTGTTGATGCCGAGCGTGACGATTAAGGGAACAACCACACCTGGCACGAAAAACTGCGCCGGACGTGTTGAATGGGAAAGATCGACATGCACGGAAGCTCGATGAACTGACCTCGTAGCGGCCAGTGTTCTCCGGGGTGTGCCAATCGTTCATAACTCCGCTCCATTCGTACAGCTGTCGCGGTGTTGGTACGGGGATTGTCCGAATGGAAGCGAACTTACCTGCAACCGAGCCTCGCCGCCGCACAAGTGGATGGGATCGCCGGAACAAGCGATGTTGCACAGGGAGGCGTCAACGAAACCACCACTGTTGTTCTCGACGTCCGTGATATCACCACACCCTGTTTCACCATGAGCGATGATATCGCAGTCCGGAAAGGTGGGTGCTTACAGCATTCGTCTCCGAACTCGGCCCCTCCAGCTGGGAATCCGAAGGCGGCGCACAGGTTCAGACATCCCTCGATGGTATTGTTCGTAGTGAAGATGTTCTGGTACGGGAACACGCGAGCGCCGTTGGGTTCCCTGAGCGAAGGGATATCAGTGCCATGGTGAGCGGTGAGATAGACGGGGGGCGTACTGAAGACAGCCCTTGTATTCCCATTGACCTAAGCGGGCCGGCGTAAGCGAGTCTGAAACGGAGAAGGAAGAGAAGACACCGGCCAAACGCACCTGGGAGACTGCTATTCAGGGGAGTGGGAACAGGTAAGGCCGTGACACTCCCGGTCGAAGTGTAGACCTAGAACGCCGCTGGCATGAGTACGCCATCTCGGAGATACCACTTTCGAGATCCGCACCGAGAGGCGATTGGGTCCTCCGCACGCTTCCCTGTACACGGCATCAGCTCAGCGCCGACGAAAACGGGTGCTGATTCCTCACGTCGAGCTCCCTCCGCAAGCCATGTTGCAGGTGTCCTCGTCGCCAGGAACCGCGCCATCGATCAGCGTGTTACCACAGACTGCGTAGCGGCGATTAGCAGGATGCACGGAGCAATGTCGTGGGTGGCACTCACAGCATTGAACGCCGAACTCCAGGCCAGCCAGGGTGAAGTGCTGGGCTTGGCAGGACGCAATACAGGACTCGACCGTCACCGTCTGGTCATCGGGCAGCTGGGTTGCCATAATGCGGCCGAAGGCGTTGTCCCTGGACCGTGGCCATCAGTTACTGCACTCCTGGCCAAATGTGTGCAATACTCACACGTAGCATGCTGCGTAGGACCAAGGAGCCGGGAGGCCGGTCTTTACAGGGGCGACGTCAATAGGTGTACCACCTCCGCCCCCACCTCCGCCCCCACCACCCTGGTTGGGCGGGCCAGGGAGTGTACCCGTGAAGTTGTAGACCTGACGGTCATTGGTTATGAGTAGATCAAATACCTCGAGGCACGCGAACTTACATTCAGACGGTTGGGGCCGCCACAGAACTCTGAGCTATTTCCGCTGCAGGCCATGTTGCAGTCTGACAACGGAGTAGGCGCGCCTCCGTTTCCAATCGCCGTGTCGCAGACTAGTGCAGTCGTCAGTGCTGTCTCGCTTTCGACCATCATTGTACTTACAGCACTGTGTCGCGAATTCCATCCCAGCAATAGGGAAGTTGTCGTTGAAGCAAGCTTGCGTGCATCCTTCCACAGTGAACGGGCCGGGCACGTTGACGCCAAAGGTGAGAGAGCGCGCGTTGACCGAGTCGCTGATACCCGCGTTAGTTTCAACACAGGCAGGAAGAGAACATCTATCTCACCTGAAGCATCCCAGAGACTGCCACTCGCCGACGGAAGGTACCGTGATAGGAGGAGGAGGCGGAGCCACTCCGTCCCAGTAGACGCTCAGCCTGTCTGTTAGGACTCAGGTCAAACATCGGGCGAAGCACAGTAGCATCCCGCACGTACTTCCCGCACCGCAGATCTCAGAGGCATCGCCGGTGCACGCAAAGTTGCAGTCCGTCTCGGTGGCGTTCGTGCCCCCGTTGGCAATCTCGTTGCCGCACCCTGCGGGGAAGGCCGCGTGAGCGCGTGGCCGCGAGAAGCCCGTAAGCATCGAAGCGCGATCACGTACAGCATTCTTGGGCGAACTCCAGCCCTGCGAAGTTGAAGTTCTGTGCCGAGCAGAACGAGACGCACGCCTCGACGGTCATCCCCGTCGTGTTGACGAAGTTGGCGCCGCCGAGCGACCGGGCACCCTGATCACTGTTGGGCTGGGCGCTGAGCGTCTCGCGCAACGGCCGCGGAAGCTGGATTGACGCACGTAAAACATCCAAGGAAGGTATAGTTTGTGCCCGGGATATCGGGAGTAGCGGGTGCTTGGCGCACGCGGACCATGGAGCCATGGGTGATCTGCAAGACGGTCAGTACGGCTGTAGCACGACGAGGAGCAAGTATACTGACAAAAGGGAAGGACAGTGCGAGCACTGCGAGTGAGGCAGGGAGGGAAGCCATCCTCAGCACGCCCGACGGGATCAGGGTGCTGTGGTGGTCTCTACGGTCGCGCCCCGAGTTTAAGTAGGGCCGCACGAGCCGCTCAAGCAGCAGCAACTAGGTCACCCATCGCGGTGATTGTGTCACAGGATGCGGCGGTCAGGGCTGCCCCGACCGGTTTGTGCGCGGCATGGGGGCCGCCGACGCGTTCGATCCGGACTGAACTAGCACGCCCGCAGGAACCTTGCCCGTCCAAAAATGTCCAGGCGCGTCCCGGGCGCGAAGGTGCGGCGCCTTCTTCTCGGCATGCACTTCCACCTTCGGGAGGGCCTAACCATACATGGGGGATGAGGCCACCATCATCCGCGCCGCACGCGGTTTGCACCTGCAAGGGCGGCGCCAGAATCGATGGTCAGATACTGACAGCGTCATCACGAAAGCTGCCAGTCCACTACGCGTCCAAATTCACCCATCGGTACTGTCTGTCGCGCTCAATCATTCTGATGCATCGATACCACTGTTCGGACACATCGTACGAATAGTGCTGTATCGGTACACTTTATGTTCCAGGCAAAACATAACCGAGGGCGGTGACTTGGGAATCTCGGGCGCGCAGCGAGACTCGCAAGTCGCCACCCCTCTGCGCCGCTCGGTCCTCGGGTCGGAGTCAAATTCGGCGGCGAGTCTGCGATCGGAATTCTCACAGAGCACCAACTTCCCAGGAACGCGGCAGCCCGAGATGGGCATCAGTTAGATGCTGTATGGCGCGAGGGACAACAGCGGCAGTGCGCCCCCTGCTCGTATTCAGGTCGTGGCAAGGCCGAGGCGGCGGTGGGGCCTGATGGAACACTACGACTGCCAAACTGGGCATCGCGCGTATCCTGTAGGCTATAGAGGGAGGAGCGCGGTGTGCGCGGAGGGTGCCCCACACGTTCGGAAGGGCTCCGCCGCCCCTGCCTTGTCAGTCCGCCCTGACACATAATGAAGTCCCCTTCCCACGGATCACGCTCGGTTCCAATACAGGCGGACAGCGCACCGGTTTGGCTGTCGGCCAAGCTCACGCACCAGCGCGCAGCCCCAGGAAAGGCCGGCGCCTGGCCGTCTCGAGCCCAGAGTCGTCCGCCGATGGCACCGCCGTGGGCGAAAGGCGGCGGGGAAGCACACGTCGCCGACGCGGTTCGCGGCCCTTCGACTGTATTGGGGTTCGGTGCGCCCTGACGGGGCTGTCGGCGGCAGCGGGCGGTAGGTGGGATCGAACGCGGCCGGGTGGGGCGAGTCCGCGCCCGGCAATGGTCGGGCTTTCTTCGATCTGCGCTGGGAAGGGCGGCATGAGAAAGCGCGCGGCGAGCGAAGGCGTCTGCGCAATCCGCTGTCTTCCATCGCGCACTCGGCCGCCGGATCCGTCACCGGTCTTTCTTGATCGAAGCGACTGCCAGAGGCCAGCCGCAGCGATGCATGAATGCGACCGCGCGTTCGGACGTCTGGAGGTCGGCGATGAACTGTCGATTGTGTTGGACAAGGCACCGCTTCATATCACAATGTCAAGAACATAAATCCGACGTTGATGTTCGATCTGACCGGGACGTACCTTGACAAGGGACTGTCCGGTCCAGACGCGTAGAGTGTGCGGAGCCCCGGACTGCGCTGACCATGTGGTCGGGTTGAGCGGCTTGTGGCCGATGTGCATGCTGCTACGCGACTATGAGGCGTTAGACTCTGACACTGGGGCCATTTCGCATTGGACTCCGTGCCACTAGGAGGCGCCGCCGCACATGGCTCAGTGACAATCAGGGCCGTACTTGTGTACTTCGATATTGATCTGTTCGCCTCAGCGGACAGGAGGAATGTGAGCAGACGTACGATGCGTGAGCCACTCCGGCCTAAGCACCGGAGCTTCATGTTGGTACAGGCACGCTATCGCTAGGTGCCGTTGAATTGAGAGTTAGAAATCCGTACGGTGTCTCCGGAACGCATATACTGAGGCTGGATGATAGAACAGGGAGTGTTGTGGTCCCTGAAAGAACGACGTCGCTCGTCTAGAAGAGGTTGCGGGGAGTTGCCGCCCGAAAGTGTGCGATCATTCGGACGACTGTCAGGGACGACGAAAGGACCGCAGGAAAGTTTGCGCTCACTCCACATGTGCCGGCACTCCGTATGTGCAGTGGGTTTCGGCGTAGACAGCCTCGGGTTGAAGGCGCTGGTATGTCCAAAGCCCTGGCATGGAAGCGCTCTTCCTCCGTGCACGGAATACATGCAGCGATTCCCGAACGACCTCGACTAGCCCGGAGGCGTCCATAGTTGACAGACGGAACCTATCACGTCTGTCGATGCGTTGCGGCCCAATCGTAGCGCTGGACTCAGACCGAGGGAAGTATCTCACCGGGCATTGGGACCCGTCGTGCTCGGTGGGTGTCTCTGAGCGGAGGTACCGCCGGAAAAGACGCGACAGGCACGAGCGGATCTTGCACCGGAGATTGGGGTGCGGAAATGCGACAGGGACGCAAAATGCACATGTCGAGCGCATCGCTGGGGATGTGGTCAGATTGGGCATCGTTGGGCGGAGTGCACTCACCAGCGCGGCTTGTGCGCGCCAATCGTGCGCTGCACCAGGCGCGATAACCTAATTTCTCCGCCTCGCTGTCTGTGCGGTGTTACGGAGGAGAGAGCGTTTATGCTTTGAGTAACACAGAGAGCCAGTAATATAGCCATCTCCGTTGCGCTGTGTTTCAGCTGAGGGTACCTATCGCCGCGATGGTAGTCGCGAAAGCACAGTCAGAGATCGGAGAATGCTTTGGAGCGTTGCCAAAGCAATGCACACTCATAGCAGTAATATTAATGAGGGTCTCACACCACGGCCAAGCCCCATATTCGACTGCTGGGAGAGGTGCTCCGACGACCGTCTGCGTCTACGTACCGTGACTGACCGAAACGACGTGCTACGTATCCTGGGCGAGGACATGCTTGAATGAAAATCATTGTTGCCTGAGTAAATGTTGCCATTATAGCATATAGCTGCGGTGCCCCCGCAAGGGCTACCCTCAACATCAGCCATGCGTTTTGGCAGGAGGAGGAGGCGGACATACCTGACGTTCACAGACGTCCCTGCTGCTACTGTTTCTTGAGTGATCATTCTGCAGTCAAACAAGACGTAGTAATCCGGCAGGAAAGCAATAGGCATTCCGAGGGAAACTGGGCTCAAGTTCGTCGAGGACGAGAGCAACGTGCAGCCGACGATCAAAGGGAAGAACTCGCAGCAAATGAAAAGGAGCCTTACAATCAGATACTTGTGCCCAGCCGCTTTCTCAGGCATTCGTGGTGTAGCGGTAACATTGGGTCTTCCCATGGCCTAGCTCCGGGTTCGACTCCCGGCGGATGCATTTTTGATTGCCAGCAGGTGTGCAGAAGTCGTCCTCAAAGTTTGTACGATGCACATTTGGACTGCAAGAACCCTCCCGCACGTCCCGTCACTTGGACGCGCTCTGCCTACTTTGACCGACTGATGATTCTCAGCCCAATGTTGGTTTTTCAGCCTGGTAGTGCGTACGTATCGTAACTACTACGCTCTTTCCCGCATCAAGGTTGATGAGAAGTCACCCTGGTGCGGCGTTCCAGTGGTACAGTACTTACTAGGCCTCGTTATCGGCCTCGATACTCGAGCTGCCAGTTATTTATTCGCCACATTGCCCGGCAAGATTTGAAGGCTGAACGTATGAGCATTGCGTTGAGTGTCTCCACGAATCGGAACTCAGTGTTCAACTTGTCACTAACATCTCCCCTTTGATACCCTGATACTAGCGTACCATATTTCTCCGCCACGGTAGCATCTGAGGGCCGCTCCGGCAGCCCGCCAAGGTAGCAGCCGTACATCCGGAGTTGGTGCGGTACCGAGCTCAAGTCCGCCCGGCCCGCCGCTGTCGCGGTGTTCTACCCCGGGCCTCCTTCGAAGCCCGCTGTACAACACGCGCAAGCAGCAAATGCAGCCTATGAGGCACCGGCGTGATGTCGAGGGCCAGGAACAGGTACACGAAGCAGGTGCGTCAGTACGCGTCGGTTTGCATTGAAATACATCATTATGACGCACCCGAGCTAGGAACAGGGCCACGGTCTTACGAGCCGCTCACGAAGGCCGCGGCCGTTCAGAGTGACGTTTGTACTGCAATCTGCTTCTTAGATTAGGCTGACTGTGTTAGCGGGATCTCTCACAGGTCTACCGTCCGCGGGGAGCGAGTGCAGTGGCGTCCCGACGTCCAACCCGCACTCGGAGGCTAACAGCGTGACCCAGCTTGCAGCAAAGATACTTCAAAGTTGAATGCGAACGCCCGCAGCGTGAGGCATATTCGGCTCAAGGAGAGACTCATATATTGCAAGTCGAAGCGGCACATGATGACAACCGGTCGAATGATTAAACCCACGCTACCACGGAAATCTCGATCAGGGGGCAAGTACTAGTACCAACGGACGCACACATAACTCAGCGAGCCCACACTCCCAAGCAGAGTCCGACAGAGAACAAACACACGGCGGGTCTAGAACGTGATCGGATAGGCGGGTGCCTGCGGGTGATCAGCACAACTCCCACATCTTGACCGAGTCGATCACGAGGGCCCGGTCTTCGACGTTTTGCGGCCAGGTCGCGTACCAGTCGTCCTGGGCCTTTGCGAACTCCCGCATCGCAGCTTCGAATACATGTCAGCTCATGCGTACACGGTGCTGCGCCGAGGCAATGAGGGTACTCACTCAGCGAGCCGTCCAGCCACGGCTTTCCTCCAACACCATCCGGGAACCATCCATTCGTGCCACCAACCGCGACGTTCATGATCAGGTAGAACGGCTGGTCGAACGGCGCGACGTTCCGCGTGCCGTGCTCCCAGGGGTTCGGCGTCTCGATGAACTGCGACCCGTTCTGCACGACGGCGGGGAAGCCGCCGCGCTGGAAGAACGGCTCGTCGAACTTGAGCGTGAGCATGTACGTGAGCCGAGAGTCGACGTAGATCCGCACGAACTGCGGGCTCCACTCGAGCGCGTACGTGTGGAAGCCGTCTGCGAACGTCTTCCGCCGGTTCGTCCACCAGCCGAACGTCTTGCTCACCCCGTTCAGCCACGGGAACGGCCCCCAGTTCAGCGAGCCGCGCACGTAATCGACGCCCCTGACGGAGAGAAGCGGAAGTCAGACACAAGCTCGCGGCGTGGAAACTGTCGCCGCGAAGGCGGGACTCACTGGGCGGGGTACTCGGGCCCGTTCCCGCGCGCCTCCATGATGTCGATCTCGCCCGAGCGCGGCCACGCGCCGTACGCGTCGTCTACGGGGAGCATCCAGAGCGCGGGCCACAGCCAGTCGCCGCGCGGCAACTTCGCAGAGATCTCGACGCGGCCGTAGCGGATGGAGTACGGCTGGCGCGAGTGCACGCGCGCGCTCATGACGGGCGGGATCACGGTCCCGAGGGTTTCGTTCGAGACCGCGCCGCAGCTCGTCGCGTTCACGTCCGTGCAGCCGGTGAGGTTGAACGTGTGCCCGTTGAAGATGCTGTTGTACCCGATCACGTCCGAGGTGAGCGTGGGCACGAGGTAGAGCCGCCCGTCGCGCACGAAGGAGTTGTTCTCCGACGCGGTGGTCATTTCGAACTCTGAGTTGCTGCGCGGCGCCGGATGTCAGCGAGTGATGTCCGATGGCGCGGGACGCGCGGGAAGGGGGGCGCGGAGAAGGAAGACACGTACCCAAAGCCGCTCATGCTCACTTCGCGCACCCAGGTGTTGTCCGTGTCGAACGTATCAAAGTTGTCTTCCATCACGAGGCAGGTCTTCCCGAGCAGCAGCGTCTGCGAGTACGAGAAGTAGCAGCGAACCGCCGCGGCGGCGACGCCGAGGAAGGATACGAAGTACACGAGCCAGTAGGAGAGCGTTGCCGCCCGGTCCTTCTCGGATAGCCACGGTTTCTCGATCACCCCGGTGAGCATCGACGTGCGCATCGTCCTCTTCGCGCGCGGTGGTACGGATATCCGGGATGCGGTCGTCGACTCTTGAAGGGTAGAACGAGTGAGGCGGCGCGGGGGCATGTACGAGCTGCGCGCCGGGGAGCGGATAGATGACGCTGAGCTACCCGCGCTGCCGTCCGCACCCCGAGGCCTCTCTTGGATATCAGTAGGGCCCTGGCGCAACGCGGACTGCACGGATACGCGGCTGTCGTGGCGGCGATATACGGGCTGGTCCGAGAAGAGAGCGCTTCCACTGAAGCTGATGATGCTTGCGGGGGCGGGGGTGGACGGAAGAGAATGCTCGGGGGTAGTGAACGGGTCGCGGGTGACCTCGCTGGCACCATCCGAGGCGTCGCGCTGCTCATGGACGAAGAACGTCGGAGCGGGGCCGTCGCTGCCAGACGTCGACGGCCTCGACTCTGGAGAAGAGGACGGTGTGGAGGAAGGCATGGCGGAGGGGGCAGACTGGGGGATTGGGGGAGGGGTGGCCGAGTTGCGGAAGGCGGCAGGCGGCAGGCGGCAGGCGTGATAAATAACGTGGCGGAAAGAAGATGAGTTCGAGCGGGCCGCCCAGTAATCTGTGGCGGCCGCACGAGGATACGGCGAGATTATCTGTGAATGGTTAGGGGCCACGATACTGTCAAGGCGATGTCGGCCGGACGCCTCGGGACAAACACCAACTGACGGCGTTGTGGGATCTCGAACACGCCGCCAGTTAGGCGCTAGAGCGCTTCACATGCTGTCACTTTGTCAATATGTATTGACGATCTGCCCAAAGATCCCGCATGAGCTCACCTGTCCGGTGCAATCACGCCGCTTTGGAAGGCAAGTAGCCAAGTTGATGCTGCTGCTTATTCCCGGTTCCTGGCAAAGCATGAGGTCCTCGCGTTGGTTCCCTAGAGCTTTCGTGCCGATGACACGCACGGCGGTGGTACAACGGGTGCTCGGTGCAGCACCGTGGTATGCGGCAACTGGCACTGTAACATCATGGCATGCACTGACATCCGGAGCGGATGTAGCTCCCCGAAGCAGTAGTGGGACTGTCGAGAGGGTCTGTTCAGACTGCGCTGCTGCGCGCACTACCGCACAAAGCGCTGCACGCACCGCCTCGACACGAGAGATGGAATCCTTGGGCGCGATCGCGCGGCGCTCGGGAGCAGGTAAATGATATGGTCGCCGACTGCCTGCCGGTCATTCCATCAATCGATATGCGTGAGCGGCACGCTACGTACCGCCTGTTCAGGACCCAACCCGAAGTCCAGTGCCCGCCCTGACGCGCTACCACGAGCGTGCGGGCGCCGTGACAGGCCGTTCGGCACAACGGGCACAAAAGCGCTGGGACGCGCACATCAACCTTGCGAAGACAGAAGAATCTCGCTGTCGTGGTACAGTGACGACACGACTCATGCGGGGCAGCTGGAGGACCTGCGTTGAGGTCAGCTTCTTGAGAGATTTTCACGGGCCTAGAGCAACCTGCACGTACCATCAAGGTGCTGGTGAAGAAGTAACACCAGTCAATTTGACGTTGCTGGGCCGATGTTGCACCCAGACAACGAGGTCAGACGCCCGGGGTCTTTGAAGGACAGAACAGTTTCCAGGGCGGTACGCCATGGGAGAAACAACATGTCCGAGGCCCTTCGGGTAAACTGAACAAGAATGAGAAGATGACGTCGGGGAGGGTCCTCGAACTGAAGCAGACATACAACAGCCAAAGCGGGCAGAATTCCCGAAGATGAGAACCAACCAGCGGCGTGGCGTTGTCGTCATCCTACAGTTTCTGAAACGAGGTTTCCCCAGTTGTCCCAGAAGATCCCAAGCACAAGGGTTATTTCAAGATCGGAGCAGCTTGATAGCAGCAGTCGTTGGCGTGATGTGCCTTTCCGTCGGAGACCCGCGGACGGACTACAAATTTACAAGGTTCATGGACTTGCGCGGGTAAAAGCTGCTCACCGTTTGAGGACCCCGTTCCTAGCGCGTGGCATTTACAACATCCGAGTTTGGAACTCGGATGCCTAGCGCAGGACGCGGATGGGTCGAGACGCGTTCACCTCGGCCAGAGATTCATGGCTTGGTGCATGGGAAGGATATATTGTCGCACGTCAAAAAAGGTGGTTGTTGTCAGTCAGACGGGATAGCATACGCAGCGCACGACGCGTCGTGCATGATGGTGGTCGAAGGTTGAGAGTAATTCGTGGGCGCTACCACGCGTCCTGTTGCGAGACGCCCGCAAGGGCTGCCGCGGATCATCGGACCGGCATGGGTACCGTGAATTTTGAAAGCTTTTGCGGGGCCGCCAGTTTGTTTGCTGCTTTCGCGGGTTACTCTCCGGAGGTTGCGACGGAAGGATGGTAGGCTATACTCTTTCAGGAGGTACCTGAATATGTGACTAACACAGAGTTAAACCAGACGTCAAGAAATTTTTATGACTTACAAAGGCTTTTCATCAGTTCTTCGAGTCCCGTAGGTCGGCGAGAAGTTGTCCGCACCCACTATTACACTGCGAGTCCAATGACAGCCCAAGAAACAAGCCCCTGCTATAACGCCAATCCATATTTTCAGAATTTGAGCCCGCCTTTGCGCAAGAGCAGAATTTGCCTCCCCTTTCGAGGTTCCGCCAGTGAATGTGCGTGGTCGACGTGGAACTCGTGACGTCCATCGAGTCGGCGTCCGGGGCAGCTCAAGAGGCCGAGATAAAGCTGCTTAAGATTGGTGAGAAGCTCGTCATTGGTCCTCTATTTTGACGGATCCAGCTGCGGCTGACACGGTGTCTCTCCTGTATTAGACATTCCTTCCGCACAGTTCGAAGGTGGACGTATCGAGCTCTTTTCTCGATAGACAGAATCTGTCACACGCCGAGTTCTGCCTTTATAGACGTTCAACGCTTCAAGGCTTTCTGCATCATCAATCATGCGAAGGTACATGTTTATTTCGATACTGAGCACGGCGTATCATACTCTTTGAGCGCTCATTGCATATTGCGCAGGGGACCCAGGAAGATGCCAACGGTCTTCCTAGGACATACCGCCAATGGTCCCTCTGTTGCTTTAGGGGTTTTCTACTGCACGCGCACTTGAAGACGCACACAGATTATCTCCGATCGGGCGAAGCCCTCGTTACGAAAGGCGGCAGCGGCCTATGCGCCAGTGTGCACCCGCACCGGCACGCTGAACAAGCATTAGCCTCCCTCGTGAGCCCGCGCGCACTTCTTCCCCGGAGGCTCGGCGCTCCGACCCTGGATAGGTGCGTGGTGGGACCGTTCAAATTGCGCTCATGGTGATTAGCGCGACCAACACCTTTTCAGGGGAGGTGCATGGCCAGAACTCCCGCCAGCAGCCACGGTACCGCTCAGAATTTGAACTCAACGCCAGATGCCGGCACCCAGGATCGCGCCCAGCGGACCGCGAGGCCACCCGCACGGCCTCGTTTTGCTCTCCAGGGACGCCCCTAGGTTCTTGACACGCCCGTTCCCAGCGCGCGCCCCCGTTCTCCTTGCCCGCCGGACCCGGCCTCGTGCGGCATCACCGCACCGCTGGGCACGCACGCTAACGCGAGCGCGATCCAGGGCGCACCGCCGCGGAGTCTGCCACCACTCTCCTTATCTCCGCGTGCCCATCGTCCTGGAACGGCCTGGGGACGCTCGCGGAGATTGCAGGCCCGCTACATGCTGGGTTTGATGTATGTCAGGATGCGCACAGGGCAGGAGTCGCCCGTGGGCCGTGGCCCATCATGTAGATCTGGATCCCCGGCGGGCCGCTCACCGCAGTACTAGCCTTTTTTCGGTGAAGTGCAGCGTAGACTCCCCGGAGGCAAGCATTTCCTGTTCCTAGAAGAGCAGGCGTGGATACTGATTATGGGCTAGAAAGGACGCTGCGCCCATGCCACCGCCTCCTCCGTGCCCGCCGTGGCCTGTCTGTGGTGTGTTCTATGATGGTGCCCCCGCCACAAAGCCCACCACGCACCGGCCTAGAGCCTGCCAGCCGCTGCCTCGAGGGCGGCCACCTCCTCCGAGTTAACGACGCAGGCGGTGCGCTTGCAGCTGTCGACATTGAGGGCGGGTAGATAGGAGCACTCAAACCTCCGGCGAGCCGTTGACGGAGCTGACGCCTGACAGCCAATTTGCGGTGGTCTCCTGTCGGGCCCGTTGAAGGACCCAGGGAACAACTGGTCATCCATGCGCGGCGATGTCGTGAGCGCATTTTCCGCATGGTTCGAACCGCATGTCGTGCTGATGTAGCGTCGCCAAAACATATCCCGTGCAGGGAAGGTGCTGCCCGCTAGTGACAGGCGGCACCGTAGACTCACGTCGTCGCAAGGGGGACAACGCCGGGTCCTCGTGGAGCACTCGTCGCTTACGATACGCATACCGCTCTTGGAGGGAAGCTGTAACGAGACGGCAGGCAGGAGGCACGGGTATAATACAGTCTATAGCAGTGCTTTTCGGCAATGATACACGCAGTGACCCCTATGCAAATGATAATACCGCGTCGACGACGACGGCGCAATTAAGCCCAAAGAATAACCTAAATCATTGAAACCGCAAGGAAGGCAAGGAGGGGTGGACAAATCCCCGACGGAGAAAGAGAGGGTGGTACGCGGGACAGGAACGCGACGGTGACATATCTGCCGGTGGGACGACGTCGAACCCGAAAAAGCGAAGGCGCGGTCGAGAAAGGAAAGAGACGAAAGTAGGATGTCGAGGCGATGTGTATGGTTACGTAGGGATGAAACACAGATGCGCTGCGTGAATGGCGATAATCGCAAAGTGGGGCCCGGGGCTGCTGATCAGCCCGGTGTCTGTGGAGGCTGACCAGAAGGCGAAGCCGCTCGCGGAAGTCCAAGATGAGGCAGTGGGGAAGGAACGTCATCTGTCGCTGGAAGGCGGGAGAGGTAGCAGCGAGAATGAGAGGATGCCAATATGTCGCAAGGCTGTATCGTGTTTTCCGTAGGAGGCGGTGGTGGGATATACAGAGACACGCTGCGCTCAGCATCTCTGCCACATCTTGACAGAGTCGACGACCATCGCGCGGTCCTCGATGTTCTTCGGCCAGGTAGCGTACCAAGTGTCCTGTCGCTCAGCGAAGTCGCGCATTGCAGCTATTTGCGTCAGAGTGTCAGCGCGCGGGTTCGATCTTCCGGAGAAGAAGCAGCCGGACTTACTCAAAGAGTGGTCGAGCCACGGCTTGTCTCCGGCGCCGTCGGGGAACCAGCCATTCGTGCCGCCGACGGCGACGTCCATGATGAGATAGAACGGCTGGTCGAACGGCGCCACGTTCTTCGTGCCGTGTTCCCAGGGGTTCGGCGTCTCGATGAACTGCGACCCGTTCTGCACGATGGGCGGGAAGTCGCCGCGGTCGAAGAACGGCTCGTCGAACTTGAGCGTGAGCATGTACGTGAGCCGCGAGTCGACGTAGATCCGCACGAACTGCGGGCTCCACTCGAGCGCGTACGTGTGGAAGCCGTCCGCGAACGTCTTGCGCCGGTTCGTCCACCAGCCGAACGTCTTGCTCACGCCGTTCAGCCACGTGAACGGGCCCCACTGGAGGGAGCCGCGGACGTAGTCGACGCCCCTGGAATAGAAACAAACACAGCAGCCAATCAGCATGCGATCGCGAACACAATCGGCGAGCGGCGGCGCGAAGGGCAGCTGCTCGATAGACTGTCGATAGAGTGTAGAGTGCGGGGACTCACTGTGCCGGGTACTCGGGCGGGTTCCCGCGCGCTTGCATGATGTCGATCTCCCCCGACGCGGGCCAGGCGCCGTACGTCTCCGTCACGGGCAGCATCCAGATGGAGGGCGCAATCCAGTCGCCGACGGGGAGCTTCGCAGTGACTTCGACGCGGCCGTACTGGATGTGGTGGCTGTTCTTGGTTGAGATGCGCGCGCTCATGACGGGGTTGATGACAGTGCCGGCGGTGAGGTTAGACACCGCGCCGCACCCGGTGGTGGTATTGACCGCCGTGCAACCAGTGATATTGTACGTGTACCCGTTGAGGACGTTCTGCTTGCCGATGACGTCTGAAGTGAGGGTGGGGACGAGATAGAGCTTGCCGTCTTGAACGAAGGAGTTGTTGGGAGAGTTGGTCGTCATCTCGAACTCCCCATTGCTAGGAATGTGTTCAGTATTGATACACGAAGGGACATGGCACGACGCTTACCCGAATCCACCCATGTCCACCTCATGGTACCACGTGTATTTGGTGTCGAACGTCTCGAAGTTATCCTCCATGATGAGGCAGAGATTGCCGACTGTCGGCGTCTGGACGTACGAGAAGTACACGCGTATGATCGCGCCAGCAACGCCGAGCATCGCGACGAAGTACGTGACCCAGTAGGAGAGCCGCTCGTAGACGTCCTGGTTCGTCACCCAGGGCTTGACAATCTCCCCAGTGAGCATGCTCGAACGCTGCCGCTTAGCAGTCCGCGCGGACACCTGTAGCACGGTAGAGCTCGCTTCGTGGTCCATGAGCGTCACCCTCCGCGGCATGGCGGGCGGAGACATGAACGAGCTCCGGACATGCGCATTGGAGTTCTTGCGACTGCGAACGCCGCGATTGACCTCGCGGATGTGGAGGTCCGTAGTGGAGTTGCGCAGGGAGGAGTGGACGGAGACGCGGCTCGTACCGGTATGAGGACGCGACGCAGGGGGCGACGTCGTCGGGTCGGGGAAGTACGAGGTGGAGGCGATGCTCGCCGCGCTGCTGTGGTGCAGGTTGTTGTGGTCCGCGCTGAAGTTGACGACGCTCGCGGGAGGCGAGAACGGGTTGCTGACACCGCTTCGTGGCGTCGGTGGCACGGATACGTCCGGGGAGCGGAACGGGTCACGGCGGACGTCCTCCGCGCTGTCGATCCCCTGATGGGGCTGCCCTAGCTGGAAGAGCGGCTTCGGGGGCTGCAGCGGGCGCTCGCGCTTGCTGCCCATCGACGTGGGGGGAGGCCCGGGGAGCTGCTCGGAGGACGAGGCAGCGGAGCTGCTCGCTGTCGAGGGGGGAGAGCGACCAGACATGTCGGGCAGGGGAGGGTCTCGCGCGGATCTGGCGAGGTGTCGGAGCGAGGGAACCTGCACGCTGTCCCAGGCCTAGGTGATAGGACGTCTCGGGCCTTCATTCGCAAGAAGGGGCCTATAAGAGAGCGAGTCGAGCCAGTGAATGGAGCAGGCACCGGGGCGGGGGCTTGGAATGCGGGCGATCATGTCGGCGAGCCCCCTCGGCCGCGCGCGGAAGCGGAAGCGTCGCAAGTCGGTTCCATCTCTTGGTGCTGTCCACGCGCGGACGTCCTGCTGGATGGCACCCGCGCGGCCGCACCGCGTCCCTCGCCGAGCGGCGCCTGATTCTGACAACGCGGTCGGTCAAAACCGATGCGTCGCCCACAGAAGGAAGGGCAGCTTCTCACCGGACCCAGGCCTCCGGACCTGCTGTCCTTGCTCGTTGACACGGTTCGTCGGGACGTCAGGTACCAGGACGGGGGAGGAGAGG
The DNA here is from genome assembly GCA_002964805.2 of Trametes villosa. NCBI lineage: Eukaryota > Fungi > Basidiomycota > Agaricomycetes > Polyporales > Polyporaceae > Trametes > Trametes villosa. The sequence continues at coordinate 334,553 of PUDQ02000056.1, read as the reverse complement.
ACATGATCCGAGCATTTCTCCTTCGGCAGAGTCACTCCCAGGCGCCTTCGTGTACCTTCACCAGTCGGTTCCCTCTCCCCGGCGTCCGGGGAAGCAGCGGCTATCGCGCTCAGCTAACCTAAAGCATGTCTGAGCGAATGTAAATGGAACGTGAGACGGGGATGACGATACTGTGCCCTTCGCTGAACCGACAGATGTGTCTTCGACACCGATCGGAGGGACGTCCCCTGCGCGAGCCCAGCGGGGGTGCGAGGGGGAAGAGCGGAAGGAGCGGTGGTTGTATTCGCCTCGCCTGCCCTGGCTGGGCCCTGGCCGCAAGCGCAGGCGGAGATTGACGGACAGTAAACGCACGGGGCGTGACACGCGCCGTCACGCACATAGCGCGGAAACCGCAGAACCGACGCCATTCCCATGGGTAGGGAACGTGGCGCCTCGAGCGGACGGGGAAACTGGGCACACACTGTCAGCGTACTCGGTTCAGCCGCATCGTATGCGGATAGCTAACCTCCTCGTGGAGTGGGAGGAATGGGCGGGCACTCGATGACTCGGCGTAAAGCAGGCATCACTGGACCCGGCCCGCGGGCATGTCGGACATCCCGCAACGCCCGCTCTTCTGAGAGATAGCGGTGCAGACCTGAGCCCGTTGTGGAGCATTGCAAGCGTCCGACTGCCCTGGACGACAAAAACGACACGGCGTGGAAAGTGAGCAGGGGCTCCGTGCACATCTCGATAAGCACTTGCCTGCAAGCCCGCCAATGGGACGCTGGCCGAAAGCGATGTGGTTGAGCGATTGCACAGAACGTCAAGAATGGAAAGACCGCAGTAGCGCGCCGCGGATAGCACCCCGCCCGACTTCTTCTTCCGGGCTAGAGTGTGAGCACGCGGCCGCGGCTGTTGACTGGATCACTCACCGAGGGCACTGGCAGTTCTACAGCTCTTCGAACCTTCTGCTGCGCCGCCCCGTCACCCGCCAGTCCGAAACCGCGCTGCGCTCGCCGGCGAACAAATGACAGCAGCCAGACGTCATCACGTGTTGCCGTACATGGGAAAGGCACGGCCGCACTCCGACAGCTGTTCGCGGGCGTGGCCTGCAGCGCCGACGTGAGATGTGCCGAACTTCAGCCTTCCGTCCGGTATGCCAGCATCGTTTGTCATCCAAACCTACGCAGGATGCAAATCGTGAATCAGTCCCATCAATCATCCATCGACAGAACTTCGAGCCCACCTTGTTCGGATAGAGGCACTTTCGTACGTACAAACGAACGCACGCACCAAATGAATTTTAATAAAATCAGGGGCAGCGGCTGTGCATCTCAGGGCGAGTAGAAAGTGCATGGAAATTCTCCATGGTCCATTCGGCAGCAGGACTGAGCCTTCAGCTATTGGGTGCAACTGTACGGGACAAGGAGGCCAAAATCAGCACGCAGCATAGGACCCAAACGCCAGTGTAAGAGACAGCACGACCCAAGCAACGCGAAACGCCATGTCATCGATAGGGCAGACGCCTCGGCGGCTCGATAAGCAGTCGTTGAAGTGCATGCCCGACGCGGCGCCCATCCGGTACTCGTCAAACGCCAGTGACGGAGTGTTCCTATGCGTTCACTGCGCACTTGCGCCTCCGAAGCCGCCCGTGAGCACGACATTGTACTTGAAGAGACTGTCGGCCCCTGTCCACGAAGGCGACAGCTCTGCCACACAACTTCGCCCGGCGTATGAAGGTCCCTTGCCCTGGCTGTATCAAGTTCGACTGACCGCACGATAGAACGCACCCAACGCCGATTGAGTTTAGGGCGACCGCCCGGCGCGCAACTGCTGCACGTAACGGACGGCGCGCCCTGAATCGAGCTCGGGACCGGGAGTCACCTAACTATGCACGATTACGAGACGCGGGCCGACAGGGGGGTAGGGCGGGCAAGGGGCAACACCTCGTCCGGAAGCGAAGGGGATATCCTTTAGCATCCGCGCAGGGGCCGTTACGGTAGTGGCCGTATCGTCCGATAGTTGGACATCGGAGCGGTGGACGTCCTGGCGTAGAGTGCTTTTGGAAGACGTTTCCGCATGGTGTACGCAACTGTCGTCCCTGGAATGTGATAGTCGACGTAGTGGGTGCGAGCATGGGCAAGCAGCCGTGATGGCCCGGAGACCTGCTCTACTCGTCCAATCAGTTTCTGCTGCAACGTCTTCGGATATGTATACAAAGTCCGGAAACACCTGGTGAGCTCCGCCCATCTTCGGATTGTCACAGTGCGACATGCACAAACCAAGGCAATTGGACGATAACTGGGAGTGTCCACGACTGGTTCTCGCTCGGTAAGTCGTGGAATACCGCCTCGTCTAGACCTCAGATATGTCTTGGGGTTCGTCCAGCGCTGTTCAGCGAAGGATATGAAATCGTAGAAGCGCACCGGCACCTGTACTGCAGCGGGGAGAGGATGGGAGTGGACAGAGAGCGGCCCGGCGCGAAAGCGGCAGCCTGAAGGGTTCAGGCGGAGACAATCTGTGGGAGATTACCGCGCATGTTCCGACCGCTGATACTGGGCGGAGCTCAAAACCTGCTCTACTCCGACACATTCCATTCGGTGAATGTGGCGTCGGACATCTTGTTCCCAACTCTCACGTTCGTCTGCATCGACAGATCCGGATGCGTCTATCTACCGCATTGCAAAGCTAGGCTCGCCACAAGGGCCACCCCTGATCTCGTTCAATACCGGTCTGCCTGGTCGTATCTCCGGATTCTGGAGCTCCAGAACTGCGAGGACTGGGGTTGGCGTCTGCACTTATCTGACGGGATCCATCCACCGACCTCTTCTCACCCACGACCGTGAGGCGATCACGCGGGGGACAGAGAGCACGACGGAACGTCATGCGCTCGCCGCCGATTTCGAATGGGCCACCGCGCGCCAGCGTTGGACAGAGAACCCTTGCAGTCCAATATCCTGCTGTTGACGCCACAGACGGCCGACAGTCCTTCTGCAGTCCAACCCGCTTGCAGCAAGACGAAATATGCTCGTTTTGTTCGTGAAGCCCGAGGACACTTTCACGCCGGCCCCAGGCCCGCTGCGAACGCTCTCCGGCATCCCCGGAGCGTACCTAAGTGCGCGCAAAGTCCGTGGGGTGGATCACATTGCGTGCCAAGCAGGAAGGTGAGTTCGCAACACGGCCGCAATGGCGGCGTTCCAGTGCACGCCTCTCACGCGCAATCGCGAGGGATGGCGTGTGCTGCGCGCCGCCCGCCGCGGCCACCCCTCTCTCCCTGTTCGTCTGGTTTTGAATTGGCACAAACAGGCCGAACACGGCTTCCGACAGCGGCGTTGCGGCAGTCCAGTTGCCTGATGCACGCCCTGCCGGGGACGCTGCATCGGCTTCTCAGATCTTGAAACTCGCTCGGCCGCTCAGCCGCCCAGGGCACCCTCGTCCTAGCGTTCTGTCCGCACCGATGCATGGTGCCTTCATCCCGGTCGCCGCTTGCGCGGGCGGGCGGTTGGCTGTGGCGTCTGGACACTTGCAACGTGCAGCCCTGCACTTGCGCAGATGATCAGTCCCAGTACTTCGTCTCCTTGCAGGACGCGGGACGCGGACGCTCACGCCCACAACCCGCTAGTGATGGCGCCCGTACGTGCGCTCAGATACGCCATGGCGTTGTACCAGCCAGTGACAGGCGCGGCATGCGGCCGTGCTGAACCCCGGTGTGCACGCATTGGTGAACGTACGTCGAACTTTCCAACGCCCTGAGGCCTGATCGCGCGCCGGGCATGCCAACTGCAGGGGCCGAACGGGGCTGTATTGAGAAGGCACGCCCTCCCATCTCGGATCCGTCTAGCCTGCGGCGACAATCATGATACACCCCTCCGCGCGAGCGACAGAGTGCCTTCGTCCTTATAAGCCCAACTGCTCGCGGCCCGAACTCTGTGGCCCGCCGTCCTGCTCGACTCGCTCGTACGGAAGTGCACCCGCCCCCGCCCCCATCGATCCTTCCCCACTGTCATTCCTCTCTCGGTACAAGCATGGACTACGATGCGTATGATGCGTTGCTTCACCACATCTTCAGGCAGGTATGTCGTCACCGCTAACGTGCCCATGTCGCTTCTCATTCTCAACGGCATCACAGACGCAAGGGGACGCGTGGTTTAAGCCTTCGGAAGAGAATGTCCACGCCGGCGTCTGCCTGCGCGTCGACAACGGCAACTTCCGGGTCTTCCCATACGAGAACGAGTACCTGGAGCCGTTCGAGGCTGCCATACGGGTGCTCAACCCAGTCGTCGCCGTGAAGATTCGCAGCGCAGCTATCCATGCCGCGCTCGCTACGATGTATGTTATCAGTTATGTGTATCGAATGCCCACTGACGCTCATCGCGCATCATAGCAAGGAGGATTCTGACTGCATCTATGTCGACAATGACACTCGTATCCAGATTGTCGACTCCATGTTGCACCTTCCTCGCGCGGACAAGGAGCAGTGTGGTGCCTTCATTGTGAGTTAATTACAGAGAAACGGCTTTTACACTCCCATTCACGTCCCATGCAGCGCGACGAACGCGTCCTGGTCGTGTGGTCCTACAACCTGGATAGCATCATACCAACTTGTCGCGACTTCGAGGATAAGCTTATTAAGCTCGTGTGGAAGCGCCGTTCGGCATTCGCCTCTCTCGCAAGCTCAGCCGCGCCTTCCACAGCGCCCTCCGACGTGAACCTCAACGAGAAGTCGGAGACCGCGCTCGTGACTGAGAAGGAAGTCGCTGCTCCCACACCGAAGGACAAGGCTGCTCCGCCGAAGAAGCGCTCGTGCGGGCTGGGCTACTGGAAGGCGGACGCGAGCGACCTGGAGAAGACGGCGGAGGGCCCGTCCTCACGCCCCATGCGCATGTTCGCCCCGGTGTATTGCGGCTTGGGTGCTGCCCTTTCCCTCTGTGAGTCCGTACGTAAATGCTCGTGTTGTTCGCATCTAATTCGGCTTCTGTACCATTCAGTTTTCGTGGGCAGCGGTGTAAGCGTGCTGCTCGAAGAGTCCCTCCTGGACGGGAACTGGTCGCGGTTTGCCCTTTGCGTGACCATCCCCTTCCTGTTCTGTGTGTCGCTGGTACGTCTACCCTTGCGCGGGACCCCATCGTGCCCGGTTTACTGAACACCGGCTTCCCCGACAGTTCTTCTCCTTGATGATCGTGACCAACATCACGTATTGGTAAGTCTCTCTCCCACTTTCCGCGCCATAACGTGTTTTGAGACCTTCTATTACTATTGTGCCGCATAGCGTGGGCCCTGTTGCGCAGTTCCACCAGAACTCGAAGTACTATTCGGCCGTGCCGCCCGCAGCGAACAAGCTCGTCGACGAGAACCTTCCCCACATTACGGTCGAAATGCCCGTGTACAAGGAAAGCTTGAAGGAAACCATGTACGTCTCTCCTCATGCCGTTTCGAGTATCGCCGGCGGTCCATTGCATCTACGCGATCAGTGGCGCGAGAGATTCCCTGTCTTGATCCGGCATAGTCTTGGACCGCGCCTCGGCGCTCGATCTCGAGCTCCGCGCGGGGAATTTGCTTCAACTCCCGCGAACGTTGTGTGCTTTCGTTTGCGTAATGCCGATACTTACCCATTTTGGTCTGCAGCGCGCCGTCGGTGTACTCGCTCAAGAAGGCAATGCAGACGTACGCGCGTCAGGGCGGCACCTCGTCCATCTTCGTGCACGACGACGGGCTCCAGCTCATCTCCGAGGAGGAGCGACAGGAGCGGATCGCGTTCTACGCGGACCAGAACATCGGCTGGGTCGCGCGCCCGCCGCACAGCAGCGCCGCAGATGGGTACAAGCGCGCGGGCCGCTTCAAGAAGGCATCGAACATGAACTACGGGCTCGCGCTCTCGCTCAAGATGGAGAAGCACATCCTCGCGCTCGAGGCGGCGGTGGCGGCCGACCCGGCCGCGGACATCGACGACGGCCTGGAAGACCGCGCGCTCGAGATGGCGATCGAGGAGGTCTTCGAGGAGAGCGGCCGGCGGTGGCGTCCGTGGGGCTGCAACGGGAAGTCGCTCCGTATGGGCGAGGTCATCCTCATCGTCGATTCCGACACCATCGTCCCCGAGGACTGCCTCCGCGATGCGGCACGCGAGCTCGCCGAGTGCCCCGAGGTCGCGATCATCCAGCACGAGTCGGATGTCATGCAGGTCGCCAATCACTATTTTGAGAACGGCATCACGCATTTCACGCGGCGCATCAACAGGTGCATCTCGATGTGTTGCGCGAACGGCGAGGTCGCGCCTTTCGTCGGACACAACGCGTTCCTTCGCTGGTCGGCGCTGCAGGACGCCGCCTTCATCGACGAGGCCGATGGCAAAAAGAAGATCTGGTCGGAGTCGAACGTGTCCGAGGACTTCGACATGGCGCTCCGGCTCATGCTCCGCGGGTACATCATCCGCTGGGCGACGTACTCGAACCGCGGCTTCAAGGAGGGTGTCTCTCTGACGTGCGACGATGAGCTCAATCGTTGGCAGAAGTACAGCTATGGTATGGACGTACGCTGTTCCAATATGAGTGGCGGCTGACGGATCTATTAGGTTGTAATGAGCTCATCTTCAACCCGCTCATCCAGTGGTGGTACAAGGGCCCTATCACCAGGCAGCTCCGCACCTTCATGTGGTCAAATGCACCCATCCACTACAAGATCGGAATGATGTCTTGTACGTAGCATATCGCCACGCCCACAGTCTGCACCGCTGACGACGAATTCCACAGACATGTTCTCATACTGTCAGTGGCAGCGGCGTCGGTTTATTTGTGAACGCCACTGAAACGACTCCGCAGATGCCCTTTCCGGAGCGTTCTTCCTCTCGTTGATGAACTACTTCCTTCTGGGATGGAATCTTCCCGTCAGTGCTCCGCATATGCGGCTGTTGCATCACCACTAACCCCTCACGCACCCGCCACAGGTCGATGGCTATTACGAGCACAGTTTCGAGATCTGGCTAGCGTGCACAGTCGTCTTCCCGGGCGCCGGCAACCTCGGCTTCACCATGCTCGAATACCGCCTCGGCAGCCGCCCGCTGCTTGACGCCGTTATCGAGAACCTTACTTGGGTTCCGTTCTTGTGAGTTACGTCTTGCTGCGCGTCGCCTTGTCTAGCACTGACACATCTGCCCTCGCATAGTTTCTTCTTCTTCGGCGGCCTGAGCATCCACCTCTCGCAAGCGCTGCTCGCGCACCTCTTCTCGTACAACATCACCTGGGGCGCGACGAAGAAGGAGGTCGAGCGCTCGAACTTCTGGCAGGAGGTGCCCAAGATCATCGAACGCTTCCGCGTCTCGCTTGTGATCTCCTTCGCCGTCGTTATCGCCATGGTCGTGCTCACCACCAACCTCGTCCCCATCGGATGGCGCATCTTCGGCTGGGATTGGGCGGTCATTCTGCCACTGGCGTACGTCCCCCGTCTTGTCCATCAGCGTTGTGGCGTGAGCGACGGTGGCTAACGTGGCGCGTCATTCACTTCTTGTCTAGCATCGTCGCCGGCTGTCACATCCTGTATCCGGTACATTTGCGCAGCTATTCGGATGCTGTTGCGGCTCGCTAACTTGCTTTGTTGCTCATTAGATCCTGCTGAACCCCTGGCTTATGATTTTCTCATACTGAGAAGACTACGCCCCTCCTCCCGTCATCACTGCGGCCGCACTGGCTCCTCCTCGGAACTCTCCCCGCCTTCCCTCTCTTTCCGGGCTCGATCCCCCGCCTGCCAGCCGCCCTCCGCTGCCACCGGCAGCGCGAGAATCCTCTCCTTCGGACATCCGCGCGTGTTGTACCATAGCCTCGGACTACCCCTCTAGACGCCTACCCTCACGGAACGTAGCTAATATCCCTCTCGTACACTTATCCTGTCCCTTTCTGTCGTGCGTTGTTTGATTACTGAGTACTTGCATTCCGGGTTGCTGGTAGGGCAGGGCGCAGGCTTGCGCGCTTGCCGTAGTATGTACTCGCACTGTATCCGTCGCTGCCTGCCCTCATTTTGTACATATTCGCGACTCTCGAAGGCTCTCCGGATCGTCTACAACTCGGCCAGTCAAGTTCTGCTGCAATTCGCTGCCGTTGACGCCTTGCCGGCCACGTGGGTAAAGCGCCGGTAAGTTCTACCGCTTGTCGGAGGGGGTGAGTATGCGATGCAGCTCCTTCGTTCAACCTCCCGCCGCTTGTACACATTCGGCTCTAGCGACCTGCGAACCTCCCTCTCACGAATGCAGAGGGAATCACCTGTAGCATGGTATGCCGAGAGCATGATAGGGGTAAGACGGTATACAAACGATCGCACGAGGCACAAAAGTGACTGAATCTTGCACTCCAGCTGTGTTTACACGGCAGTACAGCGAATGCCTGCGCTCATGCCGCTCGGGCGGCACGCCAGGAGCAGGGGCGGCATGTGCATTGAGCTGCCGCGCCGTCGCGCGTTCATCGGTCCCGCAGGCAGGACCTGGCACGGGGCGGGCACGCCATCGACAACACGATGGTGGAGGAGCAAAGCTCTCCCGCCGTCCTGATTAACGTAGCCGTGCAGCCTCAATACCACCGAGTGCCCCCGCCCTGCTTGAGCTGTTCGGGTGCCTTGGGTGTAGATAGCACTTGGTCCTGTCAGCGGGGGCCCGGGCGGGACCGGCGGGAACTGCGGTGCGTTCGCTCTTTGCTCTCTCCTGCAGTGGTTGAATCAGACAGATTTCATCCTTCAGCACTGCCGGTCATGAATAATGAGCCGTGCCTCTGGACGTTGTCCCTAGCGGCACGAACTCGACGGTTGGCGCTGCTTCTCCCTTCCTGTTGGTAGGTGCCGCTGCCCAAACGTTCTGGATCCAGGGCGTGGAAAAGCGGAGTCAGACACATCTGCTTCTGCGTTGTGGCCTTCGCAGGCGATGCCACGACGCGTCCTGACCGTGGTGAACGGAGTTACCTGTTCGGTGAATTTGCAGCGGCCCGGGTCGACAGGATCGCGGGTCTTCACGCGCACGCTCTCGGTGGCAGTACTCGCTTCTCGGTTCGTGCGGAAGCGGGGGCATCCCGCCATTCTCAGCCTGCGAGCCCATGCTCTTCCGCCCCTGGCCGAAAGCGACGCGCATCGTGAACCTTGTTGGGGATCCCACGATTAGCTCAGGCGAGCAGGCGCACTTCGATGACGGCATGCAATACAGATTATCTCTCTTCCCGTCGCACTGAACTAAGTATATCCCTCCGTTGCTTTGTGAGTAGAGGACACGATCACTACCTTCCCTCTCGCCTCTGAGATGCTGCTCCCGCCAGAACACGCTTGGAATAGCGACGAATGCCCCCGCGAAGGCATAGCTGCATCGTCTGTACGTACGCCGGCTGCACGCTGGTCGCTGCGGCAGGCACAGTATACCGAGGGACTGCACACAAGTTCTCATCTTCACGCAGGCGCCGTCCGCCTTCTTGGGTATGGGGCAATTGCGACTGCTGAGCGTGGACGCCACGCCTGACCTCTTTCCATGTCTCCGGAGATTTTTTGTATGACGCTGACAATCCCTCCGCCCAGGACCAATGGCGATATCTCCGATACGCGTCAGACCAGCACCTCCGCTGGCTGGTACATATCGGGGATCAACCCTTGCCGGAGTCAATCGCCCCGTGCTGCGTTGCGGTAGCCAGCGCGAAGCAGCCGCGGCAGCAATCCTCCCGCCCCTCTTCTCGAGATAGAGCATTCTCAGCGCTGCTGGCTCGCGCGTCCCCGCTTCCGCCGTGCCTCGCCATGCGGTCCAGTCTTCATGTCGCTCGATCCTCTGCGCCTCACGCGCGCTCCCCGTGCTTCGGAGAGGAGCTCTTCGGTGGAGCCGCGAGCGCCGAGCAGCCCTCAGAGATATCCCGAAGTTCACACCTTTGACACGATGTGTCCGTTTAGCTACATGCAAATAGAGCAAATCGCATTCCACCGAACCTAGCGACATCCCGCACGTACGTCATGGTGCTCGAGGTACCGTACATAATGGAAGGAGGGCCTGGCGCGGCGGGTGCGGGGCCCCGGCCGCCGACGCGGACGCGTGTATAGATAAATCTGGATGCGCGGAAGGAGAGAGAATGTGCTGCAGGAGGCATGTCCGAGAAGGCCCTACGTCTAAGTCCGCGAGTGACAGAAAGTCCCGAGCATACGTATCGCTATTTCGAGAATAAATGGACGCCGACGGCGGGCGCACGCGCGCGCGAGCGTGTGCGGGGGCGCGCGGACGGCCGCCGTGGCCGCCGGATGCGACGACACCTGTGCGCCATGCTGCCCTGCTCCACATACGCCCGGGGATACGGCGGAGGCGCGTTTCCCTGGAGCTGACACGGAAGTTTAGTAGGAGAAGATCATCAACCAAGGGTTCAGGACAATCTATCAGACCGCACGTCAGCCAGCAGTCCCTGCATACGGAGAAAGACACGTACCGGGTAGGCGATGTGACATCCGGCGACGATTCTAAGCACGGATACCGGCAGTCAGCACAGGCGAGCGAAGGGCGCAATGCGCCCGGTGGATGGCAGGAGAAGCGACTCACGCGAGGGGCAAAATGACAGCCCAGTCGTAGCTGAAGATACGCCAGCCAATCGGTACGATATCCGTGGCAAGGAGAACCTCCGTGACACCGAGCGCGAGGCTGAGGATAAGGGCCAGCCAGAAGCGCTTCAGGATCTTGGGGACCTCGAGCCAGAAATTCGACCGCTCGACCTCCTTCTTCGTCGCGCCCCAGGTGATGTTGTATGAGAACAAGTGAGCGAGAAGCGCCTGTGATAGGTGGATGCTGAGGCCGCCGAAAAAGAAGAAGCTAATTCGGAACGAGTAATCAGTATCGCGGGTAGGCATAAAAACGGTTGAGACTGACAAGAACGGTATCCAGGTCACATTCTCGATGAGGGACTCGAAAATATTGCGTTGGCCGAGGCGGTACTCGAGAAGTGTGAAGCCGAGGTTGCCGGCGCCAGGGAAGACGACTGTGCACGCCAGCCAAATCTCGAAGCTGTGCTCGTAAAAGCCGTCCACCTGCGCAAAGTTCAGTCAGCGAAAAGTGTATGCGCGCAATGAATGCCCGTACCTTGATGTTCCACCCAAGCAAAAAGTAGTTCAAAACGGAGAGTAAAGCAGATGCGGCGAGACCATCTGTGGGAATTCCCTCAGTCGCGATCGTGAGAATTTGTGAGAGGGCGCTTACAATACGAGAACATATCTGCCGAAGGACGATAGGTCAGCGGGGTGTCTGCTGTAGCTCACGAGCGGGACGTACAGGACATCATACTAATCTTGTAGTGGACTGGCGCGCTGGACCAGACGAACGTCCGGAGCTGCTTGTTAATAGGTCCTAGGCGCCACCAGTGGATGAGCGGGTTGAAGATAAGTTCGTTGCAACCTAGAATCAACGTGAAGTCAGCCTCATGCCCGCATCTGCGACCGAGTGGCCGCAAGCTCACCATATGCGTATTTTTGCCAACGGTTCAGCTCATCGTCGCAGGTCAGAGATACGCCCTCCTTGAAGCCGCCCAGAGAGTATGTGGCCCAGCGGATGATGTACCCCTTGAGCTGTAAGCGGAGCGCCATATCGAAGTCCTCCGAGACGTTCGACTCCGACCAGATCTTCGACTTCCCGTCCGCCTCGTCGATGAATGCCGCGTCCTGCAACGCCGACCAGCGCAAGAACGCGTTGTGCCCGACAAACGGCGCGACCTCGCCGTTCGCGCAGCCCATAGAGATACACTTGTTGATACGCCGCGTGAAGTGCGCGATCCCGTTCTCGAAGTAGTGGTGCGCGACCTGCATGACGTCCGACTCGTGCTGGATGATCGCGACCTCGGGGCTCTCCGCGAGCTCGCGCGCGGCGTCGCGCAGGCAGTCCTCCGGCACGATCGTGTCCGAGTCGACGATGAGGATGATCTCGCCGACGCGCAGCGACTTGCCGTTCGCCGCCCACGGACGCCACCGCCCGCCGCTCTCCTCGAACGTCTCCTCGACTGCGAGCCGGAGCGCGCGGTCCTCGAGGCACTCCTCTACCGTGTCCTGCGCGCCCTCCGCCTCGAGCGCGAGCAGGTGCTTCTCGAGCTTGAGCGAGAGCGCGAGGCCGTAGTTCATGTTCGACGCCTTCTTGAAGCGGCCGGCGCGCTTGTACCCGTCGGGCGCACCGCTGTGCGGAGGCCGCGCGACCCAGCCGATGTTGTGGTCCGCGTAGAAGGCGATCCGGGCTTGACGCTCTTCCTCCGAGATCAGCTGCAGGCCGTCCTCGTGAATGATGATGGAGGCCGTCCCGCCCTGGCGCGCGTAGGTTTGGATGGCCTTCTTCAGGGAATACACCGAAGGCGCTCTAGACGATGTATGTCAGCACGAGATCCGCGTAACGGAGATTGCGGACTGAACGACAGAAGAGCTAGAACAGGGACACCGGTCGTGGGTCTCGACGGAACACTGCATGACTGAGGCCCGTGCAAGCCGGTGTATACTTAGCACGCCGCCCTAGAGCTACACACAGTATGTGTGATGACCGGTGGGACCGGCGATACTTCCTGCGCGAACGCTATGTGCACGGATGTACTCACATGGTCTCGGTCAGGCTCTCCTTGTAGACCGGCATCTCGATGGTGACATGCGGCAAGTTGGTGTCCACGATCTTGTTCGGTGCCGGGCGTACTGCTGAATAGTACTTCGAATTCTCATGGTACTGCGCAACTGGCCCCAGTCTGTAACAATCGCGCGTTCAGCAACATTCGACGGAGTAAGGAGGAGGGAACATACACGAAGGAGACGTTGGCGATGATCTGAAGCGCGAAGAACTTGAAGGATTAATGGATGGTAAGTAGCGGCCCTTCCGACTTGGAGATGTTGAGATACTCACCAAGGACACGCAGAACAGGAACGGGGTGGTGACCAGGAGGGCGAAGCGCGTGTAGTCCCCGTCCAAAAGCGATTCCTGTACCATAATAGAAACACCACTGCCGATAAAGACTGACAGGGCGGCGGTTATTGTGAGCGAGACGCCCCGATGCGGGAGCAGGAACGAGACGCACAAATGGACATGGCAATGCCGAGGCCGTTGTAGACGGGCGCGAAGAGGCGGATCGGCCTCGGGGAGGGCCCCTCCGCTGTCTTCTCGACGTCGTCCTTGTCGGTAACCCAATATCCTAGACCGCACCGGCGCTTCTTCTTGGGGCCCTTGGGCCGCTTGTCCTCCGCGGGCGCTGCGACCTCCTTCGTTTCAGCCTGCTCCGGCGCCTTTTCGTTGAGGTGCGCTTCTGAGGAGGCATTCGACGACGCAAGGGCGACCGAGCTGACAAACGCGCTGCTCGAGCGGTGGTCCCAGACAAGCTTGATGAGCTTGTCCTCGAAGTCCCGGCACGTCGGGATGATGGTGTCGAGGTGATAGGACCACACTACCAGGACGCGCTCGTCGCGCTAGGCGGTCGAGCAAGTGTCAATAGGCGTCAAGGAGGAAGTAAAAAAGCGCTTACGATGAAGGCGCCGCACTGCTCCTTGTCGGCGGTGCCGAGCAGAGCCATCGTGTCGAGCACTTGAATGCGCGTGTTGTCGTCGATGTAGATGGCATCGGAATCGGTCTTACTGCATCGTGGGTCAGAGACGGAGCGGCGTGATGATGGGTAAGTGCTACGTACACGGTAGCAAGCGCTGCATGGATGGCAGCGCTGCGAATTTTCACCGCAACCACAGGGTTTAACACCCTCACCGAGGCCTCGAAGGGCTCCAGGTAGATGTTGTCGTAGGGGAATAGGCGGAAATTCCCCGAGTCGACCCGCAGACAGACACCCGCATGGATGTTTTCCTCCGATGGCTTGAACCAGGCGTCGCCTTGGGTCTACGAAGGATCAGCACGAGTAAAGTATGATCGCAGCAACAATGCAGCACCTGACGGAAGATGTGGTGGAGCAGGGCATCGTACGCGTCGTAGTCCATTGTGAGGAAATGTAGCGGGCGAGGGGCTTCAACCCGGTGAAGTGAAGGTGAAAATGAGGAACGCCTTCGACGAGCAGGCCTGACTTGCGAGGAGAAGAGCGGCCCTAGTTATACTTCCAGTGGCGCCCCTCCGGCGCGTTTACCCAGCGAAATAGGCTGGTGTCGGCGCAAGCGAGGCGGAAACTCGCCGAGAAAAAGGCACGCAGATGCGTGCTCGGCAGGATGGCAAGGTTATCGCATCGCGTTCGGCGCGCCGTGCGGGTGACACACTGACAGCCTTCCGCGCCCGCGTCCAGTGCGCTGCGCTGAGCACAAGGAGAGGATGTCATCCGAAGCGGGCATCGCGTCCCTCGATCTCAGGAAGCTGGGAAGTCCGGAAGGGAACTGTTCGGGGATGATATGAGAACTGGATGCGGATGCCGAACCTTGGTACTTACCACCCACCCGATATACCGCCGCGGACCGCAGTTGCTGCGTGTGAAGAGAGGACGGGGAGCAGTCTTGTGAGCGCCGTGCAGACACAGCCAGATCCGAATCGTCGTAGCGCGCGGCGCGCGGCATCCTGCACCCTGCCCTTCGGGGGAATAAGCGGAGTTGCGCCTCTCAGCGGTCCCAGGCTACTTCCGCTGCCACTTGTCAGGATCCAAGAACGGGACAGTACCCGTGAAACGACGGATACGCGGGCTTCCCTTCCCCTCGATGGCTGACGGCAAGGTTGCTTATCATAGCCATCCCCTTGACGAATCCTGGAGACGTCGATATTCCAGCTAATTTGTGACTACCAACCTCCATTTTCTATCTCCTGTCGATTGGACGAGCGGTTGGTGAGCAGGGCGGCCCGCCGGGAAGTAGGTCTGACTCACCCTCCACCTTGTTCGCGTACGATTCTTCGTCTTCCTCATTCAAAATATAGCCAAAACCCGCGCTCCCTATTCCCATGCGTCGGTCTTTTCTTTCCCAAGCCCGTGTAAGTGAACGGACATGGCGGTGGAGACGAACTTGGCTGCGATTCCGTACCAGCCCCCGGGGTGAGCGGACTTGAGCGTCGCCACGTGGGGCAAGCGGTCTCCCCCGGCACATTGGCGCTCCTGGCACTTCCTCCTCCCCCTCACTCTCCGCTCTATCCAGCCTGCCGCACGTCTACCATCGTGTCTGGCAGACAGGTTGAATGACTTGGCAGACCCGATGTACCTGGATAGGTTAAGCCTACAGCTCTGCCAAAATGTGGGTATGCGAAATCATCGTAGCGTGTGCAATGGCAGCAGGCTTTTTCTCAGATCCATGACAAGGGGCTCTCCCATGGGCTCCCCGTCCTCCAAGTAAAGTGAGTGTGTTTACTATTCAGCATGCCGAGCTGAATAGAACTCGCTTCTACAGGTCTAGACGATCAGGAAAGACCAGTCGGCTTCCACGACATACGGCGCTGCGTCATTTTCGTTTGCGAACGATGCGTCGCAAGTCCGAGGCACGGGGTCCTCGGACGTGCAGGTGTGAACCAAGGGGGCTGCACATGTTAAACCACTCACGCCGAGGTTACAGCGAGTCGTTTGTGGACATTGCACCTCTATATACCCTGGTTCCATCTCCTCGGATATCCCGCCCTCCTGTTAGCAAGGTAAATCCATGCTGCCGATGCTTCCGCGCCGCTCGGCGCATGTGCTTCTCTCAGGCACTCAAACTCACCAGGGCAGTTGCGCGCCGACCACAGTTGCCCGATAGAGTTAGGGAGAAGGCCCGCCCTTTCTCCCTCGCACAGGGTACGATAGTGAAGATATTCTACAGCCAACCTAGGAGTGGATGACGCCACTGCTCAGGTCTAGTCCGCGCTTACACGCAGCCCAAAATCCAGACAGATCCTACGCTTATTTGAACGAAGCCTCTTGGGAGCCCAGAGGCCGCGCTGTCTCCTCTGTTGCCGCCGCTCACAGCCCGTAACGACTGCAACTCTATTTCCCCCTGTCTCTTGGGATCCTCGCGGCGGCGCTCTGGATGACCTCAGGGACACAGGTCGCATCATCCTCCAAGCATCCGGATCCGGATGCCGACATCTGCAAGCTTGCGCCTGCCCACGGCCCCGGTTTGTCCTTCACCCGCATGTTCCAGATCATGGTCGTTCACTCAGATTTCGTTCAGGCGGCGGCGGACGTATGCGAATCAGTTTGCGAAGACAGTCTGGAGGTGGGAGTATCCTTGCGCCTTTCAATGTACCTCTGCGAACCACAACCAGGCGCGTAATCATGGTCGCTTTTGCTTCTTCTCCGTCCCCGGCGCTTTGCACTGTGCGATATTCTCGGGATGCATCAATATCTCACGACATGCCGACGCTGTCGGTTTACACGGCCGACCAGGGTCCAGCGCGGCGATGTCGCTGTGCGCAAATTCTCAAAGCGCCCACAGAAGCACTGCAGGGTGCTTCACCGACCTGCTCTGCGCTCTGGCGTCAACGTCCACCACGCACTCAACCGTGATTGCTCGCCCCGTGCTATTAACAATAGCCTCGGCGCGACGTCATCCAGACATCACTACTGTTGCTCTCTTGCGCCAAGGGACGAGACCCGAAATTGACGGGCACGACGGCCACCGTAGCGTCTCCCATACTCGCCGTGGGCACGTCCCCTTTTGTTGGGACGCGCTGGAGGCGTCTTTTCCTGTTCTCGTATTCCCCGTCGCTGCGAGCTTGAACGCTGAATCCGTTCCAGACCTTGCAGATTTGATATCCCCGTGGGTTTTCACGGCGCTCGCGCGTTCTCGAGCGCCCACGGTGGAGGTCTTCGGGCACCGACCCAAGCGCACGCCCGCACGCCCGCACACCCGCGGCCCGCTGAACACGGCCGGGGAATGTAGCTAGGGCGGACGTATTGGCCCCGCGCGAGAGCGTGGCGTCATACCTCGCGGCCCGAACGCTTCTGCATCCCCTATGCCTCGCGACCGCGCGGCGCAGAGCCGGCGGTGGAAGGCTGCAGGGCCTCCGCCGACGAAGCACGCGTTTGCGCTGCCACAAGGGAGCTGTACCACTCCCCCGGATGGCTACCGACCCGCCCACCGTTCTCTTCGAATGACGGAATGCGAACACCTATGCGTGTCGCGCCGGCGCGCGAAGGCCCTGAGGGCTCCCGCGTTGGCCACTGCCTCCGCGGACCCTCTGCCCCAGCGGCCGTCGAGCAAGGCGCGGACGCCACGAAGCGCGGCCCGCGAGCAGTTTTCCGTGCGTATACGGCAACAGGCACGCTGCCGCGCGCGCCCTGTAGTGCTCCCGAGCGGGTCGCACGTCGGGCCCCACGACGTCCGCTCCGACGTGGCGAACAAACGTGACAGTCGACCCGCCCAGTCACTGCAGCGGGGGTAGCGGGGTGGTCCTGAAGAGGTCTGCGACGAGCACTCGAGACGTCACTGCTGTCATGCCCCCGTGCATCGCAAGGGCGGCTGACGTCGGACGATAGAAAAAATGAACATCACGGTGTACTCGCTCAGCGCTCAGGTCTGGCGGGCTGCCCCGTTGGCAGTCTGTATACTAAGTGCAGTCGGCGGGCTATCGAGCGACCGGGTTAGAGACGCCAATCACGCTATGGATAGCATACGGGTATGTTACTAGGCATCGAGATATTCAAAGAAGTTATACATGTATGGAAGAAGTAGAGGTAAAGATGAAAGCATATGGATAAGATACTTGACAAGGACAGGAACTCGAGGTGAAAGCGGGATAAAGGGAGATGAAGGGACGGGAGTGGGGATGTATGACGCCAGCGGGCTGCGTGACTGCCGGGAAAGATGCAAACTCAAGAAGCGCGATGGTCAGAGGGGCTTAGATGGGGCCGCTCGCCCGCTGCCTCTTTGAACTTGCTACAGGGGTGGGGCCCACTCCACGCCTGGGGCGGAAGAGTGCAGGCACGTTGTCGCCTTTTACGCGGTCCTCGATGTCTTCCCAGTCGGAATTGTTGATCTCGGTCACCAGCACCTGCGCCATGTAGTTGTGGTCCTGAGCTTGCGAGGCGCGCTCGTATACCGACGCGGCGGGCTTCACGATCTCCTCGGAGTCCGAGTCCGAGTCTTCTGGTAGCGACGGAAGAGGTCCCACCGGGATGAGACGCACCGCGTTACGTCTTTTGGCAGGTCGGTGAGATGTGGTGGGGCTGGGGACGCGTGGCTGAGGGGTTTTTGCAGATTGCTCGTTCTTCGCGAGAGCCTTCTCGTAAGCCATCACAACGTAGTGGGCCTTGAACCAACCGAGATTGCGCTTGAGGAAGCGGTCGATAGGGGAGTTAAACTTGAGCAGGGTCCCTGCGTTGTCCATCTTCAACTTGCCACTGGACATCGCCTGGGATTTCGTCTGGCCACATTGGTACTCGCCGGAGTGCACCACGTACGAGTCGAAAAAGCCGTCGATGAAGTTTCCGACGTCCTTGCAATTGGAGCGGAGGTAGCGCACGCCGTAGTAGAGAACGATGTGGAAGAATGACTCGAGCTCGTCGGAGGTTTCAACGACTTTGACGTGGTCGTCCAGCGTTGCGACTGACATGTACTGCCACGTCCCCTGTTGGCACATATCATGATTAGCCGATTTATGGTGGAAATAAGGCTCTCAAGCGGACATACCGTGCGCTCAGGCTGTCTTGCTCGAGAAGGGGTGCCATGTGCTTGCACGGGCTTCGACAGCTCCCAGTCGACTAGCATACCCAATCGCTCGATGGCCCACTCGCCTGTCTGGGCATCGCGAGCGAGTCTAGGGAGTATGAGCACATTTCCCCCACTGACGTCGCGATGAACGATCTTTGCTTTCAGCGTTGCATCTCGATGAGCTGATACAGTTGTCAGCAATAGCGAAATGATGGATAGGACAAAGGACGTACCAACAACGCAAGAGAGGACGACTTGCAGCAGCTCTTGGCCAGACCGGAACTTCACTAGAGGCATGCAGACCTCCTTGACGACGAGCCGATAATGCTTGTGCCGCCGCAGCGGATAATCTTCACGAGGCTCGCCATTGGGAAGCGTGACGTCGGTACTGTCCTCGACTTCCGATATCCCCCGCTTCAAGCTCTTGGAAGAAGGAGGCGGCGGGTCCTTGAGCGTCCGCGAGGAGGATGCGCTGCGAGGGCCAGGTGCAAGTGCAGATGGGCAGGGCGGCTCGGCAGCGGCGGGAGGGTTTGCCTTCTCCCAGAATTCGGGCGTCAGAGTTGTCTGATTGAGGATATCGCCATGGCATTCGAGGGTTGGAACGTTCGCGACGCCTGCCTGATTCAACTGCTGGAGGACGATGCCCTCCTGGTCGACGAGCTCAGAGTGAGCGCGCCACGCGTCCTTCAACCATACGAAACGTCTGGTCTTGCAGTCGAGTGCCACGTAGCCACGCGTACCTCGTCCAGTCATGCCGTAGGCCGAAAAAGAGGGTCTGCCGACGAGGAGCTTCCGCACCGCCTCCCCGTCGGGCACATCGAGGCAATACCGCGGCCACTCGGGGCTAAGCGATTTCTTGAACTCCTCGCGGACGTACCGAAAGACGAAGCCTTCAGGGATGACTTCTCCGTCCTTGATGGTGCGGGCCGTGTCGTCGACGTCCTCGTCCTGGAGTTTAGCCGCTTCATCCATCTTGGCGAACTCCTCGGTTTCAGGAAGCACACGCACCGCGCTGGAATCCAGTCCAAGTTGCTCGTCGCCGAAAAGCGAGATCCGCCACAGCACGTCAAGAAAGATGTCGGGCTGCTCGAGATAGTCCATTGCGTGAGTGACGATTTTTCCTGACCTGTCCCATCTCAGGAGCCGGAATCGCCGCCCGATGACAAGCAGCATGTAAAGCGCGGTGCGGTGCTGGTAGCAAAATAGCTGATTTGCATAGTCGTCCAGATAACCACGAGCTTGACGGCTAGAGGTGTCGTCCACTTCCGTGTCGTATTCAGGAGGCGTCCGCACGGCATAGGGGTCGTTTTCTGGAACGTCTCTCATAAACGCAACGGGGACGACAACGTCTTCCCAGTGTGCCTGTCCGTCGCTGGGAACCCGGTCTGGCCGGAAGAAGGCCGCGTTGACGTCCATTTCGGGATCGCCGTCTGAGTCGTCTGGGTCCGGTAGACTGAGAAAGTGACGTCGAACAGCAGCAAACTTGACTTTTGACGTTGAATTCAGGTTACCCGCAGTGTTCAGCACCTCAATCTGAACAGCCGGCAGTGAGCAACAGGATCAGGGGCATCGATGGACTTACGAAGTGATTAGAGAGCTCTGCCTCGGACATGCTCTTGATGTCCCCCATCGTCAGCGATGTCGTCCACCTCGTCGTGCGGTCTTCTCGGATTACGTCGGTTGGTATACCTCGGGGCAACGGAAAGAAACGATCGAGAAACCGCTCCCCCTCGAGTCTGACGACGTCGGCCATATGTTCTGAGAAGTTGATGTAAAGCCCCAGGTCAGTACAAGAGAGCGGGGACACTGCAGGAATATCAGAAAGAGTTCTCATACCTGGAACTGGGTAGATGGGAGCGAGGGTGTGGAAGTCCGGAGGGAGGAGTTGTGGGACAAGATGTGGCTATGTTGCATTGAAACGTTGCGGTTCAATCCGGCGGGTTTATCATTAAACGCAACAACAATTGAGATATCAAGCCACCTAAACCTTAGACAATGACGTGGATGCTTCTGCTGAACAACAATGGTGTTCGCGGCGGACTCTGAGCCGCGCTTGAATGGCCGAACCAACCAAGGCGCTCAGTTTGGCTGACGGCACTTGCCGATGTGATGGCCTTGGAGGCAACGCTCGTCTGCGTCAGTGAGCGTGTTCGTCGTGCAGCTCAAGTGCGCACCACCGGGCTGCTACTACATGATCACTGACTCGTTGCGTGGCGCGTGCGCATGGAAAGATTTGAAGAGGGGAAGGGGTGCGAGGGCCCATGGGACATTTCCTCGCTCCTACTAAGAGAGCGCAATGCGAACCTCGCACGGTCCACGGAGCATGTTAGGCAGGTACTGCACCGGGGTCGGGATTGCATCTCGTGAGCATAGTAGGATTCTGTGGACTAGCGGAAATACTTACATGTATAGAAGAGCAGGAGACGAGAAAGTCTTCGATATTATAGATTCCGTGTGATATTGGGACTCTGGAGGGTTCAGGCGGAGTATGTATTATACAAACGTATGTGATAAGCATGCCAGAATGGCCGAAAGATAAGGGGTACATGCGAGAGGGGATCGGCAGAAATGGGACAGAAAGATGAGATAGACTCGGAGTGCGCACTCAGTAGCCGACTTGATCCCGAAAACGCTCTCCTCGCCGGGTAATAGGACGCGACTCGGCCCAGAGGGGGCTCCCAGGAGACTTGCTCGGTGTAGGGCCGTATGGACACCCCCGATGGGACGGCCTACGCCGACGACGGCGAGTGGACGGGATCTGGAAACTTGAAGGGACTTGGCTGTTCTGCGCTCCGGGATTGACCTGAAACGCACGTCGCGCTGCACAGACGGGTGGAGGATGTCGAGCGCGGCGCTAAGGGAGAATAGGAAAAGCGCCGCGGTGTCAGAGGATGGTGGTATGGGGAGTCCGGCGGTGGCGCGCTGACGTGCTCGCGCTGAAAATCAGGCTCAGTTGAACTTGAGCGGCCTCGCGCGAAGCTGAGGCTTGGTTGGCTTCCTCGACCGAGACTTGGGCCGGGTCGCGGATCCCGAGCGAGAGCCGGCGGCGGCGACGGAGAGATCAAGTTTCGCCTTCTTGGACGATGCCGACGCCGAGACACGCCCGCTGGCGAGATTGGAGTTCACCACCGACTTCAAGGCGACGATTTGCTTCTTCGGGTTGTACGATGCGTCGAGTTGGTCCCCAACGACGTCGTCTGTAGGCCAGTCCCGGCTGCGCAGGAGGTCCTTGAAAATCTGGATCGTCGTCGTGTGCGCTTCGAGCTGTGCCGCTCGGGCGTGTGTCAGGGGCCAGCTAGGCTCAGCGGCAGTGCCAGAGGAAGAAGTATCGCCCGAGGTCAAGTTCCTGTCGGGGCCGAGCCAATCCACCTGTGGTTTGACGTCTGTGCTGTCGTCGCCGTACTCGTGGTCCGAAAAGTCGCTGTCCGGATCGTCCTCTACGTGCTCGACTTGGGGAGAAGCATCGTCTTCGGAAATTGTCGCCTTGTCCTTCGCTGGAGGAAGCTCGCTATCTTGCTTCAGGAGTATACGGTAGCGGGCGTTGTACAGCAGCAGCCATTGCATGAATAGGTTGTTGAGGGGATGAGGAGGCCGGCCGTCCGCGTTGTGGAACACGAGCACGTTTTCGTCGACATGAATTCGCCCATAGTGGACCGCGTAGATCTTGGGAGCGCTGCATCGGATCGAGCTGGACTGGTGGTTCCGGTTCTGGAAGGTGTCGAAGTAGTGGGTGATGAACTGTGTCACCCCACCCTTTTCGCCGGTAACGTTATGTCGGAGGTAGCGAACGCTATGGTGGAGGAGCACATGGAAGAAGGACTCCAGTTCGTCCGCGATGACTACGGGGCGTTCAGGGTGCCGCACATACGCTACGGACATAAATTGCCATGTCCCCTGACAATCGAGTGAGCTAAAAGCAACGGCAAGTGATGGGTGCAGGAGTAGCGGACGTACCGTTCGTTCCGGCTGCCGAGCACGCTGCAACGACTTGTCTTTGGGGATGTACTTCCCGAGCTCCCAATCGGTCAGGAAACCGTGCCAAACAACACGCTTCTTGTTGCTCCGGCCCGTCTGGATCTTCGGCAAGATGAGCATGTTGCCAGTGCTGATGTCGCGGTGGAGCAGATCGAAGTTGACATATGCGTCTTGATGCGCTGGGGAAGCACGCGTCAATACCTCGTCCACGGCGTTACGAGTCATTCGGGTACTCACTGATGATGCAGTCCAGGATCAGGCGAACCAGCTGCTTACCGCTCGTGAAATGACCCATCTTGAGGCACACCTCTTCCACGGCGATACGATAGTGTATGAAGGTCCGACACTCCTCGGACTCCGGGTCCTCGGGATCCTCATCTTCCCTGGGTCGTTTGATACCTCGGGAGGAGCCGGAATACGTATCGGCGGTGGAAGGCGCTGCCTTGCGTAGTTGCTGAGCCATAGTGTACTCCGCGACGAAGGTGGTTTGGTTGAGGACGTCGCCGTGCTCGACGACGGTCGGAACAGTCAACTTGACGCCGGGCTTGGACGCCATCGCTCGGAGATAGTTGCCCTCGGGCTCGACGCCCTCGTAGAACGGCCTCCAGGAGTCTTTCAAGAAGACGAACCTGTGATCCGTGACGTCGTATGCGACATAGCCTCTCGTCCCGCGGCCGAACATCGAGGTGGACGCGAACACCGGCTTGGCAACGAGAAACTCTCGCGCGGCGGCGCCGACGCCGACTAGGAGCTTGTAGCGCGGCCAGTTGGACGTCAGAGAGGCCCGAAACTCGTCGCGGACGTACTTGAAGACAGGTTCTGCGGGCTGAGCGTCTAGCTGGGCATGTTGCTTCGCCTTTCGTCTGGTACCCGCTGCAGGACCGTCGACGGGCGCAGAAGCAGCCGGAGCGGGAGCGGGAGCCGCGTCGGGATCGAAGAACTGAGAGACATCGTCGTGCTCGCCGAAAGGCATGTCGAGGGCGGGATTCTCGAGAGCCAACGTATCCATGAGCATGTATTCTTCGGAGTCCTTCGGGAGCAACGTCGCGGTGGGGTCGATGCCTTGCCGTTCCGTGGACAGGTTCGCGAATGCCACGAGGAATCGCAGCAGGGAGTTCGGGTCCTCAACGTAGTTCGTCGCCATGGTCACGACCAGCCCAGAGCGATCCCAGTGCATCGCACGGAACTCATCGCCGTTGATGAAGAGAGAGTAGAGGGCGATGCGATGCTGGTAATGGAATGTGTTGGACCCGTAGGCGAGAAGTTGACCCCGAACCTTTGCACGGGTTTGGGCCCATGACTCGGGAGCGTCGCTCTCGTCGTCAAAGGGGTCGTTCTCCGCTCCGCCCTTTTTGAATTCGATGAAGAGCCGCAGATGAGTCCAGTCCGGGGCCTCGTCTGTCGGGAGAACGTTTCGTGGGTACAACGCAGCGTCGACTTTGCTCTTCGTCGGATCGGTTGGGTGATACTTGGACTGGGATAGCGCCGCGCGAAGGTTTGACGGCAGGGCGATCTTGTTTATGACCCCGTCGACCTATAGAAAAAATGTCAGAATGATTATTAAGTTGAAGGGCCAGACACATACAATGGTTCGAGCAATGGCGTCCTCGCTGATATCTTGACGTCTTTTACCGCTCTTCAGGTAAAAGAGGGTGTCGATTGCTTTCGTCGCAATATCGATGGCCTTCCGCGACGGCTTCGGCATGTCGCCGCTGCCTTTCGGCCACAGGATATTCTTCTCGAACTCTTCAAGGGTAGTTAGGAGACTCTTGTCCATGTTCTCCCAGACTGCGAGCTGCCTGTCGAGTTCCGCGTCGTAGGGTAAGGTTTCCTTGAGCTTGCCGGGATCCACCGAGCCGAGAGTTTGAGCCTTGCCCGGACTACTCTCGTTATTGCTGTCGTATGTTCTAGGAGTAGGAGGATTATCGTTAGACATGACTGGGGGGGGGGATTCAAGAGGGGTAAGGAGATGGGTGCACGAACATGAGCGAGAAGTCGGGTAGATATAGTCCCGAGAGTGGTGGCTAAGATGGCGGCGTGTGGCTCGGATTCGGCTATACGATCCCTGGCTAGGTGCTACAGGCTAGACACGTGTTCAGGAACAAAGAGAACAGAAGACGTGGAGGGTAGGACAATAGGCGACTTCGTCCGGCCAGGTCGTGGTCGAGTTGAGAGCCAGAGAATGGGCGCCTACTCACCACAACGAACAAGTTTGTCCTTCCTTTCTGGGAGGCGGGATCATAGCCACAGCAAGCGCTCGCGACTCGCACATTTCTCGCACCCTCGCACCCTTAAAGTTACTCTGGCGCGAGCCTGGCGGCGGCCCTAATGGTCTCTGGCTTGCCGCTTCGTACCCAGACAGTAGGGTGATACACCTGCACCCTATCACCGCGGTCACTTCGGCGACTTAACCTTGGACTCAGCTTCACCACCCTCTGAGCGCCGGAGTATCTCGCTGGTAACCCTGAGGCGCTTAGATCGGCTCGCTCACTGCTCTAGGGCGACCCGCTCCTAGGGAATACCTCTCTATTTCTCCGGGTTTGTGAACCAGTATGTCGAGATTGAGGAATTGGAAGCGATGCCGATTTTCAGCCACTGCTTGCCGTGTATTGCATCAGCAAAGATTATAAGGCGTTGAGGTGGTGTCGTGTCATCGCCGGGATAGCTCAGCTGGGAGAGCAACAGACTGAAGTTCTGGAGGTCGCGTGTTCAATCCACGCTCCTGGCACTGAAGAAGTAAACGAAGAACATCTTTTTGCTGTCGTTCTATTGCTCTGCGTAGTAAGTAAGCTCAGGGCGGCTGTCAGAATGAGCTGAATACACTGGTGTGAGCGAAAACCACACGGGGATGTCACCTGCGAACGAAGGGCTTCGACAATTCGCGATGGAATCTACATGTGGACCAACATCATTCGTTCGGAAGATACTTACATATGCACGACCGTATGACATGGAACTCCAGGACAAAACTCTTCTCCGATACGGGGAATCGAACCCCGAGCTGCCGCGTGAAAGGCGGCAATGTTAGCCGTTACACCATATCGGACTCCCGTTCGCGTCCCTTCCATACACTGGGGACCCGCCCGCATGAAGATATGAGGTGCGCAAGATATTCGATGTGAACGCATTTGCCCTTACGCCGCCCCTTCAAACTCTTATACAGCTCCGTGCACTGGATCCTCGATGCATTTCAGTAAAAGGCCAGACCTTCGAGGGTCATGAGGGCAAAAAGTGCATCCGCCGGGAGTCGAACCCGGAGCTAGGCCATGGGAAGACCCAATGTTACCGCTACACCACGAATGCGCACAAACGCACAAATAGTGTTTCCCAGACGCAATGCATTCCTTGCGACTTCAACCCTACTGGCAGAAGGCTACCGTAGCGACCCCTCCACAACCCCTTGCCTCCTCTTCCACCAGGCGAGAAAGCAGTTACAAACACTGCTACCGTTCAGGGGCAATTGAGTGTCGATGCCGAGTCACTCCAAACGATCGCCATATTCTGGAGGCGGTGCGCCGGCGGATGTACCACCGGCACCGCCTGAGAAAACGTGACGTACATCCGCTCCGAGACTTGTGCTTGAAAATGCAGCATCTGTCTTGGACCCCGACCACATTGACAGTACGGTAAAACCATCGGATCGTACTTGAACATCGCAAGATATGGCAAACTGGTGAGTTTCGTATCGTTGGCATATTTCTGCCGGGGTGGCTTACGACAGCGCACATCTTCCAGGTTTGACTACCTTTCCCTCGTGATTGTGAGTGGTCATACTTGTAATGTACTTGTCACTCGGATGCTAAGACCTGCTTCTTTTCTCTGTAGACTATCACTCTCATTGCTGGCCTGGCATACGGGGGATTTCTTGTGTCTCAGGCTATCTCCAGTGCGGTGGACTCCGCGAAGGATTCGTGCGTTATACTCGGGAGTTCCCGCGAACGACCCTCACACGTTCATCTCCAGGCTGAAAACCAAGGGCGTGGATGTCTCGAAACGTGGCGTCTCCGTCAAGACAAACAAGCGGTATGACCGCGAAGATTATCTTGATGCTACTCAGCGGTCAGTTTGTCATTCGCTGCGACGTCCCACAGACGCTCATGCACACACATGTTCGTTTGATTCCCAGTGGGTTCATCAAAGCGATGAAGGCGTCCTCCGGAGGCAACCAAGCAGGCCAAGAACCTACGAACGGGCAGCTCGAGCGGGAGGCCTCCCTCAACGAGAAGAACAAAACGCGAATCCGACGGGTGCATAGCGAGAAGTAAAGGCTACGAGTGTGGCTCATCACCTGCGCCTGCATGGGCTGCTTCTCTATGAATTTTTCATCACGGGCTGTACGGTATATGGGCGCGGACACCGCTACTTGGCAGCAATGCCTGCGGGACTCCCAAGCCTGCCATGTCATGTAACTTATCTATATATTTGCGGCCGTCTGCTGACTTCCCATGTCTGCGCTGTGTGTCGAATGTCCGTCCAAGGTTTTGAAGACATCGTCCCGATGTCTCCGGCGATGTGCGGAGCGTCGTTCGAGGTCCGCGACGGACATCTGTCCGCAGGATGATCCCCATCACGCGTCGTAGCTACAGTCATGCATGTCATCTTGCTTGTCTTTTGCGCTCGTCCGCGTTCTCAGCGTCCGTCCTGAACTTTGTGCTCTTCTTCTGCTGATTCTGATGGCCTATCACCGACATCTGCACCGTCTGCATGTGAGAGTTTGCGCGACCGAGATGTCTAAAAGTTACGGAGTCAGCCTGCTCGAGTCGCCTCCTCCTTCCGCACCGCCTCTCATCTGCTCTCTGTGCTCTTGACTGTGTAGTGACTCTATCCTGGTCTGGGTGCATTTGGCTGCCGACGCCGCGGTTCCTAGCAGCGTCGGGCTTCATTTCGGCTGTTGTAGGCGTTCCGTTCCGCCCTCGCCAACCGGTGTCATAGAAGACGCTCCGCTGCGCCACCTCGAGGCTATTCTTTCTTTCTTCCGCTCTCTTTTGCTGTTGTTCACGTTCTTCCTGGCTGGTATGTCTGACGAACGAGTGGTCTACCCAAAGACCGCCTTGGCGGGCATGCTCTCGCCGAAAAGCCCAGTCGTCGCAGAGGCCGTCTTCGGGAGCGCCCCGCGCCCGCGCCGACCCAGCACGCCCAAGTCGCCTCCCGCCAGCTTGCCCACGACCACCTCCCTCGTCTCGACGCCTACGAAGAAGGACAAAGAGCTGCCAGCAGTGCCCAGGTCTGTCCCTAGACGGTCTCTACCGAAGTCGAGCGGGCCACCATCGCGGATCCGCGGGGCGAAGCGTCCTGACAGCCCCGATGTCGAGACGATGATCGCGCGGACGCCCCGCCCACGCCGCAAATCCTCTGCAACCTTCAACCCACCGGCCATGCGCTCGCAGACAAACTCGCCTATGGCCGTGCCGTCCAGCTGGAAGGGGTTGGCGGGGAAGGGGAAGGACAAGGTGGCGGACGACTTGTCCGACTTCGGCACGCTGTTGAAGGATGACGATAGCGACATGGAGAGGCAGCTGGAGGGCGAGGGGAGCGAGTCGGACTCGAGTATAGACATCCACACGCCATTGCCGTGAGTACTTTTTTCACCGGTCACTGCCTGCCCTCTCCGACACAGTATGTCAGGCATCTCATGTTCCGCGACGGCCTACTGTCTCCGAGGTCGAAGCTGCTCCCCGGCGGAAGTGCACCGCTTTCCATTTATCTGGACGACGAACCGCAAGGCCAGCGGGCGAACAGCGTGCTCAGCGTGGCATCGACCGGTATGCTCCTGCGCCTCGCCCATGATCGTGCGCTGACCCTGCCGTGATCGCGAATCTCTAGCGACGTCAACGATGACCAAGTCCGGCGTGCACCGCGACCCCCGCGACACCCAGCGTCGGCGGATCAGACACAAGGACCAGACGCTCTTGCGCGCAGGGATGGGTCTCACCACCGGGCTGGGATGGAGTGACAGGTTCGTCTACATGCGACCATTGAGCATCCGTACACTTACACGCGCCGAAGCGAGGACGAGGACGCGCCTTCGATGCTCACGCGCCGGCTCATCTCGACTTCCATCGCGAAGCAGCCTCTTCCCGCCTCCGTCTCTCGGGCGCCCTCCCAGCTAGCGAAGTCCACATCGGTGGGCAGCCTGTCCAACGCACCGCCGTCCTACTCGCCTGCACCGCGCCCAGGTCCCCGACCGCTTTCGCGTTCCACCTCCGCCAGCTTCTCCAACGAACGGCTGAGCACTGTGGACACCGAGAGCGTCACCATGGTCGAAGGCGGACCAATCACCCGCAGCCGCACGCAGTCCAATGCGTCCGTGAGTTCGATAGTTTCCTCGGGCTCGCGCGAGTCCAGTGGTCCCGCACATTCCGTTGCAAGCTCGCAGGCCTCGCAAAGTCGCACCGCCGTCCCGCGCCCCCTCCGATTGCCTCAGTCCGCAGGCGTGCAGACCGCAGCCGCGGTCGCGCGCTCTACCCCGCCGCCCAGCTCCCACCCACCGGTTTCGGGCGCCTCCAAGATTGCCGGGCCCCGTCCTCTAGCGCGCACGCGCACCCGGACGCTGTCCAACCCAGGCTCGCGCGCACCTGTGGGCTCCGTCCTCCCGCGTCCAGCAGCGAGCACGGCCGTTCCGCGGCGCTCGGTGTCAGCGGCAGTGATGGCACCGGTGCGCTCGAGGTCCATCTCGACGATCGGCACGCTGGAACGGAGCAGCGTCATGAGCGACGATACGATTGCGGACTTCCCCCTCCCCCCGAACGCGCCGTCGCGCGGGCTTGTGCGGCCGAGCCCTAGCCTGAACACTCGCGTCGCCCACTCTGCAAGCGCGTCGCCCATCTCTCCGCCCTCCGCGACGCGCGTGCTCAACACCGTCGGGACGGGCCCGCGGCCGCCGCGCATCGGCACGGGCATGATCTACCGACACAGCGGGTATTCGAGCTTCTACGAGTCCTCGACGATCAGCCGTGCCTCTGTCGCCTCCTCTGGCAAAGAAGTCGGCGTGATCTAGGCTTTCCTCCCGCCTTGTCCCTTACCTACGGGGTGTACCGAGTACCTTGGATATGCTTTCTCGCTCGCAGCTCTCGTTTCCTTGTATAGGTCACAGGCGAGGACGTCAGGTCCGTCGTCGCGACCAACCACGCTCGTTGCACAGAACCCTCTCGCAGCTTTCCTATACTAGTCGCAGTCGTTATATTTATTCAGCTCTCTCGCCCGCATTGTGTCCTCGTCACCGTGAATAGTGACGGTGTAGTAGATAGGTTTTTCAAAACAGTTGTTAACGTTGTTTAATGCGCGCATTGTGATTTTGTTCGACCTACGCGTTAGTATGAGGCGCAAAGTCGGTGACAATCCGAAAGCGAAAAAAGTAGAATGCCAGGAGCGTGGATTGAACACGCGACCTCCAGAACTTCAGTCTGTTGCTCTCCCAGCTGAGCTATCCCGGCGATGAAAGATTGGCCAGCCGTAGTTATATATACAGATACACTGAGGTGCCTTCGCTATAGCGGTCTTTCCGTACGCAAAATACTCAGGTGTGTTTGCTATGTTGAGGCAACATATCTTCTGGAAAGGTTGAGCTGCAGATGATGCAAAATGTGAGCAGGAAATGTGTATCGCGGGCCCAGCACGGTCATCCCAAAAAGGAAGGGGTAACAAGTTCGCCATTGTCGCTCAAGCGCCGAAACCTTCCTTCAGTCCCGCCTCCACCACCGTCCCCGGGCGTTCATAGGCTGAACGTTGGTAGGACAAAAACACAAGGGGGAGGATACTTGCCCGCGTGCGAGGCGTCTAGGTAAGTGGTCGGCAATCATCCCGAGCCATGGCGAGCCTGACTCGGGGGATTCTAGGGCGATACTCATCCGCATCACTACCTTTGTGGACCTATTGTCCGTCTGAGTATACTTCATTGTCCAGCGGTTCGGTAAACCTGATATTCCGAAATTAAGCCCGAGCCCGGTCCAACCTGCCACGAGATTTAGCCAGAGCAGCCACGGTTGCTTTCTACCCATCACAACGACCACAACTTAGCCACCACTCGACCTCAGTGCCCGTATATATAAGGGACCCGGCTGGAAGCGTTCGGTTCGTGCCCCTTCCTCTCAATCGCTTGTCTGTAGGGTACCTGTTCTGAACATGACCGACACTAGCCCATATTCTGCCTCCAAGTTCGGAAGTCGACACGGCACGACCGACACAGGACCCCAATCCCTCGTCTCTGAATTTAAACACATACGTCGAGCCGATTACCGTGCAGCCGCCGTAGAAGACATGGCTCGCAAAGCCGTCAGACTTGGCAATAAAGAGTTCCTCGACAACTTCTTTCCCTTGCCTGCTCAGGTATCGCACGAACATCGACCACAGCCAGCGACGGATGTCTTCAAGAAGCTCGCCAACTTGGAGACCGTGGAGAAGATGACTGAGATTGAGGTCTCGTACTGCTTTGTGAGTGTGATTTTGCTTATGATGCCCGATGTTGCTTCTCACCGTTACGCCGTCAGATCGAGGCCATCAACGCTGCAAACGTCGTTCAATCGACTCTTAAGCTGGCAGAGTCACAGCATGCCCCCGACAAAGGCGACTCCGCTCGGCTGAAGGTCGACGCTGCATTCTTCCGCCCTAACTTCCTGCCTACCGACGGCAGGCCCCATTGGGCAGACCAGATGGTCTCCGTCGAGTTCAAGTCGCATGGGACGGAGCATGACCCTTACGACGATCGGGTGCAGAAGGAACCTGAGGCGGACGCGATAGAGCGCAAGAAGGTCCGTGGTCAGATCATCGACTACGCCGAGCAGGTGTTCTACTACCAGCACCGCATTGCGCTCTTCATGCTGATCGTCATCGGTCGCCGGTTCCGATGCATGCGGTGGGACCGATCGGGCACAATCGTGACCCCTCTGGTCGACTACGTCGAGCAACCTGACGTCCTCTTCGAGCTGCTCTGGCGGATGTCGCTCGCCAACGACGAGCAGCTGGGGTTGGATCCGAGCGCGGTGCGCGTCCTGTCCGACGACGAGGATTTCGAGAAGATGAACGCAGCGGCTGAACCCCAGGAGTCGGATGTCGATCACACGGCCCGCGAGCTTGCTGACAATGAGGCCATCCCCGACGAATTTGTCTTCCGGTACGTCCGCGAGTACTTTGCCAAGTCGCTTGCTCCCGAGTGGCCGCGCTATCGCCTCGACGTTCCAGACGGGGAAACTATGCGGCAGTACCTCGTCGGCAAGCCGACCTTTCGTTCGCGTGGTATGGCCGGCCGGGGCACGCGGGGCTACGTCGCACTCGACTGCAAGACCAGCCGCTTCGTATGGTTGAAGGACGCTTGGCGCGCTCACTACGAGCTCGTCGACCAGGAGGGCGCCGTATTGGAGAAGCTGAACGAGGCGGGAGTGCTCTACGTCCCAACCCTCGTCTGCCATGGCGATATCCTCGAACAGACGACCCGGACACCGGAATTCTGGGAGCAGAAGAACCCTCCACCCACCGCCGAGCCGCCAACCCCACGTACACCTCCTCCCGGTCCTCCCAGCGGAACTTCTTCGCGAACGCTCCAGGACCCACCGTTTCCCCCTCCCAAGAGCTTGAAGCGAGGGAGATCGGAGGTGGACGAGACGGACGTCACCCTTCCCAACGGTGAGCCACGCGAGGATTGCCCGCTCCGACGGCACATGCACTACCGGATCGTCGTCAAGGAGGTCTGTATGCCTCTGGTGAATTTCCAGAGTGGCCGACAGCTGCTGGAGATTGTGTACACCTGCGTCCTAGGTTCGTCCTTCGTCCTGACCCGCCCTGTCGCACTTACTGATGAGATGCACAGCCCACCAAGATGCAGTATGTGACGCAAATATCATGCACCGCGACGTGAGCGCAGGAAACATCCTCATACTCCCGAGCTTTGCACACGACCCCGCGAAAAACCGGAACGTGTTGAGCTGGTTGGGTATACTCGTTGACTGGGAACTCTCGAAGCCGGTGCATAACCAGAACACCCCCGGCACTTTGCGCGCCAGACAACCGGAACGCACGGTACGTCGCGCTCGATAGCACGATCTAGGAAGTGTTGTTGATATTAATCTATCGTTGCAGGGGACATGGCAATATATGTCAGTCGCAACGCTGAATGACCACTCCAAGGCTGTCGAAACCTCCGACGAACTCGAGTCTTTCGTATACGTCATCATCTACTACGGCGTGCGATACCTGCATTCCAACTGCCCGGACGCGGGGAGTTTCATCGAGCGATTCTTCGACTCCTATCGCCTCATCAATGGGAGGTATCAATGCGGTGAAACGAAGCAAACCGCCATTCGCGACGGTCGACTGCTGGTGGACTCTACGGACACAGAGCTCCAGTTCGGAACGCCTATAGACCGGTTCTTCACGGGTGCCCTCAAGTTCTTCAAGGCTCGCTACGCGGTTGCGGCGTACAACAAGGCTCTAGCGGAGAATGCGAAGAAGGCGGCGGCGATCGTCTCGAACCCCGTTCCAGACGATTCATTCGAGTCATCGAGCACCCTCCGCATTACCCGGAAGCGGCCGATGAGACTGTTCGCGTCTTCGATGCTCGATGACGAGGATGAGTCGGGCCAAGTTCCCAGGGAACCCAATGCGGGGGAACTTGCGCGCGCCGAGGAAAATCAATATCACGACTGGATGGTACAAGCATTGACACGGGCGATTGACGCCCCTCATTGGTCGACTAAGGACCGCCCCGACCAGGTGGTGGGGGATAACATTCCCAAGACCTACACCCCATCACAAGGAGTCGGTCCCGCCGCTACCCCCCAGGCCGAGGCCGCCCCTAGCTCGAAGAAACCTCGCATCGCCGGACCCAGTGGCAGCGCTCCCATCCCCTCCGGATCTGGTACCCACGCGTCTTCAAGCAGGAGGGTTTCCCGGAAGCCAGGCAACGCCTAGACCTTGATCTCCTCTCGCCCTATCCCGATGTTGCACCCAATCATTTCCGTGCCTGTATCTCGTGTCTATGTTCCGCTCGCATGTATCTTATTCTTCTGAGTCGTAGT
Source organism: Trametes villosa (assembly GCA_002964805.2). Classification (NCBI taxonomy): domain Eukaryota; kingdom Fungi; phylum Basidiomycota; class Agaricomycetes; order Polyporales; family Polyporaceae; genus Trametes; species Trametes villosa. The sequence continues at coordinate 301,050 of PUDQ02000056.1, read as the reverse complement.
TGCTTCCTTCGCCTTACGATTTGTAGTCACTGCGTGCCTCGTGTCTCGTTTCTCATATCGCATACACCCTACGCTACTACCCACTGTATATAAACAGTCCGTGTTCTCAGCCTATTCTCCGGTCTTCAACCTGCCCCAGGAGCTGTTGATTCGTCAGTCTAGGAATCCTCGCGAAAGGTTGAACACCGAGAAGCGAGTCCGAGTCCGCTCGAGCTTGCAAGCGCCGACGAGTCGGATAGCCTTGAATCCAACCTTGACAACGTGCACTACGCTCGGAGTCCCGCGTCACTCACCGTGTTCAAGTTGATAGATCTACTTCTCAAGCCTTCGCGAAATGGGACGTCGACCGGTATAAGCCTACAGCAGCCCGTCTTACCCTTGCTCGAGTCGGCTCGGCAGTGACCACTCTTTGGCAAGACTACCCTCCTCTCGACTGACCATCCCGTGAGTGGACCGGCACGCGTTCCATAATTTCCCAGTGATCTTCCTTGTGTATACTAATCGCTTGTCTACGACTCTTCTGCAGCATCGTTGCACGGAAGTTCGATATTTGCTGGACACCGCGGGCCGACGACGTCACCAGCAGCCTGAATTCGACCGTCACTTCCAGGCTAGTGAGGCCGCGCTGAGTCTCCGCTAGCTCAAGACAGAATGCACCGCGCTGTGGTTAGCGATATGAAGGAGTTTGCGACGACAATCCTGTGGCCCAGAATCAAAGGGCCCATCTCCGAACCGTCGACGAGGGCCTTGGATGTAGCGAATGCGTCATTACGCCCGCTGTTCTATGCAGACGATACCCAGGACCAGCGTCTCTATCCGAGCGAAGATGCGATAGCTCACACTGTGGTCAGTTGCATTTCCACGATGTTTGCCACTGGCTGAAGGCTCCCGCCGCTGACGAGATGTTTTTAGGTGCACGACATCATCAATCGTATTGACCTTCCACAAAATTACAAGGCATCGTTGTCGCAACACAACGACGACCCCTTCGATGCCTCTCCTTTCAGGGTTGACGCGACGCTGTATCCACACGACGAGCTCCCTCCGGACGGCCGACCCAACTGGACCCGCTTCCGCGCGTTCATGCTATTCAAGAAAGGTGGCCGACGACACGACCCTTGGGCGGACGAGTTCCGAGACCCGTCGGAGTCCTGGGCTCAATCTCGCGCACAGGTTCGCGGCGAGCTCCTCCAGTACGCTCACTCGGCATTCTTTCACCAACACCGAACACACCTATATACTCTCTTCGTCAACGGGACCGCTCAGGGCTGATCGTGACAGAGTCTGCCGACTACCTTCAGGATCCGCGCGCGCTCCTCCGCTTCTTGTGGACTTTCGCCAGCCTTAACGACGCCGAGCAGGGCCTCGACCCGTCTGCTACCCTACTCTCTAGCACTATGCCGGAATGGAAGCGGATGGACGCCTGTGCACAGGAGAACGACGCGTTGGATATCCCCTACATGGACAGGGACGACGTCTCTCGGTTCTTCCCTAGCACCTCTTCCGCGTCCACTAGTTCCACCGCTCAGACCCGACGCCAAGACAAACGTTCGAGGCCGCCTGTCTTCAAGTTCGTTCGCGATGGCTTCCGTAAATCTCTGGCTCCAGGGTGGCCTCGCTACAAATTCCAAGTCGGCGAGACGAAGCGGGAGCTTCTCGTAGGGAAGCCCGTCTCAGTCGAGTCGGCGTCCGTATTCGGGCGTGGAACTCGGGGCTACGTCGCGCTTGACTGCGCGACCGGCAACTTCGTCTTCCTCAAGGACTCCTGGAGGCCCTGCTACGAGGGAGCAGATCCCGAAGGATCCTACCTCAGGGCACTGGCGTCGCTCAGCACCGTCAAGCCGGTCGTTCCCACTGTCGTCGAACATGGCGACGTTCTTGACCAGACGACGTTCTCGACCAACTCTACGGGGTTCCGGCACCTCATTCACTACCGAATCGTAGTCGAAGAGGTATGCCTGCCGCTAAATACGTTTCAGTATGGACTTCAGCTGGTGAAGATCATCGAGGACTGTACAACTAGTACGTGGGTTTCGGATCTAGTACTCCTCGGGTACAGACTTGCTGATCAGTCGGATCCTTCACAGCACACCGAGACGCCTACGAACACTTCGGCCTGCTCCACCGAGACATCAGTGCCGCTAACATTCAAATTCTTCCCCGTATTGTCGACGTCAACGGGAAGAAAGTGGTAATATGGCATGGCCTCTTGAGCAACTGGGAGCTGGCCAAGTACGTTATCGACGACGATCCGAAACATGAACGCCAGCCTGAACGAACGGTATGCCGTCTTCAACACCAACACTACTTGCGGCTGACAAGAGGGCGTCCAGGGCACATGGCAGTTCATGCCCGTCGCGCACGTCCGGCACCCCGACCGCCCCACCACCATCGCCGACGAACTCGAGTCGTTCTTCCACGTCCTCCTCTACGCGTCCGTCCGCTACCTCCGGCACTCCCTCGAAGGCTGGGTCACGTCGTTCATCACGGACTACTTCGACGCCTTCCAGCAGGACGGGACGGGACGGCGGCTCTGCCACCCACACAAGGTCAACGCCGTCGAGACCGGCCAGATCAAGCTCGACGGCGAGGTGCTCGCCTTCCGCAACGTCAAGGGACTCAGCCCGCTCAACGGCCTGCTCGACGAGTGGCTGGCCTTGTTCAAGGCGCGCTATGCGGTGATGGAGCTCGAACACGAGGCCGACGCTCCAGCGCCATCCGCTCAGGAATACGGGTCGAGCCCTGACGACGAGCCCGAAGAGCTCCTCGTCGGCTACAACGACGATGGCACCCTGAACACGCTCCTCTCCCCTGGCCCGTATCTGCCAGAGCACGCCCCTGCGTGTCCAGAAGCTCGAGCGCCCCTGGACATACTGAAGCAGACCGCGGCGGCGCTCGACGGCCACACCGCGACGCTGGACCTCTTCCGCAGGTATCGGCAGGGGATCGCCGGAGCCGCCGCGAGGTGGTCGACACGCGACAAGGTCGGAGACCAGCTGGGTTCCAGGTACGATCCGAGGCATCCCGTCGCCACGCTGAGGGGGGGCGCCGTGTCCGCTGTGGCCACCGAGCAGCGGGCTCCGCCGTCGAAGAAGATCAAGCTCGCCTCCGGCCCACATCCCGCGTACAAGGCGGCCGCGCACCTCGTTTCCAGCAGCTCGCAGTGACCAGCATTCCAGCCCCGCCAAAGCACTCGTCGCCTGACGAACAGAAACATCTCGAAGGCACCCTCGCGCAGTTGGGTCCTTCCTAAGAGAACGAGGGCTGACAAGCCCAGTAGAAGCTAGGAGTCGCCGGTGATCCTTGAGCTACTATCACTCGGGGGGTTCTGCAACGTTCGCCTTCTCGAGGGTGACTCCTCCTCCACTGCTAATCTGCAGCTCCTGAAATTTTCAGGCACGGTCTCTTGTGTATACTTCTATATTCCTCCAAATCTGTGAACCAGTATGTCAAAAATGGAGTGATAGGGAGCGATGCCGTTTTTTCAGCCACCGCTTTCCGTACATCTAGGCCAGTTCTGCAAAGCTCGGTAACGCTTTGCAAAACCGCCATGCACCGTCCCTCCCTCATCTGACAAGCAATCGGCATGAGTTAAAACTTGCTATATACGCTATAGAGACGTCTATGTCTTTCTTGAACGTGTTCCGAGGGTTTTACTTCCAAGATCTGTCTATAATGTTAGGCGCTCGGGCATTGCTAGGGTGTACGAGCAATGCTTTCATGCTAGAGACACAACCGCTTCGATATTCGCCGTCAAACTGCACGGACAGTAGTCAAGTACTACTGTGTATTATATACTATGATTTCATGGTCAGAGGATAGATGTAGAGGGAGATCTCGGGGTTATGCAAAAAGCGCAGTCCTTGCAGAACCCCCCGAGTGATAGTATGCATGCGACTGTCTCGACAACCTCACAGACCTTACTCTCCATGACGCGCATACTCTGAGTCTTCGTATCAGTCGGATAGTATGACTTCTGTATTTTGTATTTTCACCGTTCCGACGTTGTACGTATTGCCCCTACGGCCGCCAGACATTCTATACGATATATGCATCAGCCTTCAGTTGAAGATATGGCAACGAGGTACTCACCAAACCGCAGCGTGCGATACTCCGACTCGAGCAACAAGACCGTCCGGCCGAAAAGCCCAGCAACAGACTCAGACGGCGCACAAGCGAACGCCGAACACGGGGAGCACACGCGTGCGATTGAGCAAGGGGAAGGCTACACAATACATACAGTCCGACCGGTCGTAGGTACTAGTACATTCATATACCGCGGGCCGACTTCTACCGCTATCGTACAGCGCAGCGCAAACAAAACAAACGGGGTACGGCGTCGACGACCAAGCACCAGCTCACGAATCCAACGTAGAGAGAGCTGACGGCACTGGGGGGAAAGAGGGGTATGAGGGGTAGAGCGCGGGCCGGAGGTCGCGAGGGATTGGGGGATGGGGACAAGCAGACAAGGGAAGGAGAGGGGAGGGGAGGGGGAAGGCGTGATCGACGTACAGGGACGAGGGGAATGGATATACTCGCGGACGCGGGGGGAGAGGAAGGACGCAATGTTGTACAGTTTGATATGACTACTTCAGCACCAGGCGATTGTACGATACGAAGCGTATTGACAGCGATAGAACAGACGCGACGACACAACAGGCCCAAGAAAAGAACACTCACTATCGTACACTCGGCAAGGGGACGGACGGGCGCGGGGTAGACAAGGAGGGACGGCAGGAGGGAGGACGCTAGCAGACACAACATGGTTACAGGTCGTCCAAGACAGCACAGCGGAGGATATACACATACAAACTAGCCCCAGAAGACAGACACAGGCGCACGACGTCGGGCGGGCTCACGCCCCCCCTCCGCCGCCGCCCCCACCCCCGCTGCTCCTCACGTCGCTCTCCGAGATCTCCTGAATCGTCGCGCCGCTCGACTGAGCGGGTGCGGGTGGAGGGTAGGAGCCATACGGCGACCACGGTGCAGGAGGGGGAGGATAGGTGGTGTAGCCGTGGTGGGGCGGCGGCAGCGGAGGATAGTACGGAGGGTACAGGGAGGGCGCAGACCCGGAGGACCCCGTATCGGGGACGGGGTAGGTCGAGTAGGTGGGGGAAGAGCCGGCGGCAGAGGGACCTGGGGGCGACGGGCTGTCGTGCGGGGGAGTCGTCGTGGAAGGAGGTACAGCAAGAGGAGGCGGGTATGGCGAAGGGGAATACATGGGTGCGGCGTACCCAGGGGGTACCGGATAGTAGTTGTAGGGGGTGTAGTGGGGGATGTTGGGATCGGCGTATGTGGGTTGCGACTGAGGGACCGAGGCAGAAATTGGCTGGGTAGGCGACTCGCCGCCAGTGGCTTCTTGTTGGCTGGAGGCCGAGTTAGTCTTCTTGCGCGTACGCTTTGGGGCACCAGTGCCGCTGGCGTACGGGTCGTATCGCTTCGTGCGCTTGCTGGAAGTGGCGTCGGCCTCTCCGTAGTAGCCGCCCGCAGAAAGGGGCGCGGGAAGCAGCCGCGGAGAAAGGTCGACATCATCGGCTTCGCCACGGTAGCGCGGAATCCCGTCAACGCCGACCTCGACTTTGGGAGGGTTACGGAAGTGCGTTTTGTCGAGGTACTCCGGGCTGATCGTCAGAGACGCCAGTTCTGGGAGCGAGGAGGGGGAGCGTAGACGGCCCTGCTCAACATCTTCGATCTTGTAGTACGAGATGAGATGTTGCGCAACGCCGCCGATGGTGAGCGAGAACGTCTAAAAATGGGGTCAGCGCGTTGCCTTGCCTGGGCGGGCGGTTCTGGGACAATCCAATGAGCGTGCTCAGCGCCACTGCGCCGTCAGTCAATGTGGACAGAGAAGCGCCTGGTCGGCATTCCATCTAGAGGGCGGACCGCGAGAACGTTTCCATGGCCAACTGCATGCGCTCTCAACTGCCGCCCGCCTTTGCCAACCAGCTGTTGTGTTTTATGCACGTTCATGGCGGGGTGAGGTTGGCCGTCGACAGGGGTGGAAGGTGGTTAGGCCTTGAACGCGCGAATATGGCGCGTACGGTCAGAGAATGGAGCCGACAGCGTGCCGCACGCGCCTACGGGCGACGTCGAAGGCGCATATATCCACCCTGCGTTCCACGCACTTGCTATGGCAAGTGTTTATGGCGCTCACGGTGATGCCCGCCGAGATAGCGAACAACTGCCCGCGGCGCACGGACCAGGCGAACACGACTGGGCTTATCGGTACGGGTCCGTGCGCGACAGAACGCGCAGGGCTCGAGCCGGAAAACACAGGCGGCGGCGAGAGGTGCACATATAGGGACGAGAGGGGTGCATACGGAGAAGTGGGCAGGATGGCGCCGAGTGCGTACCTTCTTCATCATGCCTCCTGGCTTGAACTTGTAGCTGTTGGTGAGACTGCCAACAAGTATCCTCTCCCGTTGCCGGTCGATGCCAAGACGGCTAGACTCGCCCTTTGGCCTCGAGAGCGACTGACCCTCCTGCTTGAGGCTCTCCGCCTCCTCTGTTGCCGCAGCCTCGGCGCGAGCGCGGCTATGGCCCGCTCCCCTCTTCTCCGTCTCGCGATAGAGGAGGAAGTTGCCTAGGATCCTGCTTGGGCTCCAGAAGAAGCCGTCTGTCCATCGCTTGATGCCGCTCTCGTCCTCGTCGAAGACGAAGACGGAGCCAGAGGTGATCATCTTGCGCTCAGAGTCGACGAGACGACGGGTGACACGCGGGATGAGGCCGCGCCGCGCCGCTTCGAGGATGAGGAGGGCGTCGCCGGTGGTCTCGATCCAGCCCGACCACGGCGGCTCGGTCCACTGGCCGCTGTTCTGGGAGTCGTTGCCCGACATGGGTGGGACTGCGGAAGAGCGTGATAAGAGCTGAACATCGTTGATGCCAGCGACGACGACGACCCAGACGGCGAGGAGAGCATCGAGCACGACGACGACGACGGCCCAGACGTCAGCGAAAATACGAACAAAGTTTGGAAACAAAGTTGACTGACCGCGAGTTAGATTTCGTCGCTGGTGAGCGAGGAAAAGAAGGTTCGCGCCCCGCCTTACCGACCACGCCACAATTGGTCCACACGCGACCTTCCCGATTCGGGCTCCGACGAAATCACGCAGCCACTTTCAGCCACCTCCGCCTCCTCCGCCCCGTCCTCCTCTCCCTCTCTCCATCACCATCCCCCGCGTCGACCTGCGAATGCGCTCGGACCTCTCTGCCGCCTTCTGACAGTTTCTGGGGAATTTACGCTGCTCCGTTTGCTCTGCCAACTCTTCGCTCTGGCCATCTTTTTCGCTCGGAGAATAGCCTTCGCTCCCAGCACAATCTAGCGGATAGAACTCGTCCTGCCATGCGCTGTCAATTTCGCGGAGTCTGTATCTACCTCGCACCTTTGTCTGGATCTTTGCTCGTGGACATCGCACAGGCACACGCCTAATTTCCCTGATCGTCGCCTGTGCCTTGGACAGCCTGCACGGGCCGCACAGTCGTGTACGCGACCGCTATCCATCGTCACGGAGGCTGCCCGCCAGAGGCAAGGTGGTTCATCGACTTGTCACAGCACTCATACGCATTGCTTATGATCATCATGTTGTTTCGTGCCATTTCGCTCCAAATTTTCTACAAGTTAGTTATGCCGGCCCAACTGCCAGTGCCGGGAGCATGAGCACCTTTCCCTCTGCAACGGCTATCGCTGGTGCTAGCTCATCCACCGCCGCACCAACGAGAAGTACCTGCAAGCTAGCTAGGCTTGATTGACCTGTCATGTTTTGCATCGGCACGTCTGAACGGTAGGTAATAGAATTTTTGCTATACACCTCGGTGCGTCGATTCATCCTTACAGTTTTACTCGCGGCTCTCATACTCTGCCAGGCCCCGATGGCGATGTTACGACGTCTATATACGTCGTACCCTCCTTCCAGACATCGCCATTCCAGCAAGGGCTAGCCAGCGTTCGGTAGCTCCTGCGCACACTCCCCTCACGAGCTCTAGAACCGATCGCGGAACTTTACTGGTCATGGCTCTTCAAGCTTCACCTTCTACGCCGCTTTTTGCCACTGCATAGACAATACTGTTTCCACCCTCCGGAAACTGTTAGGGAAAGCTCAGTTTGTCTAGTAACTTTCGTCAAGATTTTCCCCTTGGACATACTGTTCTAGTGCGCGGTTTCTTCGCCTCCTTCGTCTTGGGGAACTCGTCGATGCAGATCGCTTGTCCGCCCGTGACTGGCGCAAGACCATACGGCCCTCCTCGGTCTCGCTCCTACAAGACAACATCTCGTACATCCTCCCCACCCACAAGGCCGACTGAACATACCATTCCAGCACTATCCTCGTCTCCGACGACCATCCGGGTTGAAACCCCGTGCCTGTCTTCGCCGCATATATGGCCAGCCGCGATAAGCTTTTCCGCTTCCAACCTGCTCTTTGGTTGACAGAGTCGTCTGCTATCCCCGCACGTCACCGGTTCATCTCGCGGTGACATCAAGTGCTTCCGAACGAGTACGCGGGATATTCCCTCCGCGCTAGAGGAGCCACTTACTACGCCGCTTGTGGCTGGCTGGACGACCGCATTCAAGCCCTCGGACGATGGTCAACGGACGCCTATCGTATCTACACCCGCGAGAATCCTGTCGCTCTTCAAGTCCTGCTGCATGGCCGCGTTCTCTATCAACACCCCGCTTCTGTGCTCCGTCTACTGCTTTCCGATTTCCAGTCAGAACGCCACCTACCCCCTTGCACCTCTGTACCGGCCGCCGTATACGAAGCACCAGTCGACTTCATATATGGAGCCGCTCGGCATTTCGACGGGCAGCTGTTCTCCTGCTACCTCTGCTGCTCTCGCCTCGGCCCCATCGCCACTCGTCGCTCGCCCCCTCCTACCCTCGCCGTCTGCCGTGGAAAACGGGGGCCCTCTTTCGCAGCGAATACGAATAGGAGTCTTTTCAATTGGGAAAACACTGTGATGCCTTTTCCCGTGTGATGAAGGGGCCGCTTCACACCTTTTTTTGGCCATCAAACCACCCTTTTCTAGCCATGAAAAGTCTGCGGAAACCGCGTCAAAACTGAGAAGACTGGCAAGCCTTTCTCCTATGGGGAAACGGTCAGTTCTCTGCAGTGTGTATGCCTTCGATTGCCTCATTACGTGCACGCTAATGCTTACACTCAAACAGGTGCCGGTTTACCTCACACTGGCTCACAGACGAGAAGAGACGAGAGCGTCGACAGTCTAGCGACGACCGAGACTTCCGCGGCACTCTCGGCCGTGTCCTTCGCGACAGGAACCTCGAGCTCCGGACACAGTCCCCAGTTTCGCGGCGCCCTTAAGTGATCCGTAAACCTCAGGTGATCCGGTGAGTCCCCCAGCTTATTCCTCGTTCACCGTCCCCTCTCCGTCTCCGCTTATGAACGTTGGTAGAATCTATTGAGCGGGATCGATGCGCGCTCCGTCCACGCGTAATATCGTAAACGTCTGGACGCTTTCTGCATTGGTTCCTGAAAATCCTAACACATGTCTCCGGAACTCTGGGTATTGTACTGTAGGCGTAGTACTAGCTCAGAGGACTTCGCCGGTATAGTAGCGTCGGTCTATACCCCTCCTTTGCATGGCTCATAAACTTGTTCACCAGACTGGAAGGGGTCGCGGCTTCCCACTGGATGCGCGCGGCTACACCGCGACTTTCATGCCGGGCCACTAACCTCGAGCAGGTACGCGTGCACTCTGCTGGACCGGTGCCAGAAATACACTGACGCTCTATGCCGAGATTCATCCACCGTTCCTCACCGCATGCATTGTTCTCTCAAGTGACGGGAAGTGGGCCGTCCCGTCGCCGCCTCTGATCGCCTGAAGGGTTGCCCCGAAAGTCCAACCCGGACGGTGTGCCGTGGCTGCGCTCCAGGTCCTAACACGGTCGGCCCTCAGGCATTCGAGGCGTCCTGAGGCATCTGTCGACCGCTCAGCATCTATTTCGAGGCCGCCTGTCCAGCGCCAGCGGCGTACTGGAGCTCCTATAAAGCCTGTGGTTTGAAGCCAGGTTGGACAGCATCGAGCGATACTCACTCGCTCGAGATGCTTCCCCTGCGCACCGCACTCCTGCTCTCGCCGTACCTCGGTGCAGCCTTCGGTTCGGTCATCTCGCGCGCCCCCTTGCCAAGAACCATTCAGGCTCGTGCGACAACCAATGGCTCCTGCATCTCCGCCCCCGACGACGCCTGCGTCTCGCTCGTCGGTCTGTGCGTGACCAAGATCGCGCAGGGCGAGGTCAGTACCGCTATGCGCTCCTAACGGTCTCGACGCTGACATACATCTCGAAGATCGGTTCCACTGCATTCTGGTCCGACAGCGTATGCGTTGCTGCAGCAACATGCGCAAATGTACGTCTGGTTTCCGCTTTTCCGCCTCCATGTATTGATGTCCGGATCAGATGGGCTCAGTTTTGGACGCGGCGTGCTGCGCTGGGACGTGCAGGCAGCCCACCGATATGGCCAGCTTGGATTATACAAATGTCAGTCATCTGGCGGCAGTGTCATCTTCGCATCTCACGAGTTTGGATTTCCATTCAGGTCTATACCTCGATGGTAGGAAGCTGTGCGTCCCAGCCGGGCGGCTGCCCGTTGTCATGGCGTGAGTAATACCTGGGTACGGCGTACGAGTCATTACTGACAACATCTCGGGCAGAATCATTCGTGGATTGGTATTACAACACCATCCAAGGGACCGGCACCAACATTTATCCCGAGTACGCAGCCTCGCGCCTACCCCCAGTTGGTAGTGACTGACCGGCTGTTTAGCTCGGGTGACGACGTGTTAACCCTGTGGCAAGGTATCGCGACATGGACCGGCTTCTGCGTAGGGAACGAGTGCGCCGACGGCTCAATCCCGTACACGAACTTCAACGACTGGTTCCACTTCTCCTCGGCCGTGATCGCCACCACCCCGGGCACGCCGGAGTACGTGGTGCCGTTCGCCTCCCTTCCGGACAACATGGACAACATCGTCCCTAATATCTACTGGCCGTGCCTCATGGACGACCCCGGCGACTGCTGGTGGGACTACGGTCCGCCGCTCCCTGGCACCAACCAGGGACCCCTCAGCCCCGCCGCCAACGTCAACGTTGTTCGGCCACGTTCGCCGGCCCCCACGCTTTCCGCCTTCTCTGCTCAGGCCGTCAACGGCAGTGCACAGGGAATTGCCCGGTTTGGGCGTGCCGCTCACCAGCCTCCCAACGTCCCTCCTCCCGTCTACGTCAACGGCCAGCTCGTAAACCTGCCCTCGAACGGTTCTGCCGCCGCCGGGAACGTCAGCACCCGTAATGCCCTCCTACGTCGCTCATATCGCGCAGCCCCAAGGCTCGCACGGTCCGCCGAAACCTCTGGGAGGAACACATCGGCGTCGGGCCCTCAGAAGCGTGCCATCACGCCGGACGCCTGCAAGACATCGACTGATACGCCGACGGTACTGCCGACGCTCACGTACTTCTGCAACTACTTGCCCAACATCTGCGAGAACATTCGCTCGCACCCCGACTGGGACTCGACGACCGACCAGATGCAACTCACCTACGACCCCTTCGACAAGGGCAGCAGGCGTACTGGGGTGTGCGGCGACGAAGTGAGAGCGGAGCTGCAGGCAGCCGGGAGTTGCGACCCGCTCCAGCACGACCCCTATCTTTGGAAGGTGCGTTGTGTTTTCCTTTGCAGATTAGTGCAATTGTTCATAACGGCATGCTTCAGGTGTCGTGCGACGAATTCCCCTTCAGCTCCACTCTTGAAGGCGGGGAGAACAACGCTGTCGTGATGGGCGTCCCCTCCCGCGAGCAAGACCTCCAGGGGACGCTCCAGTCGTCCATCACCCACCTCCGGAGCCAGAAAGGCAACGGGAAGAGCACATGGAGCAAGGGGACACAGTGCCACTCCTACTTGCTCAAGCTCGTGGATGCCGTGCCCGCAGGCGCGGATGCTACGGCGATTGGGAGCCTCGACGCCGGGTCGCAGTTTTTCGCGAAGCCCGAGACGTTCCGCTGGGTGACCAACAGACACGCCTTGGACGTCCTTGCGCCCACGTTCACCACCGATACGCCCTATGCCGCGACAGCGACTGCTCTTACCGTCAAGAGGATCGTGCAAGAGTTCGACTGCAGCCCATGCGACTCGGACTCGGATTCTGACTTGGACTCAGATACCTCCGAGGACGCCATCCTGGTTGCGGCCGACTCTGCCTTCCCGGCGGCCGATGGCGAGACACCTTCTCCGACTTCCTCCAAAGCTGCCACTGGCGTCTCCAAGGTCCAGCGGCGCCAGGCGTCCGCGTGCCCTTCGCCCACCACCGCCGCGCCTTTGCCTACATCCTCTGCAGACGCCGCCGCCGTTGCTGCAGCGAGTTCATCCTCTGCACAGGCTGCAGCAGAAGCAGCGGCTGCAGCCCTGGCCTCCGCCTCGAACCCTAGCGCTGACCAGGCCGCGGCTGCTGCTGCCGCTGTGGCTGCCGCCAATGCCCTGGGCCCTGTGGCTGCTGCTCTGGTACGTCGCAATTCTGCCCTTGCTCTTAGCGCTTCGCTTACTCCATTTTCAGTCCTCCGCTGAAGAATCTGCGGCACTCGCGGCCGCAATCGCCTCCTCTCAGGCTGCGATCCAAGCCGCTCAAAGCGCCGTGAATCAGATCAGCTCTCTCGGGACGCTCCCCGACTGGCTCAGCCAGATCATCAGCCAAGTGAGCGAATCTGGTTCGCGTCTCCACAGCACCACCCACTCATATATCCTCTCGCTACAGGTCAGCTCTGCGGCATCCGCGGTCACAAGCGCCGTTGCGGCCGAAGCCAACGTCATCGATCCCTCGACCGTGGCCGTTCAGTCTGTCGACCCCAGCAAGGACCCAAACCTGAACTCGGGCCCGCCCCCCGGTGCGCCCGCCGCCGCCTGCTTCGGCGCAGGCTCGCAAGGCTTCCTGAAGATCGGCGACAGCTACTTCGTGAACGAGAACGGGAAGGCGCCCGCGACGCTCGTCGACGTCGGCTCGGACGCGTACTTTGGGCTCACGCTCCCGAACGACGTCGCGCTCACGGCCTTGCCCGGGTGCAACGCTGTGTACAGCTGGCAGGACACCAGCGACCTCCAGCCGGACTTCCAGGTCGACTGCTCGACGATGGAGCTCGGCGCGTACTGGAACGGGGTGAAGCAGACGTGCTACGCGTACTTCACCACCCCCGAGCTCTTCGCGCTCGTGTGCGGGAACGACATCGGGAACGTGTACTCGTGTCTGCAGGGAGGCGGGCTGTACGGTAGCCTCCAGCCGGGCTTCGTCAGCTGGGCTACGTCGTAAGGGGTGGTGGAAGGTGATGTTCACTTGCAATTGTATACTTGGGTGTATGGCTCCGGACATGGCAGAGCACGACAATGTATGAAATATATGCTTACATTCTGCGATCATTACAGGGTGTCGCGTGTCGGGGATGTCGGGCAGCCATCCACTCCCAATATCGCAGAGCTCTCGAGTGAGGTCATACCACCACCCCACCGTGGTAAGATGCCATGCTTTTCGGGAGTGCGACGGTCGTGGGGCGGTTGTCATCGTAACTCGCTCTCATCCCACGAGCATTAAGACCGGGCCGCACTAGAGGCAATGCGCGCACATTGCTCCTCAGTGTCAAGCAACATAGGTCCTGATTACGGGCGATCTGACGGAACATGGATGCGTTCACATTCAAGACATGTATTAAAACTGGTACGCTCTGGCACAATATGCCGCTTGTATATCGTTTGCGACGCTAGTGAGTGGCAGTGATTTCTATACACACGGAAGCTTACCCAGCTACCAAGCATTAGTCGCGGGAAACGGGACGATTGTTCCAAGCAGCCATAGCGCTCCAGGCTCATAACAGATTGCGCTTATAGCGCACACGCTCCAGCGCAGCAGGCAGCGTGGCAAAGCCGGTGGAGGTCGGTATTCATAGAGCGCGGACGATGTTGGTGCGGAGGCGCAGAAGCTATTCAGCTGGTGCATACCGGATTGAGGGAACGCGTCCGCAGTGGCCTGTAAGCAAGGCTGGCGGGTGCCCGTGAGACCCAGTACACGGATTGGCGACTTCGGACGAGGATCCCCTTCCCAGGATTCACGGAGGAGTGCACTCGAGCCGGAGACGAGGAAGAGGTGTGCGACAACTTGGAGGTGCGCGTACCAGCCACTGAGCGGAGAGGGCGGCGCATAGTGAGGCCTGAGGAGAGTAGTAAGTGCTGCTGCGGGCATGTGCAGAGATTTATTGACAGTCGCTGGCATACAGGAACCACCCAATACCTCTCTTCCCTCCTGACGACGTTAGTTGCTCCTAGGCCTCATTGATGCGTGAGGCGGGCCACGTACTTCAAATGGTATTTCAGACCTCCCATTCTATCACCGTCAACTGAGATCCTTCCTCTTCGCTCAGTAAGGATGAAGTCTCGACCACATTGTCTCCGGCCCAAGGCTCAAGCAACCGATACACGAAGCGTTTCCGATCCTAGCACGACTCGAAGTAACTGCCGGCATCCGAGTCGTAGCGGGTCCGAAGCGTTGTCCGTTAGGTCACTTCCCCGGGCATCCTGCTGGCGTCCCCCCACGACCGCTACCCTCGAGGACTTCCATGGAAGACCGTGATTGGTTCCCGTTATCCTACGCCAGCTACTTACTAGGGCCGATATATGAGTGGCTACATTGGCTCAGCGCTTGTCGCTATTCCTGCCTGTATGCTCCCACGACGATGGTGCTGTCGGTAAACCCATTGCCACGGCTACCAATGCCTCTCTAGCACGCCCGCGCGCAGCAGCAGTCTCTTCCTGACTTGTGAGTACACCTTATCCGACGGAGGTGATCCCTCGCGTGTTTCTCACCCGCGCTGTGGCACCCTCCGCAGGCCGTCCTCGGTATCCGAGAAGCCCGCTACGCATGCAGCGTGTGCGGATTTCGAGGACGAGGATGCGGTATCGCCCTCGATAGCCCGGTCGCGCGCCAGCACTCCGGACGACAGCCCCACCATGTCCGCCACAGACAGATAAAAGCTTGTCGGGCAGCCGCGCGGGGCCTGCATCCTGATACCCCTCGGATCCTCCAGTCCTGGGCTTTTGGTGCGCCGGCGTCCGCAGGGTCGAAAATTCGTTCCGTCATGTCTTCGATCGTCAGTGGGCTGAGCAGGCTCATGCCTCGTTCCCCGATGCCCGCGGTTGGCGTCAACCTGGCGCTGGTGTGCATCGAGAGCTTGCTCTACGGCATGTTCTTCGTCCTCGCCATGACCTCCCTCGCGGTCCTGGTCGGCCGCCATACGAATCGCTCTAGCACATTCAGTGGGCGCTCCTTCACCTCCGACAGAATATGGACGTCGCCCCTCTTCGTTGCGACTATGCTCTTGCTCGCGACGGTGACCTCGGTGAGCTCTACAGTGGTATTTCATTGATCGTTCGAGGCTAAATATATCGCTGTATGCGTAGCATTGGCTCATTACCGTCCGGAGATCGTTCGACGCCTTCTTGTACTACCAGGGGGGACAGGCACCAATGGATTACTACCTGACGGTTGAGGCACCGTCGCAGGTGATAGGGACTGCCTTCGTAGTCACCACCGTCATCGTGGGCGACATAATCTTGGTGCGTGCCTCCATCGCCTCGTCCGACACTGCGGCTGTTGACGTGACTCTACCCTAACGGATAGACTTACCGCATCTGGACCGTCTGGGACCGGCGCTGGCAATTCATCGTCTTCCCGATGGCTTGCACATTGACTTACGCCGGTGAGTGCTTCTCGGACGACGTCCGCTATAGTGACGATGTCTATATTGACCAGCAACGCAGCGCTGGGCATCAGCATGGTTCAGCTATTCGCTTCTTACGCGCCTGAGGAGAGCATCTTCATGTCCGATGCGCGGCATCGTGTCATCCCGACGTCCGCGCTCACTCTTGCGTGCGTATGCGTGTTCTGCCTGTACGCCTGCATGTTCTCACGATCGTGGCTGCAGCACGAATCTCTACGGAACAGGCATGCACCTTCCGCTTCCTCGACGGCTTCTCGCGCTGACACTTTCCCCTCGCTGCAGGAATGATTGCGTATCGTATATGGTCGAGTAACCGTGCGATGAAGCACAGTCACACGTTTGGTGGAGTGGGGCTCACCGTCTCCGTACGTCGCGCGACGGTGCACATATTCTCCTCTTCTAATCGTGCCCCACAGGAAGGGCTAGTAATCTTCATCGAGAGCGCTGCCTTCTACACGTACGCTCCCCTTCCCCATGTCTATGGCGATAGGACTGACCGCCGGGCAGGTTCTGGACGCTCTTCTTCGTCGTCTCCTTCTCCGCGAACTCGCTCCTCGAGCAGTTCGCGTTCCACTGCATCCCCGCCGCGACCGGCATCTCCTTCATGCTCATCGTCGTGCGCGTCGGCCTCGGCTTCCACTGGTCGCAGATCACCGGCCTCCACGCCGGCGCGACTGGGTTCGCGCACGGGCGGCGGCCGTCGATGCGCAAGCCCGCGCTCGCGTACCCGCCCCGCGCGATCACGCTCAACGTGACGCGCACGATCGAGCAGGAGACGGACTACGCGCTGCGGATGACGCCTGAGCTCCGGCACGCGAGCGTGGACTCGATGGAAATGTGCTGACGGGTTGTCGAGGAGCCGCGTCGGAGGAGCACTGGTTGGGCGGGCGCTGCGAGATGTCGAGGCAATGGGAGAGGCTTCGATGGCGTCGGATCCGTGGTCGGGAATTTGATTGACTGCGATTCGAGCCGACTCCACGCGCGTCCCGCCATGCTCGTGCTTGTGTTAGCATCTGTATTTCTGTGTATGAACACCGCCGAGGGCACGACCTGTATTTGTACGGACCCCAGAACGACATAGACTTCGCCGGAAACGAGGAGTTTCAGCGCACATTTACGTCTTCCTCGAAGGATATACAGATGGCTATCGTGATCTGTAAACTGCATGCACGAGCATTGGGCGGTGCCCTACGTGTACAGCATCCGACGAGATGAAGAAGCGCACCTTCTTTGATCGAGACCTGCGTTGGAACAGTATTCGCTGCATGGGCGCACAGCGTACAGCGGACCCGTGATTCACCGGAATGAAAGAGGAACACTTGCGCGTATTTCAGGCAGACATCGAAGTAGGCTTGTGGGTGAACAACTTGAAGAGGGCGTCTTGGAGCCGGTAGTAGCAGTCCGTGCGTGGTTCAGACCGGGACTTCGTCTGTCGACAAAGAAGGCGGCGCGTCAGCATCGCATGATCTTTTAGGCCATGAGCACGATACAGCGCGAGCGACAAAGCGGGAAGAACCCGAGTGGGAGACTAGCGTAGGAGAAGGCCGTCGGCGAGGAAGAGTGTGAGAGTCCCAGCCAGTGGGCCGAGCATCCCGATTGGTGGGTGGATATCCTCGACGTAATCCTCCGGACTGCAACGAGAATTCTCAGGATATGGGTCTCATCCATGAGGTCGCGCGGCGCTGCCCAAGACCATCAGCAGGTCACAGTACGATCATCTTGCCCACAGAGTTGCATGCCGGACGTTGGAGGTTGCGATTCGGATGAGGAAGAGCTTGAGTGAGTGAGTGCTGCTAGCACCGCCACAAAAACCAATGTTCACAAATCCAAGCAGCGCTAGCGACGACCATAATTAATGTTTGCCTTCTTGACTTCCTACACTCATTGAGTATCTAGTCATACGACCCATGCACCGTCCTCACACACCTTTTAGAGAAATAAAGAGTACTATGCTACGGCAGTTCTATGCGACGGTCTGACAGCAAGTCCTTATGTAGTCAAGTGAGTCGTCACGGTCAAGCCTAAGGTTTCCGGCTCGGAATAGCTCGGTATCGCTCCCACGGATGCATGCAGCGGCTTCTGAAACTACCTTCTGTCGACGTCTACGACGCTATGTGGCGTGGATGTATGCCATCCGAGCCATACCTGCACGTAACAGTGGCGGGCCGGACGGGATGGGTTGATATCTCCGTTCCTGATGTTCGCGCAGTATCCATTACCTATTCCTCGATACCACCCTCGAGGCGCACGCAGCAACGCAGCCTGACGTGGCGGTGAGTGCTTCTCTTACCTCAGAACCGTATATCTCACTCCACTACAGTATGTCGCCCCAGGATCCGACATCTCCCCTCAGCGTGTTCCGTAGCATACCCGAGAGAATCCTGAACTCGAAGAACGCGCGAAGGCGAGGAGGAAGGCCCTGCTCCACAGCCAGGTGACGGACATTGGGTGGCCAGCGGCGTGGCCCTAGATCCGAGATGCCCATCCGGACAGATAGAAGCGTGCCCGTCAGCGGCGACGCTCGTATCCCTGATACTCTCAATACCGCGCCTGCTTCTCCGTCCCATGGCACCCCCAGCACCGGCGCGGGTCGCGCACTGGCAGGCCCCATATAACCTCGCAGGCCAACGTGCGCGAGCCCCGAATTCCGATTCCTGACGACTGCCAGTGGCACCCCATGATGCTCTCCGCGGTGAGCGTCAACTTGGCTTTGACGTGCATCGAGAGCGCGCTGTTTGGCATCTTCTTCGTTCTCGCGGTCACCTCGCTCGCGGTGCTGGTCGTCCGCCATAGTAATCGCTCCAGCACCCTCAACGGCGTGCCCCCGTCCTCAGAGAGGATATGGCTGTCTCCCCTCTTCGTCGGCACTATCGTGCTGCTCATGACCGTGACCGCTGTGAGTGTTTTGCCTTGGGCTGGTATATCTTCGAGGATATCTAACTGATGGGATGTTGACGTATAGCACTGGACTATCACTGTACGAAGATTGTTCGAAGCTTTCGTCTACAACGGCGAGGGGCAGGCACCAGCAACATACTATCTCACCGTGGAGGCGCCCACCCAAGTCGCGGCCACTGCTTTCGTGGTCGCATCCGTGATTGTTGGTGATATCATCCTGGTGAGTACTTCATTTCTGTTACAGTCGCATCGTTTCCCAACCCCAGGCCCCGACAGACATATCGTATATGGGTTGTCTGGGACCGCCGCTGGTCTCTCATAGTCTTCCCCGCACTATGCACTGTGGGTTATGCTGGTACGTGTTTCCTCGTATTCGAAGCTTAAACTGGCCTAACTCCGGGTACTCAGCGATGGGAATCAGTGTCATCCAGCTGTTCGCAATCTATCGACCAGGGGAAAGCCCTTTCGTCAACGCCGCTCAGCGTCGCATCATCACGACTGCAGCCTTCACCCTAACGTAAGTTTCTGCCAGTGTGAAGCGCGTGGCGCTCTTGCTCACCGACTCTGCAGGACCAATATCTACGGAACAGGTTCGCTCTCTTACGGTGGCGCGGGGAGGTCAGGGGCTCATAACCCATGCAGCGTCGATCTCATATCGGATATGGACGAGCAACAGAGCCTTGAAACACGAGCACGCGCTCCCAGGAATGGGTTTGACGGTACACACAGCCGTCACTCTCTGATGCATGCTCTAATGTTGGCTCCCAGGAGGCTCTTGTGATATTCATCGAAAGCGCAGCGCTCTACACGTACGTCCACATCCCTTCTTCCCATCACAGCCCCACTCACCCGCCCACCACAGCGTGTGGACGCTCTTCTTCCTCGTCTCCTACTCCTCCAACTCGCTCCTCGAGGCCTTCGCCTTCCACTGCATCCCCGCCGCGACCGGCATCTCCTTCATGCTCATCATCGTCCGCGTCGGGCTCGGCTTCCACTGGTCGCCCGCGTCCGGCAGCGGCGTCGGCGTCGGCGTGGGCACGCACGCGTCCGTGCGCAAGCCGCCCGTGCGCATGGAGGACGCGGTGCGCATGATCTCGCTCAACGTCACGCGCACCGTCGAGCAGGAGACGGACTTCGCCCTACGGCGCGCCCCGGGCGATGGAGGCGAAGGCAAGCTGCCTGAGTTCAAGTTCGAGGAGGCGTGACCAATGTAACATATATGTTCAAGTTCACCCGATTCTCAAAACGCTTGTGCCACGGATTACTCGCATTGTTCGACCGATGCTCCTCAGGTATGGAATCTGGGGAGCCGGGCCCGTGTATCTGCAGCACGTCACCTTCGTGTATGCACTGTGCAGCCAGCGAAGCGGGCAGATGGACTTCGCCTCGCACTGCCGCAGAGTCTGCTAGGAAGGGCGCCCCGCGAACGCGCAGTGTCGATGGTCAGGAACGTCGTCGTTTGCGGCAGATGAAGGTATGGGGAGACATACCTAAGTGGTAGACTTGAGCCTTGAGATAGAGCAGGCCGCCCCTACGGAAGTCAGTACGAGCGTGCCCCAGAGGAATTGAGGAGAAATTAAGGCGCATGTTGGTTTCCCCGCGGGTGAGTGCGCGTCCCGCGGGTACTTATCCCGGAGACCGCGAAAAGGTCTGCGCCAGGACGGACACCGCGCGGGCCAGTGTCCGCCCTCCCCCGGGACGTACCTTTTATACCGAGCCCAACACACCCTGCCGAGCCCAGACCAGCAGCGGAGAGAAGCCCCCAGCATAAAGAACCCAAGCGCTAGCCAGAGCCCCAGAGAGAACCAGAGAGCCGCAGAGAGGCCCAGGAAACCAGAGAGACCCAGACCAGTACCAGAGCCCCAGAGAAGCCCCAGAGCGCAAGAAAAGCCAGGCCCGAGGACCAGAGAGAACCCGAGAACCAGAGAGAACCCGAGCATCAGAGAGAACCCGAGCACCAGGTAGAACCGAAGCGGCGCCAGAGCGAAGGCCCAGAGGAGCGCCGCAAGCCAGAACGAAGACCACCCAGCCCCAGAAGAAAGAGAGCCCCAAGCAGACAGCCCGCTAGCCCAGACAGCGAAGACCAGTCAGCTCCAGAGCAGCCAGCCACAGTGCCGCCCCCAGAGCAGCCTAGCAGGAGAGCCCCGAGAACCCAAGCACCAGTAGAAGAAGCTCAGCGAGCAGCATAGCCCAAGACACCCAAGACCCAGATCCAGACGTCGACTAGCAGCAGGTAGCCTCAGACCGTAGCATAAGCCCAGCAAGTACAGAGCACCAGAGCTAGACCAGCGAGCAGCGAAGAGCCCCAAGTGAGACCAGACCCAGACCCAGCTGAGGAGGAGGTCGCCGAAGAAAAGCCAGGGGAGGGGGAGAAGCCCAGAGGAGATGGCGGTAGGAGAGAAGGAGGTCGAGCAGAGTGCGGGCGGAGGATATAGCCCAGCTTGGGGGGAGGCTGACGGTCGCGGGCTGGCAGTCCGCCGCCGCCGATCGTCACGTTTCGATGTTGGCTCAGTTTGGGGCCCCTGCCCTGCCGCGATCTTGTTCGGCTGCGCACGGACGCCCCGAGAGGACGTCCTTACGACTCGTTGTCTGGTTTTCTTGCGTTACATGTTGAGCACACTGCACACGGAATTGACGGTGCTGTTGGGAGTAGCGCTAGATGAAGCGGGCGTCATAATAAATGGAATGGGAGACAGACCTGCGCGTATTTTCTATTGACCGGCGGAGGTCGTTACGGTCGAGCCTATGGATAGTGCATGTATAGGCTGCGCTCACCGTTGGGTGCTCGAACCGAGTGATACTTACTTAGCTCGCTCCATTGACCGCACCCGTATGCAATTTGAAACGATGAGCCGCATGCCGCCTCAGAGGCTCGCGACAATACGAAGCGTCAGGGTCATTGGAACGTCAAAACCACGGCCCCGTAGAGGAAGTGCTCGGGGAAGTGCTTGGACCGCTCGGTGAGCAGGATCTCGCCCGCGGCCATTGCGGTGCCCTGCGGGAGGATGGAGTCCGAGAAGTTCGCGACGAGATGCGCGTTGCCGCCTGCCTAGGGATGTGTCAAGGAAATGCTCCACAACGCCGGGATAGCTCAGCTGGGAGAGCAACAGACTGAAGTTCTGGAGGTCGCGTGTTCAATCCACGCTCCTGGCATTACCTTTTGCACTTCGCGCTTTCATTCGTCAGTACGTCTCAAGCGAGACTCGGAGTGGATAGCAGCGGTCAATTCGACGTTACCATACGCCAGGAGACTTACAGTAGGTAGTAGTAGGATATGACATGCTCAAGCCTCGCACGCTGCCGTATCTACGCACGCATGGCACATAACTTCAAGAGTGTGGTACCCATCGACCTCTCTCTTTTAAGCATAAGATGATCGACAGGGCAACGCAGGGTCAAGCTCCGGGGAGTCTACCATTTACAGGGAGAGGCTAGATGAACTTCATAGGGTATACTGGTGGTCTGACGCTCTCGCGAGCAGTCCAAGCTTTTGACACAGGTGGAGCGAGGGAAAAACGGCTCGGGTTGGATGCTTGAATCATGAATGTACAAGTTCCCGATTATGAGGAGAGGGAGCAAAACGGAGTGCCAGGAGCGTGGATTGAACACGCGACCTCCAGAACTTCAGTCTGTTGCTCTCCCAGCTGAGCTATCCCGGCGATGGTAGGGACGCGTCCCCTTCCGATCCCGGCTCGGGCGCTCCTTTTTGGTACCTCCCCCCAAGTGGCCCTGGTAAAGCGGCGCAATTATCGCTCACACTCTGTAGGCATAGCACCTAGCAGATACAGCTCGAGGTATACCATAAGCTGTCATTTTTTCGGGCGCCACCGCGCGCCGCTGAGTGCCTGAGTCCTGCGGCGAGTCGCGACGGCACCGCCGAACTTGAAGGTCGAATATTCCACTCTACAGTTTCATTGTACGGTTCTCTCAGCGACGCTACATTTCAAAAGATCATCGAAGAAGAGGAAGCGGTGGCCGGTAGTTCTTTGCGCTACCCGCACCCTCACCACGTCCCGCTGCAAACCGCATCCAGTACCTCGGGGTGGCGTACGCACTGGTTCACGTAGATGTTCCCCGTGGTGTATATCTGTATCGCATAACCAAGATGAGCAAGTCGCAAACACGCACGTATAAAAAAAACAAGGCGTACCGGGTTGTCGTCGTCGCGCGTGCCAAGCTGGATGAGACAGCGCCAGTCGAAGTGCGGGCCCGCGTCGCCCGCAGTGCAATTCCCCATCCCGTCCGTAGTACTGGCGCTGTTGTAGTACTTGCCTGCGGGCGGTCGGAAAAGGTCGCCTGGCACTCCAATAGTTAGACGGCTCACCTCGGACACCGTGGCCCAGGAGCTTGAGGCCCTCGGCGGGCTCGTGCTCCTCGTAGAACGCCTCGTCGTAGTCGATGCCGATGAGCTCCTCCTCGTGCGGCATCTCGGGGTTGCCCGCAGCCCACTCGGATATCGCGCGCTCGGGGATGAGCTGCCCTGCCTCCTCAAGAGCCGCCCGAGCCTCGTCGTGCGCCTCCGATGCGGAGTGGGTCCGACCGCCATCGTCGACGAGGACTCTGCGCACGAGCCAAGAGTCGCCCTCCATGACGTTGTTCGTCCACGCCTCGAAGCAGAACCCGTCGTCCGTCTCCTCCGCGCAGATGAACAGCTGGAAGAGCGTCGTGCCCTCGCCGGCGAGCGGCGGGACGTGAGCGCGGAACGCGGCAGGCGTCCGGTCCGAGGAGACGTTGAGCTGGATGTACGGGATGAGGTCGTGCCCGCACGTCTTGCAGCGCGGCCACGCCTCGTCGGCCTGGAGGTACGGCGTCGCGCCGCCGAAGAGGGCGGAGACCTCGCCGCTGAGGAGCGCGTGCAGGCCGTCCTCGACGTCCTCGGCGAACTGCGGGAAGTACGGCGTGGCAAGCTGTATGTCCGGAGCGTTTGACCCAGACATGTTGGTTGCTGGAGGTGCTGCTAGAGGGCTGGTTGCGTCTGGAGGCTTCGGGTTCGGAGGGGCGCTTTATAACGATTTCGAGAGATGAAACCGATGCCGCCCACGGTGCTTGCCGGTGATTCTTGTCCCTGTTCTAGGTCTTACGGACACGTACTACGAGGTGCGGGACCGTACGGCGGTGATCATGAGTGCAGAAACAGGAGCGCCGACGGATATATCTTGCGCGCGCGGCCGCGCGCCACACCCAGGCCACACTCACCGCGAATTACCGCACGGAGGTATGCCTATCTTTGTAGCTCTTGGCATTTAGAGAAGGACCACGGATGTTGTGAACTTGGATGTCATCGTGTAATCAGGATGTGGCCGCCGTCCGGCGCTGATTGATGGTGGTGGAAGTACGAGTTTACGCCGAGAGTGTCAAGGACTGCAGGAGGACACAGCGGAGGTATGAACGTCAAAAAACAATGCCAGGAGCGTGGATTGAACACGCGACCTCCAGAACTTCAGTCTGTTGCTCTCCCAGCTGAGCTATCCCGGCGATGAAGAGCGGGCTCTCCGGTGCGTCTACAATCGTAAGCGCCTCTGACGCCAGTTATGGTACGTAGGATGATGTCATGACCGTACCCCACCTTGACGTGCGGGGAGGCGCCCAAGGGGAACGTACAAAACGCGTCCCCGCCTTCGCTCAGCTCACATCCAATCCCAGCACCAACGCGCTCTGCACCTTTACGACCATCTTCTACGTCTCTCATTCTCCGTAACATCTCCCATCATGTCAGAAGCTATTCACAGCAGCACTTCCGCGGTCAAATCACCCTCAGACCTCCCCCCACCACGCGACCGCAAAGGCATCCGACCCGTCTCACCCCCGCTCTCAAACACACCCCTACACCGATTCAACTACTACATCGCGCTCCTCGGCGCGCTCGCAATAGCGTTCTACGCGTGGCGACTCCTCCAATGGAAGTCGGACGTCGGCGGCTGGTGGAACCTCGCGCTCGGCAAGCGCCCCCCAGGCGCGGACGCCGCCTTGGGCAACGCAGGCGCGGCCGCGACCGCCGCGGCGTCTTCGGGCGGGAAGGCGACGGTGGAGGACCGGATTAACGAGCTCGCGGCCGCGCTCGGCATGCCGTCGAAGGACCTCGCGCTGGCGATCGCGGACGCGGTGCGCGAGCACGTCCCGCCGGCCAGTCTTTCGTCTGTGTCCGCGCACGAGCCGTCTGGGTAAGCAGCAGGTCTACGCCTCCGCATTTCTCTCCGACGTTGCGCGGGAACTGACGCGCACTGTTTCGTTTTGCAGGACTGCGGTGCAATACTTGGTGAACCCCGCAGCAGCTGCGACCGAGACCGCTGAGCAGGCCGCGAACGCGGCTGCGACTGGAGTCGGTAGGGGTGCGGCGGCGGTTGCGAGCGCGATTGAGGCGGCAGTCGGGCTGGACGAGCCCCCAAGCGAGATCGGTGCTGTATAAGCCTCGTGAGGCCTAGTATAGCAACACACGAACCTGGACTTTGCATCATATAGCGTACCCAAATCTGCAATGTATAATCGCCTGACACTCACTGAGGTATCGGAGTGAGCGCTGAGCAGTGGCATTTGGTGCAGGCCGACAGGCCTAGTTGGCATCTAGGTGTCGACTTGTCTCCCCTAAGCAGACGGTAAGTGCGATCTATCGAGCAATTGGGGAGGACAAAGTTGGCTGTATGACCAGTTGACCAGCGAGCCGCCACATATTTGCGCGGTGGACCAAGCTGCGAGGGAGTAACCACCCTTGTCGCGCTGAAAGGCTTGATATATGCGCGTGAGTGGTAGCTAAGGACAAGTTCTGAAGCGATGGGTCTGGTGGCGGCTTGCGATAGTAGCTTTTCAGCTGTTTGTGGCGGTCGATCGCTTGCCGATCGGAAATGCGAGGCTGAGCCTCCACATATCGCCGGGATAGCTCAGCTGGGAGAGCAACAGACTGAAGTTCTGGAGGTCGCGTGTTCAATCCACGCTCCTGGCATTATGCTTTTGCTCGCTGCTACGTTGTGGTTTCGCTCGAGGAATCGGCTTCAACCCATACCCCCATCACCGTCTCATACACTGGCTCCCTCTCAAAGTTCGCTCACAACTCAATAACGAATTGGTCTCGCGTTGGGACAGTTTTATCTTTCAGCTCACCGTCTAACGTCACCAATGCTCATGCTTCTCGGTCTGGGTAATCTGGAACGGCAAAAGTGCATGTCTCTTCAGGAATCAGGATCTTTGCTCCCGTAGTAGCGCATGGCCTTATGAATGACCCCTTCAGCGCGTGCTCACATAGTACTTTCTCTTGCTGGAATACCTCCCCACTCCGGAAGCTGGCACTGAGCGCTGCCACTCTAGGTCGATACTATCCCCAAACCACTTCGGGTACCGACGATCCTCTCCCTCGCAACAAGCCTCTCCACCCCGCAGTATCACCGCCACAGTAATCCCAAAGGTGGTATACCGACGCACCCTGGCAGTTACGCGATGTCCGATGTCTCCGCGCCACGACTTGATCTCTGCGCGCGCATCTGGCAGATCATGGATGGACACTCACCGAACGCTTCTTCAGACGACGCGGATCCCGTACCTCGCCTTCCTTCAATAGCAGCAACTCCGATTTTCGGCCAATCTCCACCGAGGGCTGTGGTAAGAGGTGCCGCATAGTCGACGCGGGTGCCCGTTTGGCCTGGGGCTCCCCCAGACCGCAGCAGCGGTGGGTGCTTCCGGATGCGAGCGAGAGTTCGAGGGCTGACTTGCCTTCCATCTCCACAGCGACGGCGCGCGGCGCGCCCCCCACAAAAATGACAGACGGACAGCGAAGGGCCGTCATAACGTATACATTGCTACAGTTCTGCACAGGCCTGCTGCCTTATCGAGGCGCGCACCGCACCCGTGGGGCCAAGAAGCGCAGAGTAAGTTTGTTGTGGGCGCAACGCGCGCACGCCTCGAGGGGACACGGTCATCACCGCGGTGCCCCGCTGAAACATACAAAAGTGCACGCGGCTGGGGCGGCCGCCCTCGACAGTTTGACATCTCGGCATACCTGGCGTGTGTCTGTGCCCCCTCCCCCTTCATTCACCCGCCGGCTAAGCCTCGAAGTCGCCACAGCCATGGAGAGCGCGATATCCGAGCTACTGGATGTGCGGCCCGCGACCACCCTTGGGCCTACCGTCCTCGGGTACGCCTGCACGTGCATGTACGTCGGCGTCCCTCCTTGGCTCCTTTTTGGGGGGCTCACATGGTGCTCGGCTCGCAGCTTGTACGGGATTACTAGTTTGCAGACCTGGATGTACTTCGATTACGACTTCAAGGATGACCGTATTCTATCCCGAACGGTAGGTCCCGTCTATGGCGTAGCCCCCTCCCCCCCGTAGTCACGCCAGGCTTATACCGTGCTCAGGTCCTGTTCCTCTGGTGCGGTCTCACCCACCTTCATCTCTCCATCCAACGCGGCTCAAGCATTTACCAGGTTCCTCGATTCCCTGCACATCTTGTTCCTCACGATCACCATCTACCGAGACGTGGTGTTGAACTTCGGGAATATTCCAGAAATCCTCCGCCCTAGCTGGTATGTAGCCCTTCCCCCCTAGACGGGAGACCCACCTGACGGCATTCGGATTGTAGGAGCCTCGCAGTACGTACTTGGCTCAGCAAAGTGACCTCTGACGCTCACCATCCGCTCGCAGGCCGTGGTCATCGTAGTAGTACGTGCGATCCCTGCGACCATAGCGTGCATCGCAGAGCTGACATCAGACTGTAGCTAATCAGCAACCTCATAGTTCGAGCGTAAGTCCCGAGCTTATCGATGAGGCATTCTCTCTGCAGCGACCACTGACATCCCCTGCAGGATTTTCGGGATGCGGATCTGGAAGTGTGCGTACGATGCTTCGTGAACCCTTCGGGAATTTTGGGCTGACAATCCTGTCAGTGAGCGGCGGCCATTGGTTCGTGCCGGTGTGCATTGTGGTAAGTCGCTAGCAGGCCACTCGGCATCGTGTGCCAAAGGCTCATCCATTGCGCAGAATGTGCTCTCTTTCTTCGTTCTCGGTACGTCGCCTGTACGACGAGCCTGTACTAGCAGCTCACACGTGCACCCGCTATTCCGCCAGGGGTCGGTCTCTGTGAGCTCACAATTTGCATCCTGCTTATCCATACGTACTCACTGTTTCCGTAGTTTTTACCGTGAGAGGGTGAGCGTCATTCCCTCGGTATGTGGGGCATTTCCTCATTCTGCTCCTCCGTAGATTGTCGGTGGAGTTCATGTTCGAGGTTCGCGACTTCGAGGTGCGAAATCCCCGTGATAAATGGAATCCTCTCCCTCTGACGCCCAAAGCTCACTAGTGGAGCTTCTACACCGCGTTCGGCGGGGAGGTCATCGCCGATATGATCATCACGGTCTCGCAATGTCTGCTGCTTGTGCGCATGAAGACCGGATTCAAGAGGTAGCGTCGCAGGTGTCCTAGGCTCTCACCCTTCCCTGCTGAGAAATGACTGAATCCCAGGACGGACTCGCTCATTGCAGTGATGATGAAATACAGCATCAACACCGGTTTTCTCACCAGGTGCGCGAAGCAAACCGGCGGCCGTGCCTCTGCTCACCATACCCGACCACAGCGTCTGCGCCATACTCGTCTTGATATCGGTTAGTCTCCCTCTTCCAGTATCCCCGCATTCGCTCGCTTACCGGCTGCGCCTCAGTACTCGGCCCAGCCCGATAACTTTGTCTACATGGCATTTTACTTCGTGTACAGCAAATGTGCGTCCTGCGTCGTTTTTTTTCCACGGCGTTTGTACGCTCACCACCCGTTCTCATAGTGTACGTGAACTCGCTGCTGGCTGCGCTGAACGCGCGGCGCTCGCGCCTCATGCGCCAGAACCTCGACGTCCAGCGCCGCAGAGTGGACTCGGTGACCGACGTCGAGTTCAAGAACGACAATGCCTTCGACCTGAGTTTTCCCACAGAGGTATGCACAGCGATACACTCTGAACGACCTTCTAACGCAGCGGCTGCAGCTCACCACCGTCATCGACATCGGGTCGCGGCTGGTGTCTACGAATGAGAATCACGACGAGTGCTGAACAGTGCGGCGTCTCGGACATGCTTACTTCTTGGGACGGTACGGGAGCGTACCTAGACACTATTTCTCCGATATGTGAAGCTAGCAAAACATCCCTTGTAAACTACTCGGACAATTCGAAGTTGTACTTATCACCGCGGCTTGGCCAGGCGTTCGGGCTCGAACTACGATCCCTGCCTGATTAGAACACAATTCGCGGATCAATACGCGCAGCACCGCCACCCGCCCGACGGTCAGCCGCCTTCAGCCGCGGCTCCGCAACGTCGGCCCCTTGGCTCTGTCCTCCACGTCCGATCTCGCATATCCCTGTCCGGCATCGTCGAGAGCAGCGTCGAAGCTTAACTGAAGATTCTATGGGACTGGCTTTGAATGAAATCGCACTCAGAGGCCTATAAACCTCCCTCAATATCCCGAGAGCGCACAACGCGAACACTCGGAACGCCCCCGAGTCGTCGCTGTGGAGGCACAGTAATGTCGACGTTGGCTCCCCCCTCGGAAGCAGTTCGAGGTGGCTGATCATGATCGGCCTCTTGGTGGGATAGCTGACCGGCGGGGTCCGGGCCCTGCCCGCCCCGCACAGATGTTCCGCATCCGGCGCGCGGAATGCAGAATGGCCCCATCTGCAACGGCTCCGTTGCGGATGACCATAACCAGCGGCGGAATTCAGGAACGGACGGCTTCTGCGAGTCCGTCGGGCTCGCGCGCAGCGAGGGCCCCCGAGGAGGTCGACCGGCTTGTCTTTGGACCCCGACGAACTCGACACTCGCTACTCGACACCTGACGCTGCGCTTGGACGCTGGCTTGACTGCTGTCTGGGAACACACGTACTGGACAATCTCTCTTTTGGCTTCGAGGTTGAGAAGCTGTAACCCTCCGCCTTCTTCCCGGTAGATCACAAGCAACACGGAGCACATGTGTGAGTCCTAGTCGCTGTCGTCGCGCTCAGGTCCACGCTCAACGTGTACGGAAGAGATTGAGGGCATGACCTTCCTCGATGCGACGCTCGGTAGTCTCTTCATAGGATATAGCTTCTCTCTTTGGTGCGTGTTTACCATTCCGCCCCCCGCCATCGCTGCTCACTGGACCACGCAGGCTCTACGGCATCTCGCTGTCCCAGATTGGACTGTTCTTCCACAACAACAGTCGCACGAGGTCGAGATCCCAAAAGGCTATAGTACGTCGCGACTATCACCTTCCCCTTATTCATTGTCGCTCATTCGGGCTTAGGTGTGGTCGCTCTTGTGCGCACTGACGCTCCTTCCATCAACCATCCTTCGACGCTGACAGGCATCAATGCAGTATTCTCGAGAACGCCCAGACCGTAGTCCTCACCGAAGGCCTATGGCTGTATCTAATCAACTACCGTATAGACCTAACAGGGATTACGGCTCCGCCTCGGTGAGTGACCCTCCCACGGATGTGTGCGAGTTGTTTTACCTACGCGGTGACGTCCTAGGGCATTCGGGGTAAGATTTCTATGCACATATCAGCCGATCTCGTACTGACTTTGCGTCGACGACAAGATCCTGGTGTACCTCACTGTAAGTGCTTCGCGCAGGATACCAGACGTTCGGGGCTGACTACGGGTGTAGTCTATCAGCAACGTGCTCGTGCGGTGGTGAGCTTAGTTTCTCACCGGGTGTCGGCGTCGGCTAACATCTTTTGCAGTGTATATGCATCCCGTATACACAAACGTGCGTTCGATCGTTACGATACACCCCGCCCGAATATTGATGCTGACCTTCTTGCGTGATACCCGTAGTCGGCGGCAAGCCTATAGTGCTACCGCTTGTCATAGTACGTCAGGCTCGCTCAGCTCCTGCGTACCGGGAACTTAACGGCATACTAGGTTGTCTTGTCGCTATTGGTAGCTTGTGCGGCACATTTGCTATCCATTCGAGAATATGCTGCTGACGTTCTCACTGGTTTGATGGTATATAGCGCTGTCTTGTGGTACGTCTCCGTTACCTCTATCGTGCGTATTGTTCGCTCATAGTTATGCAGTATACGGGACTCAAGGGTACGTCTGCACGCGGATTTCGTGATTCTGCCCTAACTATGTGCACACGCAGTGTAAGGATGATCAACTGGGAGTCAAGGCTCGATCTACAGGTAAGGGTGCGCATCAGAGCGCTGTTCGCCCCAACGCTGACATGCAGTACAGTGGATATTCTATACCGGATTCGCTTGCGAACTCCTCGCCGACTTCATCATCACCAGCTCGCTGGTCTTCGTCTTAGCGCGGAAGCGCGTCGGTATGCGCAGGTACGTCGCGTCTCGATTTGTTGCGCATGTGAGCTCTACCTCACCGCTTTCGTCGCGCGCAGTTCCGACTACTTCACCCAGACGCTGCTAGTGTACTTTCTCAACTCTGGGCTGCTCGTGATGTGAGTGAACCCGAATCAAGTCCTCCCGCCCAATATCTCAGACGTGCCCTGCAGGATATGCGTCGTCTGCAGCATAGTCGCAGTACGTACCCCTGGCCTGGCTATATATGCGCATTCCTCACGCTTGCCCGCAGTACATCAAGCTGCCCAACTCGTTCGCCTTCTTGGCATTCTACCTCGTCCTCGGCAGACGTGCGTCCCTTCCGCAGCCGTTTCCCGCCCGTCACTGACACCGTACACGGTTCACGTAGTGTACGCGAACTCGCTGCTCGGCTCGATGAACGCGCGCGACGTCATCTTCGCGCAGGCGACCTGGGAGTCGCGAAAGAGCTCGGACTCCGCGCCGAGTGCGGGACTCCTCACGTCCGTCGTCGTGCTCGACGAGCGGGACATGCTCGAGACGACCGCCGCTGAGCTCCACGGCCGGACCAGCGGCCCCCGTGGGCGGACGAGCAGGTCACATAGTCGTACGAGCGGGTCGTTCGACTCGGATGAGACGCGGGTGAATGAGCGAATAGAGCATGCGCTGAAGGAGAAGGGCGTGCACTGCGTTGTTCAGGAGCGGGCCCTCGAGGAAGGTGCGTACCATTTGCCGCGCTCTGCCCTATCATAGCGAGGTCTGATACCGGATCGTAGGGCTTCCGCGCATACAGAAGGACTACCCAAATAGCGGGGTAGAGCCCTGAGGGGAGGTTAGACTCCGTCACGTATGCCTTGGGCTTGCTTTACTTCGTGTTCAGAGACTCGGACTGTGAGACTCGCTCCCTGTTGTACGATAGTGTTTTATGACCATTATAGATAAATGGCTATATCTCGAATCTTTTCTGGTCAAGTCCAGTTCACAACATCGCCGCGAAACGGTAGGCCAAGTTCAGTGTGAGGATATGGCGAGCGTCAATTTCATTGCGCGTGAGCGCGTACAGGCGCTTAGCAAATATTACGCGCGAGTCGCGACGCGTCTCGATACGCGTCTTGTCTCTAACCGCCACTCTACTCTTGCCCGACTCTCAAAGTCTATCTTGAAAAAGACCAAATTGCGTTCTAACAAGTAGAAAGATGGCGAGGCAACCAGCACGCTCACAACGACCGTCTCAAGCATCCCAATCGCAAGCACCGCGGGGGACACAGGGTGGCCGCTCACGGCGCTCGCGCGCAAATGAGGAAGACGAAGATGAGGAGATGACCAATGGGAACGAGGGAGGCGAGCAAGAGGAAATCGCCGCGGAGAAGGTGCAGGCGGTGAGTGTCCTTGCATTATGTTGCGCGATGCTGGTGCGAGCCCACAGAGTTAGGAGCACGACCGGAAGGCGCAGGATCTCGTCCGGCTCGCGTTGTTCCACGAGCAGCGGCGCACAGCGCTGAAGAGGGACGAGATCTCAAAGAAAGGTGCGCGCTCCCAACCTTGTGCCATGTCCGCGAGCTCAGGTTTCCTCAGTCCTGGGCAGCAACTCGCGCTCGTTCAATGCGGTCTTCGCCACCGCGAACGGGATCCTCCGAGACACCTTTGGCATGGAGCTCGTCGAGCTGCATTCTACATCGGCAGACAAGGACATGAGCGAGAAGGACGCGGAGATGCTCAAGGCGGCCGGCGTCAAGAAGAAAGGTGCGTCTCCTCATCCCTAACCCTCCGCCCTTCGGTGCTGACCTGTGCGCGCACAGCGGCGTCGACTGGGACGAAAAACTACATCCTGCGCTCGCTGCTGGACGCGGCGCTCATCGAGAAGGCGTGCTCGCCCGACGCGGAGATCCGCGAGCTCGAGCAGTCCGAGCACCCGGACGCGAACGAGGAGTTCGCGGAGGACGACAACAAGATCGGGACGCGCTCCATTGGGAGCATCTTTGCGTGGCAGCACGCAGACCAGCTCCCGTCCGTCGGTATCCTCTATGTTATCCTCGCCCTCATTCTCGTCGAGGGACGCGTTATCAGCGACAGTGAGTGCGCTCCATCCAGGACTCGAATTGCGCTTGGAATCCATGATCGTGCGCTAACACATGCGTAGACGACCTCCGCGCGATCTTCAAACGCCTGCAGCTCCCCGCAAACGCACCCATCCCGCTCAGCAGCCAAACAACAAACCACAACGTCTCGATCGACCACCACCTCGCGACACTCACGCGCCAGGGCTACCTCGAGAAGACGCGCGTCGGCGGCGCACCACGCGCGGGGACCAAGCGCGGGCGCGGCGGCGCGAACGCAGCGAACAACGACGACGGCACGCTCGCAGCGTACGAGTGGCGGTGGGGCCCCCGCGCGCTGGCGGAGGTCGGCGAGCGCGGTGTCGCGCAGTTCGTCGCGGAGTTCATGGCGGTGCGGCCTGGGGAGGACGAGGACGGGGGCGAGGACGCGGTGGGCGCGCCGCAGGAGGAGGGTGTGCAGAAGCGCGTGCAGCTGCTGTTCCGCGGCATCGAGCGTGCCGCGGCGGGCGCGCCGCTGGCCGACGTGCGGTGACCGATAGGCTCCTCGTGCGTCAGTCGTTTATGCTGCTTTGGCAGTTCGATGCTTCTCTTCTCTCCTCGCTCTAATGTTGTATCTTATTGCCTCGTTCTGACTTGTGTAACGCAGTATCATATGGCTCTGCTTCTCGCAGTAACATGCTCATCTACAGCTGTAGCATTCCCTTCGTCGTTCACGGCAAACCGCCGCGGAGTATACATTCTCCTACTGCAGCTCCGTCTACATGATGCATATGACCTCCGGTCATCTACCATTTACCGGGTTCGGAAGTTCTTCTGACCTGCATCTATCAACGTGTCGCTTGGAAGCTCCTTGTAGGTCCATATGGACGTCTCACCCGACTAAGAACACGCCGTGTGCGTAACGGATGCAGAATATACGCCAACAGCCGAAGCGGGTGATGATGATGATGATGCTATGTCGCATTAGATATTACAGTAGATGTAGGGTAAGCGTACGCCCTCTAGATATCGTACAAACCGAGCGGTATAATCGCCGAACACATGCAAGATATTCGTATAGATGGGGTGAAGATCGGGCGTCGAACGTCCTTTTCGAGCCAGGGTAGGAAGGCGGCGGAAGCACAGACGCAAGGCAGGGGAGGGGGAACAGGGAAGGGGGGAGCCTACGCGGGCGGGCCGCCCGCCTTCTCGTAGCGCGTCTCCTCGCCCGCGCCGGCCTCGAGCGGCTTGTGCATCTCCGCCGCGCGGCCCTGCTCGACGAGGTCCTGGCGCGAGCGGAAGCCGGCGGGCGCCCACGAGCGCGACGTCCACGGCTTGCACGTCGGGTCGCAGTACATCATGTCCACGCTCTCGAGCGAGAGGTCCGAGCTCTCGTAGAGGAAGAAGTAGACGATCGCGGCGCCGGTGAGGTTGCACGCGGCGAAGATGAAGCCGTACCGGAAGTCGATCGCGGAGACGATGAAGGGCGTGAAGAACGCGAGGAGGAAGTTCCACAGCCAGTTGCTCGCGGTGGAGAGCGCGGCCTGGCGCGCGCGCGTGCGCGTCGGGAAGGTCTCGCCGATGAGGATCCAGACACCCCTGCGGAAGACATGTGAGCAGAGTGGGCTCCACGAGAGGCAAAGGTACTCACGGTGCCCAGGTCATGGCGTATCCGAGGATGAACAGGCAAGCGCTGACAATCATTACTGCGGGACGGTAAGCGGCACGCGCATACAGGAGGTGCAAATCGACATACGCTTGCCGATACCCTTGTCTTCGGACGGGTTCTTCGCAGTTCCGGCGGCGGCGAAGACAAAGAGCCACATAGCCTGCCAGATGCCTCCGACGATGAGGGGGCGCCGACGGCCGAACTGCGGTGGCTGTCAGCATGTGACGGTGGCTTCGGCTAGCGGGAAACGCACCTTCTCCATGACGTACATGCCGCCGAACGTGCAGAAGAAGTTGACCGCGCCGAGGATGATCTGCGTCACGAACGAGTCCTCGATGCCGACGGATGTGAAGATGGAGGCACCATACTGCGAAAACACAAGGTCAGCCAGAAATCCAGGGCTGACGCGCAGCGAGGGAGACTGACGTAGAAGAAGTAGTTGGCGCCGGTGAGCTGCTGGAACATCTGCAGGGTCATGCCGAGGAGAGTGCGGTAGAGCGACATGCGCTGCGGCTTGAAGCAGTCGAGCCAGCCGGCCTTGACCTTGCTCTCGTGATCAATGGCCGACTTCATCTCGTCGAGCTCGCGCTGCACGAAGATGTGGTTCTCCGCCTCGGCCACGGGGATGCCGCGCGTAGCTGCAATAGCTGCGCGCGCTTCGGGGTAGCGACCGTGCGCCGTGAGCCACCTATGCACCTGACGTCAGGGGCTGCGCGCGGACGTGCGGGGATGGAGCGTACCTGGGACTCTCGGGCATGAACAGGATACCGACGCCAAGAATGAGGGGCCACACGAGACCGATGCCGACGACAGTGCGCCACGAGCCCGCGCCGTCAATACTGCGTGCTCCAATGGAGATGCAATCTGTGGAACCTCTAAGTCAGGATGTCCGACTGGCACGGCGGCAGAGTCACGTACAGGCAACAAGGATACCGAACGTAATGAAGAGCCTGTGCAGGGCGTCCAGGTTAGCGCTGCATGACGCCATGGGGTCGTAAGGGTCACGTACTGGTAGGTCGCAGTCAGAGTACCACGGATCTGGGGCGGTGCAGTCTCTGCCTGGTACATGGGGACGGCGGCGCTGAGCGAGCCGACACCCAGACCACTGACGAAACGACCGAAGGCGAACTGCTGCCATGTGTGGAAGGTGGTCATTTGGATGACGACACCGATCATGAAGACGACGCATTCCACAGACATGGCATACCGACGGCCGAGGAAGTCGGCGGTCCTGTGAAAGAATGTTGAGAGGAAACACGATAGAGCGGCTGGGTGGGTACTCACGGTGCACCGAAGATCGCGCCGACAAGGGTGCCGATGGAGAGCAGGGCGACGATGAGACCTTCGCGGACGGTGCTGAATTTGCATGAATCAACATCGCCCGGGGTTGTGCAGGTGGCAAATCGCAGTTTGAAGTCCGGCATGAGAAGGATGTCGGAGATTTGGCCGGTGTCATACTGTACAGACTTGAGGATGCGCGACGAAGGAAAGAGCGGGTAGCACGTACACCGAAGATGAAGCCTCCCATCGAGGCCAGAATGGCCAACATGATGGCTATCCACCCGATGGGCAGACCGCCACTGTTTGCGCTCCAGTCAGCATGGCCACGCGCGGAGGGAGAGGGGGGGACATACACGTAGAAGAGAGCCATGTGTACGCGGCTTGCGGGCTAAGCGCTGGGAGGGGAATTGGCGGACGGTGAGTGGGTGTCGTAGGAGTCGTGCAGGTCGTCGAAAGAGCCCCGGCCGCGATCGAAAGGATGGGCAGGAGATAAAGAAGGACGGCGCAGATGCGAGTCAGCATCCTCTTATAGGAGACCCGCCGGGGAGGATGACATCACCGGCGCGCCTCTGCAGCCCGCCTCAGCAAAATTTCGGCAAGGGCGAGTGGAGTCGGCCAATCAGAACGGACGAGACGCACGTCCGCGCGGGAAAGAACGGTTGTCCCGCTCGCCGTTCAGATTCGGCCTGCGTCGCTCGGCGCTCGTCGCCCGCCGCCCGTGGGGGCGCGCTTCCAGAACCCGCCTCCCCGCCCCCCGACGGTCGTCAGCAACGCCTTCGTGGCACCGTCCCGCCGGATGAGTCCCCGTCACATCCCAGGGCGCGCTCCCCATGGGCCCGCCTAAACTATTCCGCGTACAATCGGATCCCGGAGCGCGGAGTCCTGCACCGGATGGAAGGGTTTGTCAGAGTAAGCGGCTGTAAGCGGCTTCACGAGCGTCGTCGCTCAATCGCTCAGCTTCGAGTACGTACCTGTACGTACCCATCGATTGCATGTCCGAGTCTTCCTCGAGGATCGGGAGAAAACATGAGAGATCACGCCGTACCCCAGACTTCTGCAAGCCCAGAAGAACGGCGAGCGCATGGCAAGGATTCTGATCGTCGGAGTGTCCCCAAGTGCGGGGTCGTAGATCTGCGGTTTGTGCGGTTATCTATCGTCGTCATACAGTGGAAACTGCACCGAGTACCTCAGACATACGTACAGATCAGCATGATATGACGCATCTTGCTCAGCAGCGCCGGCTGAGTTTGCGCCGTCGTTCGATCTTCCTCCTTAACTCACGGTACACTGTCCAAGTCCACAAGAGAGCATCGGGG
Organism: Trametes villosa; assembly: GCA_002964805.2. Taxonomy (NCBI): domain Eukaryota; kingdom Fungi; phylum Basidiomycota; class Agaricomycetes; order Polyporales; family Polyporaceae; genus Trametes; species Trametes villosa. Next base: position 263,815 of record PUDQ02000056.1, on the reverse strand, counting down.
TAAGAGGTACGGCTCGGATTCCATGGGCAAGCCTAGTAAGAGGCGTAGCGCGCGATGAAGTGCTAACGAAGCATAAAATGTACCGAGAACTTGCTGAGCTAACCTACTAAGCTTCCCACGGATAGCACACACTACACCTTCCCCAACTGGAGTTGATACGACGCTGATCTTGCTGTCACTCACTAGTATACTATCGGTAAGTGTTTGTAGTAAGGCACGTAACAGGGTTGTAGCTGGTATAGATCGCTCGAACTATAGGCGGATCATACGGCAGTTGAAAGCATACAACGGCAGATGAACACCGGTCCTTGTTTCGCTGACTTGGACACGGCATAGGTCTCATCAATGTTCCATAACCCTCGCAATCATCGTGCTGACTGAACTGGCTAATAAATCTGTGGCTGCCCTTAGAAAGCAGGCTAGCCTCGGCCCTCAGCCGCCGGGACTTGGGAGTTCAAATGAATGTGACATGGTCGTGACCAGCCCATGACAATGTCGTGACACGTCCCGAAAAGGCGAAGCTGTTCTCCTCAGGTCAGCCACCACAGCTTGCTCTGAACCACGACGACCACGGCCCCCGACGATGGCGGACGCAACCGTCGCCCCGAACAAACTCGCCATGTCGCGCGCACTCGGCGCCGCGTTCCTCAACCACCAAGTCGAACAACTCGAGAAGTCCGTGCACACCGGCGGCAACTGGCGCGGCCGGCGCAGCCCCGAGACCTGGCGCACGGACGCGAAGCGCACCGTCTCCGGACCGGGCCCCAAGGTCGTGAAAAAGCGCAGCGAAGAGCCGGGAGAGGCGAGGGCGAGGGCGGAGAGCCAGCGGGTGGAGAGGGAGGAGAGGCGGAGCGAGGAGCGCAAAGGGCAGAAGGACGCGGATGTCGTGGTTGTGGACGCAACCGTGCTCATCCACGGCCTCTACCACCTCAAGAAATGGTGCAGGGAGGGTCGGGAGGAGGTTGTTATCATCCCTCTGGAAGGTGAGCTCAGCTCAGTATCGCTGCGGTTCGTTATCATACTTACCTCGCACAGCCCTGAACACGCTCGACCTCCTGAAGAAGGGCACGACGGTCCTCGCCCAACGCGCTCGCGCCGCATCGCGCATCCTCGAGGCACAGGTCGGCACTAACCCGCGCATCCGGGTGCAGCAGGACGAGGCGTTCGTGCCGTGGGACAACATTCCGTTCGACGACCAAAGCGGAACCGCCCTGAACACCTCTCCGGAATGGATCCGCCGCACCATCTGCTGCGCCCGCTGGGAGGTCGACCACGCTGGTGAGGCACAGAAGGACGGGAAGCCCGCCAAACCCCGCGTCGTCCTCGCCGTAGTTTCCCCTCCCGCGGATGGCCACGCGGACGCTGCGAACATTGCACCCGTCTCGGCGTCCCCGGTCCCGCTCCCTGCGCCCCAGCCGAACAAATACGAGTCACGCCTTTCCGCCGCGCTGGTTGGCCGCTGGGCCTCCAAGGCGGGTATCGAGGTGCTGGAACTGTCTTCGGCACCGCCTGCGGCCCAATCGGGCAATGCTCCGGCCGATGCAGCTGCGAAAGGCCGCCGCTCAAACGAGGGCCGCCGCTCCGCAGAAGACGACCGGGCGAAGCGCGGTCAGGCGCATGGGCAGTCTGGGCGGGGACGGCGCAATTCGCGCGGTGCTGCGCCTGGGGCCCGGCCGCCGCCCGCGACGGGGCTCGTCGAACGCCCCCCGGCCGTGATGGCGATGATGGAAATGGTAGCGCAGCCGAGCCGCGTCGTGCGCGTCCTCGCCCGCGGGGAGAAGCTCGACCCGTAATGCATGCGGGAGCACCACCGATAACAACAGGCGGGTGCTCTACTCCTTCGAGGACGCTTGGCGGCTGACTTCTGTTGCGCACTCCACAGATGGACTCACCGTCCCCGGCTCACACACTGCCTGGCAGCGTTAGAGGTATCCGTCCCGGATCACGCCTCACAGCGGACGCGGTGCGTCTACGCATCGCATTCCCGCACTCCTCGCGAGTCGACTTCGTGGCCCACGGCGTGGGCATTCGGCGGATCCGGACACGAACTTGGCTGGCTTCACATCGGACCCCGTGCCTCGCGTTCGCGCGTCGCACGGCTTCCAGCAGATCGAAATTGCGAGCTTCATGGTATGCCGGATGACTTCCTCCCTCTCGTCGCAGCATGACCGGTTCTGATTATGCGGACATCGTCTATGGCGTTTCTCTTTTGCAGTTCCTTGACTCGGCCGCGGTTTCCTTCACCTATATGCGAACTCTCCTCTATGACACCTCCCTCCTCTTGTCTCCTGTGTCTGGCGCGTCTCGATATGTCCCGTTGAATATGTGAATCTATCTCTTCTTGGCTATTGTTACACCGTAGCGTACACGACTGAGAACGAGCTGCATCCGCGTGTTGAGGTGAGCGGATCGGTACGTTTCGTCAGGGTAACTCACCGTCGTCAAACTAGGCCAGATCATCCCGCTTTTGCCTCCTTCCCACCAGCTTGTTGCTGCAGTTTCATCTGCAGGATGTTGATGAGGTAGTTCATGTTCTCCTGCTTCTTCTGGATCGTCTCCTGCAGCGTCTCGAGGTTTGTCCGGATGTACTCGACCTTCGACTCGTAGTGCTTCAGCGCCTGCGCGCGTGTCTGCACGTCCACGACCTGCTCAGCCTCTTCGACGACCCGAAGTAAAGTAGCAGCACCGCACGCACCTTCTTCACATAGTACCCAGTGCCGACGTCCACGATGACATGCTCGGTATCATTCAGCTTCCCGGGGACGTACAGGGAGTTTGTGAGCGGGACGAGTACTGTCTTGTCTGCACCAAGCCGTTAGCATCTCCCCGCGGACGCACACGCGGCCTGCACGCACCCTTGTTCTCTGCCTTCACCTGCCCAACGTTGTCGATGCACGCGCGGAACTTCGCCTGCGCCTGCCGCAGCTGCGCGTACGAGTTCGACAAATGTGTGAGCTCCTGCGCGATCGGGGCATCGTCGTAAGTACTGGTGTTTTCCGGAGTGAGTGGCAGGAGGGTACTCACCTCCTCAAGCTGTCGCCGTACGTCGGCGAGCTGTGGTACGTCGAGGTCCGTGACGTTGATTTGTTGCGGGCCTGCAGAGCCGGATGCCATCGTGCGGGAGGTCGAGGATCGAGGTGAGCGTAAAGTAACTGAACGGGATTCGCTTCAGTCGCGAGCTCGCATATCCTGGTAGCGGGCGCCTGTTCGGGTATGACGCCGGGGACATCACGCCAACGCCCGTTTAGCTCAGTGGTAGAGCGCGCCACTCGTAATGGTGAGGTCGGTTGTTCAATCCAGCCAATGGGCAGGCTTCTGGCGCTATAGTGTAGTGGTTATCACTTGGGATTCTGACGTCAGTGTTCCCAAAACCCAGGTTCGAGCCCTGGTAGCGCCTTGCCCAGTACATCTCGTGTGCTTTTTATCTGCCTTGCGGGAACAAGGTACTATGGAAACATATTACGAAGGTTGTAACGGTCTCACCATATGGGATCTCCTTCAGAGCTCGCACGATCGGCGAGTTGCTGGCGCTGCGGCGCTCAACAAGTGAGTAATAGTACATTGTCCTAGTACGCCTATGATGCTGAGGTGTTGAGCTCCTCAATCAGTCTCCCGCCCAGAACGACTGATTGAACACGCGACCCTGGTCAATCACAACACCAGATCGCTCATCGCTAGAACACACCATGTCGCTGCGCATCAGGAAGCGCGAAGTAGCAAAATGAAGGCGCTACCAGGGCTCGAACCTGGGTTTTGGGAACACTGACGTCAGAATCCCAAGTGATAACCACTACACTATAGCGCCAGAAGCGTGCCCATTGGCTGGATTGAACAACCGACCTCACCATTACGAGTGGCGCGCTCTACCACTGAGCTAAACGGGCGTTGTGGATCGTGTCGCTTGATACAATCACAATTCTTCTCGCCATCCAGCGGCCCAGGTACTGGGATTGACATAACGCGTCAGGCGTACGCGTCTTACTGGCTTTGCCACCCTCCACCACCTATCCCCTGCAGAAATCTGCGAGATGTCCGACGAAAACAACAGCGCACGCAGCTCGCGCAGCCCCTTCACCCTACCGTCGAACAGCGGCCCCCGGATCGGCCGCGTAGGCGCATGGGGATCCGGATCCGGGGATTCCTCCAGGTGCGCCACCTGAATGCACCGTTCCCCCACAGTATGTGTCTGGTGAACCTGACTGTGTGTGCGCGGCAGGAACAACAGCAGCGGAGGAGGTCGGCGCATCGCGACTCTCGGCGATATTGCGAGCGGCGGCGCACCACCCGCGGGCGGCCATTCAGGGCACGGACATGCGCACCCGGATGACGACGACGATGAGGAGGATGAGCGCCCCGGGGCGGACCAGGGTGAGAACTGGTATGCAGGTGGTGAACGCAGGTGTGTTTCATGTCGGAGCCTTGGGTGCAGATCGGTGCTGACGCGTCGCAGTGGTATCTCTGTGCAGAACCCCGATCGGCCTGGCGCAGTCCCTGGCGGGAACCTCGTTCGCGATCTGCTGAGGCGGGCTGCAGAGTATGTCTGTCCTACCTTGGTTACTCTGTCAAATGCTGAGATTTGCGCGGTAGAGCAGGCCCGCCCCAGCCTCCGCCCGGCAGTGGTCCGGCGCCTCCCCGTGGACACGCGTTCTTTGGAGGTGGTCATACTCTGGGAAGCGATGAAGTCCAGAGTCAGTTCATCCCCGACCCGGACGCCCCTGCTGCTGGTGAGTTTCATGGGCCTGTGCGTGCTATGCCCTGGCTGATGGTCCACAGAACCCGAGGAGGAGACGGCTATCCGCCATCTGACGTTCTGGCGCGACGGCTTCACGGTCGAAGACGGGGAGCTCATGCGCTACGACGACCCGGCAAACGAGCAGATCCTGGCTGAGATCAACTCGGGGTGCGTGACATATTCCCCACGTCCACGTCGACGCCACAGTACTCACGCGCTGTCGCACCAGACGCGCTCCCCCGCACATCTTGAACGTCTCCCCCGGCCAGCCCGTCGAGCTGCGCGTCGTGAAGCGCCTGAGCGAAGACTACGTGCCCTCCCCGGGCGCGCGCCAGGCGCGGGTGTTCGCAGGCCAGGGCCATCGTCTCGGCTCTCCTGTCCCAGATGTTGCGCCTGGAGCAAGTGGGAGCGCAACCGCGACCGCGAGTGGAATGCCTGGCGGTTTCCCTGCTGCGAGCGCAGGCGGCAGCAGCTCGTTGCCGACTCAGCGGACGGCGGATAGTATCAGCACCCGTTTCGAGGTCGACCAGACGAAACCGACGACGAGCGTACAGATCCGGTTGGCGGACGGGACAAGGTGAGTATCGCCGGATGTATGCTCGTCCCACGGCGTGCTGACACAGCTCTGTAGGATGGTTGCTCGGATGAACTTGACGCATACCGTGGGCGACATCCGCAATTTCATCAACGCGTATGTCCTCGCAGTTTATTTCTCTGCAGTTGGCACTCATCTCTTTCCCTCGCTCTCGCAGCTCGCGACCCGAGAACAACGCCCGTCCATACGTGATCATGACGACGTTCCCCAACCGCGACTTGGAAGACGAGACGCAGTCTATCGAGGCAGCAAAGCTAGCGAACAGCGTGGTCGTCCAGCGGTGGACCTGAGCGGTTGTGCGTGAGGATGTTCTTGAAGTCAGCAGGCATGTAGGCTGTACCGTGCCTGGACCGATGTATCACTAGACTGTTCAAGTAGCTTGGGTCAGATTGCACAATATACAAGGTCGTGGATATACGGAGACGGTATATGCGCACATGTACTGCGTCCGTGTTCGGATGACCGGTTGCTCTTTGCGACCCTACCAAGCCCTTCGATTCGCCGACCCTGACACTACCGTTGATGCACGTCGTCTCTCGCGAGTTGCGAGTCGCGACGTGCGACGCCGAAGGGCACGATCGACGGCATCTGACAAAAACGGACGTCGGGACGCCCGAACGAATTTCCGGATTTTATTTTCCCCGTATCCTCGGGCACCCGATCTAAAACATTTTGGGACGGACCCTGCCCAAGCCACCCTGGAGACCCGACGCCTTGCACGTTTCTAGTGTTGTTGGCAAATGCTCGCCACCTCGCCAAGTGGCACGTGCCACCCCTGGCAAATGCATGGCAAATGGCGAGGATTTCCGGGGGTCCTGGCACTTGCTGGCGAGTGCCGGGCGCCTATGATGTCTAAAGTGCGCTAGACGTCTTGACTGGGCGAGTGAGTGGGCATTCGGTGACATAATAGCGATGGAAACGCTGCTGCTCAACTGTAGGGTGAGTCAAATGCAAGACATGCGGGATGATAGTGGGCGTTTCGCTTCTGGCGCACCTTGGCGCCTAAACCGAGACGCCCATATCTTGAGGCCCGCAACCCCGCCGCGGCGGTTTAGACATGATACCTCTGCAAAACAAGCCCCGGAATGCCGCAAATTGACAGGGATGGGCGGGAAAGACGAAAAACGGGATTGGAACGCGCTCAAAACGCGAAAAACTTGAGCTTTGAGCATTTGCCACCACTCGCCACATTTGCCACCCACTCGCCAGGGCCCCGGAGAGCCCGCCATTTGCCACTCGCCGGCGAGCGCCTCCGGGAGCATTTGCCCCCAACACTACACGTTTCCTCTCGCCGACGCCCAGCACGCCGCCGAGGACGTCGCACGCAGCGACGAGCCCCAGCGCATCCACCCCGCGGCCGCGACGGCGCAGACGCAGACGCAGCCCGTGCCGACATCCGGAGGCCTATCGCGGAAATAGGAGTGCGGTTTGCACATTGACCTGACGCGTGACGATCGCTTGGTGCCAGGTGCGTCGCACTTTTTTCGCGCGCGGAAACACGCTGACGGGGGCGGGCAGGGCGCAGGTTGTGCGCAGACCGCGAGCTCGCGCCGTCGCCCCGCATGAACGCGTCCGGCTCCTCCGTCGCGCTCGACGCGCCGCGCTCGATATCGCAAGCGCCGACCATCGCGCCTGCTCCAGCCGGAGCCAGGACAGGCACTTCCAAGAAACTTGCAGCGTCGACTGAAGGTGCACGGGTCAAGACAAAGAAACGCGCAGGTGCGAATGCGACGGGGTCGCTCGGACTCGCCAATGTTACGCGTCCGTGCGCTAGCGAGTCGTGCAAGAACGTGCTACCGCCGGGATGGAAATGGCATCGTTGTCGGGCATGCAGGAGGGATAGCAAGCCGCGTTCGGTGGTGAGTCCCATCTATTCCACGTTCCGAATGGTGCATCTCTGTGCGTATGTCGTGCTGTTGGTGAGGTCAAGCTTCGAGTCGCGTACCAAAACCTAGCGCGGCTCCGTGCAGTCGCATAACAAAGGAGATTCCCCGACCTTCGACATGTACAGGTTGTTTCATTGTGCTTCTGCCGCGCGTACTACGCATATAGAAACCCGCAATGATACGATAAGCTCACACTAATTTTCTGCAGACGGTCCAGTGCGAAACATGTACCGCAGCGATGACAGTAAGCGCATCCGTCGCGAAGTCGGGGGAGCTGCACGTATGCGCCCTGTGCCGCCAACGCGCCCTCGCCGCCCAATCTGGCATCCTGCTGCCTCAGCCGCCCCCCTTTTCGGTCATGGGCCCGCCCGCGGACAGGCCCGCCCACCAGTACACGCACAAGCTCGTGCCATTACCCGCGGCTTCCTCCCTGCACAGGGTCACCGCGGAAGAGGCGATGTCCCTCGTTCACCCGGACCACCTGCGCGCCCTTCACGCGCAACAGGGCGCGCTGCCGGACCCGCACTTCAGGCCCTTGTTGCCTTCGTCGGCGTATGCGCCGCAGGTCCGTTCTCCGCCGGTGTATGAGCCGCATTATGGTCCTCGTGGCGAGATTCTGGTACCGCGCCCGCTCTCTATGCGTCAAGCTCCTAGCTGGCGTAGTCAGCCCCCGGTTGTGCGTACGGTTGCGCAGCCCTTTGCTATGCCGCAGAGCGGCCGCACCCCCGCGGAGAGCATTGTCGTCTCAAGCTCGGGCGACGTACACCCTGGAGCCCAGGTATAATCTGCGGTAGAGCCTCTTGTGAGCGCATATACTCACCTCTGTCTGTAGCACGCGCGCGGAAAGTCAAGTCCGCTTAACATAGCACTCGAAGACGCCGTCCCGGTACGTACTCGTGCATATGTACCTACCCCACGGTCCTCATGTTGTCATTAAGATCGTGCGCCCGAGGAATCACACCACGATCCCGCCGATGGTACGTCATTTCCTGCACCACAACAGCGCCCTCCGTGCTTATGCGACGCCCAGATTGCGCACGCCGCGCAGATGGACGACGCAGCTCCGAGGAAGCGCAGACGCACGTTGGCGCCTAAGCCCCCCGACCCGCCGAAAGAGCGCACCTGCGTGTCGCTGAGCTGCGGACGTGTCCTTCCGCCCGAGTCTCGGGGCCAGTTCTGCACGGACTGCGGCTTCCTGCTGTGGAGGAAGCAGTTCCGCGCACGCGTCGCGGGCCTCAGCGCGACCGTCACGCCGGACCCTCCGAAGGTGGACAAGGGGAAGGAGAAGGAAAAAGCCGTCAAGCATGAAGTGGCCAGCGCTGCGGGTTTGGTCGTTGCCGGTTGGACTGAGCCCGAAAGTGTTTCCGCGGTGAAGCCTGTTACGGATCCATCGTCTTCGACATCTAAGCCTGCAGCGCGGGCAGTAGAGGGAGAGCGAAGCGTCAGCAACCCGCGTCCGCTGACCTTCAAGTTGCCCGCGAAAGCCTTTGCCGATCGCGGAAAGCTGGAGGTCAAGCCGTCGGCAACCACAGCAACCATGCTGCTCAGCGACGGCTCATCGGATGACGAGGAGCCTCTCTCGGCTGTGGTCGCGCGCAAGCGTAGCTCAACAACTCCTCTTAATGAGACATTTGCCGTACCCTCTCCTCCCGAACCTGCAGCCCCGGCTATACCTCTCCCTGTGCTTGTTCCTGAGGCAGCAGACCCTCCTGTCGTTGCGGATCCGGAACCCGCCCTCCATGTTGCACAGGCACCGTTGACTCCCCCTTTGCCATCCTTGGATCTCCCGCCCCTCGCACAGAGTCCAGAAGAGCAGAAACCCGCCATCCTTCCCCGACCACGGATCAGGCTTATATTGCATCCCCCGCGTCCTCCCCCTCCTGTATCATCCGAGAGCGACGAGGACTCGTCCGATGAAGACTCGTCCGACGCTGAGTCGTCCTCGCCTGGCTATGGTGCGCGAACCAACCGGCTTACGCTCGAAGACCTGACGCGCCAAGCGGCCCTGATGTGGGACTCGGACGAGTCCGACCTCACCCCGCTCGAGGACCTGACCGATATGGGCGAGTCCGAGATTGACAGCGAAGACGAGGTTCCGCCAACGGTGCGTCAGCCCCTTTGCATTCCTGCCTCCTACCTGCAGCCAGCTGATTCTCTGCGTCGACAGCCGAAGGACACCGACCTCGTCCCGCAGGCTCCCTGGCCGCCGCCGAAGCCGCCGCCGAAGCCCCGCGGGATCTGCGGCGTCACGCGGTGCATGAACCTGCTCCTGGCGAACACGCGCCTGCGGTTCTGCCATACGTGCGCGATGCGGAAACGGCTGCTGCTGCGGCATCGGAGGCAGGCCGGGACCGTCATACTGGATAAGGCGGAGGACCCGGGTATGGTCGTCGAGGTACGTGTTTCGCTCATAAATCTATGTGCGTATTGTTGAGGTTGAATGCGTAGATGCCGCCCGACGGCGACCTGACTGGTGAGCTGATATGCTGCTGTCTGACGCAAGAGCGGGTGGCTGACCGGCCACCAGGCTACAGGAACTGCCGCGCCAAGCACTGTAAGCGGCTCATCCCACCAGAGGCGACTTACAGCTACAAGACGTGCCCGCCGTGTCGGGTGGATGCCCGCAACCGAGCGAGATTATCTCGTTCGCTCCCGCTCGATCTGCCAGACGACGGCGACGACGACGATGACGAGGAGGATATACCCCTCGCCGCGGCGCTCGCCCTCCGGAAGCTCGCCGCCCGCTCCAAGAAGGCTGCCAAAAAGGCGCCAGCTCTGCAGACACCCTCAAGCTCGGGGCTGGAAAAGCTGCTCCCCACAGTGGTGCGTACCCTGCGTCGTATGCGTCCCACCAGAAGTCCCTTGACACGAGCCATCGGCCCCACAGCCCGCATACCAGCACTTCGCCGCACTCCTGGACGCCTTCCGCGCGCGCTTCAGCGAGTTCACGCTCGCGCAGGCGCTCTACCTGCGCTTCAAGGCGCAGCAGCAGCAGGCGGCGCATGGCGACGCCACCCCATCGACGCTGAACCGGAATCCGATCGTGTTCCGCTTCGACGGCGAGTACTCGATCGTCGCGGACCCGTCCGGCGGGCTCGTCGACGCGCTCGTGCAGTGTGTCGTGCGCAACGTCCAGGCCGGCTTGGGGCTCAACTTCGCGTGCGTATCCGTTCATCTGTAGTGCTGGTGTGTGGTGGCTCATGGGGGTGTGTAGTCCTGTTGCGGTCAACGCAGGGCCGGAGAACTCGGTCATCGCTGTCTTGCGCTCTTTGTACGGCGCGCAGATCCCTCTGGCGCCTGCTTCGTCCGCGGAGGGCACGCCGAAGGGCGAGTCTCCGGAAGATCAGGGGCAAACCGGCACGATCCTGGTGAAGATGGTGGGGGAGCTGCAGGTGTACGTCGCGTGGGACCGCCGACACGCGCTCTTCCCCGGGCAGCGCATCATGGTCCGCTTCCGTCTCGTTGGGTGAGCTTGCTGTACGTGGACATTTATATTTGCTCCCCGTGTATACTTCCTGGTGGCATGCGTCGCCGCATGCTCTTGTGCTGATACAGTACGCTACGCTATATCTTGTTATAGTCGTCGATATGCTTGTACCATTGTAGTCGTAGCTTACAATTGTCGAATTTGCTGTTTCCTTCGTAGGTGCGGCATTGCTCCGCCATAGATGAATAGCGTTTTGAGAGACCAATCCGATCAAACCTCCCGTCCGCTCGCGGCTCAAGGAGCTTGGAGCGTGCGGGTGCCCTGCCCACACGCAGTCGTACCGCTCTATAGCCCAGGCTATCGGAGGCGCTCGCCGCAGTAGTTCTATTTTGATAATGTATATATGTACGGCAGCGCGATCCGTACCCTCAGCTGCAGGATGGATACATTTGCGTAATCGGCGTTCGAGCGTGGTGGTGGCCCACTTCGCGGGGGGGAGGGGGAAGAACCAGCAGATTTGGCGGATTTAGACTGGAGAGAACGACGTTCCGAAAATGGCGGAGTAGGAAAGGGCTGATCATGAATGCCTCGCGTTGACGAACGTTGAACGTAACTTCGACTCGCACGTCGTACATTCTCGTCTATCGCAGTGTCTAGCCACGCCGGGCGAAACGACGTAGCCTGGTGACTATCTGCGCCCCGATCGTCTGCGTCCTTCCTTGGTGCTCTTGCCGTGCGCAAACCGCGTACACTGACACCTCGCACCTCGCACGCTGATTCTGGACGATGCCAGGATCGAAGTCGACCTCTCCGGCCCCGCCAGTGCCAATCATACATAGACTCCCTCCCCGGCAGCACACCATGCTCACCGCTTGGTCCGTGAAACTGAGAGTGCTCGCCCTCCGCCTCCTTCGCCGCCCGATGGCAAACTCTCCGTCCCTTTTCTCGCTGCTTTACGTCCCACCAGATCACCCCTACGATGTGTCCACCTTCACAGACCACTACCTCCGCGCTTGCAGGGGTTCCGCCGAACACGCCAATTACGAGTCAGGGGAGCCCGACCTCGTCCCTCGGCTCTACATCTCTAGAGTGCAGCTCCTGAAGCGGAAATCGAACTCAGAGCACGAGTACCTCCGGATATTCGTTGCGGTTCGCCCCGTCGGCGACGAGCCCGGGGATGCGTGGCTGCGTACTCCTCTCGGTAGAATCGTCGCGGAGCGTTCGGTCCATCCCGACGACAACACGGTGAAGAGGCACGCCGCCGGCTTCGTCAGCACCCTCTCCGAGTCCTCCTCGCCCGCGGCGGGCATTCCTGCCCTCGATTCGCTCGTCTTCGAGTCGTCCGGAAATCAAGAGCGGAAAGACGACCGGCTTGTATTCGACCACGAGTTCAAGGCGACCGACGCCCCTCACCTCAACAACCTCGTCGCCGCTGCTACCGCCCTGAACACGCAATCCCCCTTCTATATCCTCACCAAACGCCAGTGCTATTGGTTCGCTGGAATGCTTTACTGCCTACTTACTCGTTGCGCCGACGACGACGCCGTGGCGGCGGCACGCAGTATTGGTGTTGATCTTGCGTATGAGACCCAACCCGATCAACAGTCCGTAGTCGAGGTCAGCACAGCCGGCACGTTTTGGAGTCTCTTCGAGGTCGTCACGTCAAAGGAGCTCAACAAGCTCTACGAAGCCGAGATGAAGAGCCTCTTCATTTCGAGACTTCGGGTTCTGGAAAAACTGTTGGAGGAAGTACGCACCAATGCTCTCCGCCTCGCGGCTACAGTGAGTGTCACATACATGTCTGCAGAAGACTCTCTACTTATCGAGCAATGCCCAGGTCGCCGAAAGTGCTGCGAAGGACGCTGCGCTTGCTGCGAAGGATACCGCGCTTGCTGCGAAGGATACCGCGCTTGCTGCGAAGGATACCGCGCTTGCTGCGAAGGACGCCGCGATTGCTGCGCTGACCGCCGAGGTTGCTGAGCTCCGTGCACTACATGGCAAACCGGGAGATCACGCCAATATTTAGGTGACTAAAAGTCTTCATGGTGCGTGCCTGAGTGTCCTTGTCCAGCTGGTATCAGCATTTCTCAACAATCCCTTCACTTCACGCCCGTAGCCGCAACGTTGACCCTGTGCCCGCGTCTGTCCCCACTGCTATTCCTTGCGATTTGTCATTGATGTGTTCTATGCTCGACTCGTCGTCACCGCTGCCTGGCTATATCTTCTCGAATGTTTTGTCTTGTATTTGCTGCCTACGCCTCGTTTTGCTATGCTGAATGTCATACCACTGCTGTTGAATACCTCGATTTGTGAATACCACGCCTACTCTGCCGTCTTCCGCCAGCCCCCACCCGAGCTCACTCAGTCGGGACTCGTTCGCTCGGGATATGCCTAACATCACAGCTGCCAGCTTAACCGCCCCATAGTCGGCGGGGAACGGGTACCGTGCTCCCCGCCAGGTGCACGCCTGCGTCACGGCTTCATCGCGGCGACCTCCAGCCAGATCAGGTAAGTACCGGTCTGTGAGGACCACCCCCACGCCGCCGTTGTACCGCCAGCTCTGCGGTGTGGAAAGCGGCTACCAATGCTGTTTGCTCCCACTCTACATGTCAATGAGAGCGACGGCGGATCGGAGGAAGATACACGCTTGAGTGGACTCTGGCACTAGCTTAGCGCAAACCGCTCCTCGAACTTCGGCACTCGCTCAGTGCCACGGAGGCCGTCGGTATATGAGTCCTAGTGAGGAAATTGTACAACGCGGGGGGCGAGTGATGTTCTTCGAAGGCCGACGAAGTAGGGAATGTAGAGTACCACCAGAATATACTCAGATCCAAGAAAGACGAAGTAGGGATGTGGGGCTCTTATGACACACGCCCTGCGTTATACAACGTCCTGATTGCATAGCGCTGCTCTTCCCTCCTCACCGAGACCAACGCAGGCACCGCGTCCATCACATCGAAATACCGCCCGCGCATGGCCTCAACCTGCGCCTCCTGCGCCACCTGCGCCTCCACATCCTCTTCGCCGGTGAACAGCGGCTGCCGCCAGCAATGCTGCACCCGCTCGACGCGCGGGAACACCATGCTTAGCACCGCCGCGAACGCGGGCACGTCGCGCTCCTCGATGGCCGCCCTGCCCACGCCGAGCCTCCACACCTCGCACCGCGCCACCGGCTCGAGCGTCGCGCAGTCGAACCCGGGGTCGGGCGCGCGGCTCAGAATGGCCTCGCATTCTGCCCGCGTGATGTCCGCGAGCGGGACGTGCAGCTCCTCCAGGTCCGTGCAGTGCCGCGCGAGGTCGAGGAGACCCGCGAGCGTCGCGTGTGCCGGGCCTGCGGCCTGGTCGCACAGGAGGAATACCCGGAGGCACGGCCATGCGTGCGCCATCTCGGCGAGCTCATCGTCCTTGACCGCGGCGTAATAGTCCCCGTACAGGCGGAACGTGTGGATATTCGGGATCGTCTGGAGCGGCGCGAGGATGGCGTGTGGAAGAGCGGTGCCGTGGACGGCGGGCGCATAGGGACTCCCGGGAAAGCCGAACGCGAGCTCGCGGAGAAGGGATTTGCAGGGCAGCGCGGCTACGGCGGAGGAAAGCGCAGGCAAGTCATCGATAGGAGGGCGGTTAGACAGCTCAATTTTGAGAGAGGAGAGCTCCGGGGGCTGAAGGACGAGCAACAGTCGGGTAACGCATTGAGCCGAATCAGAGTCGATAGTGAGGTGCACCAGCACGGAAAGCGGATTACAACCGGGGGGTACCAGCTCCGACGTGACGGCTTCGGGGTAGTCGTCTGATTGAGCACGAAATTTGAAGTTATTGAGTCGGGGTAGACTGCACAGATGAGTGAGGACGCGGGGGGCGAGCGGGATGCCAATCACGGTGAGATGAACGAGGTTCGAGAGCCGTAGCACTGCTTGCGACACCTCATCTGCCGCGTATAGAGACCGAGGGGACGCCTCGAGGATGAACGTCGAAGCTTGGGGTGACGACTGCGGAAGAGACGCGAGCAACCTGTTGAGACCGGGATCTGGGTGTAGAGGCCAGCCGCGGACATGAATGAGCCGCAGCTGTACACTTCGGAGGCCGCGCCCGAGAAGGAAGTAGAAAGGCGGGGACATGAAATCCTGCAGCCGGAGGCCCACGAACAAGTCGACCTCGCGCAAGTTGGGGAGTGGGCCGGGACCGGCTCGTTCAAGAGCTTCCCATGCACCGAGAGCTGCGTCGTAGTGGGGAATAGACATCGCTGAGATGTAGTGAATGAGCGGCGCATAGTACCGATACCGCGCGAGGTCCTCGTCAAAGAGTTCGCGAGTCACTTCCTAGGTTAAGCTGTAGTCAGTACTAGTAAGTTCAACTTTGGAGACTCCTCACAATTTTCGTGTAACCGTGGTTGTCCTCTACCCATTTCAATGCATCCTCGGGTAGGGTGAGAAATAACGGCGCAAACGACGGGAGTGAGTACCAAATATATCGCAACGCTGGATGAGAAAGAGCCCGGGACGTTCGAGAAAGTGAGAGCAAAGTAGGATCATCAGAGTGCGAGCAGATCCTTTGAACGATGTTCTGCAAGAACCAGCCTGAGGTCGTGGCCAGGTTGGGGGGACTATTTGAGGGGGACATAATGACATTTATGCCACAGTTTGCATCTTCCACTACGATGGAAACCTTTTGGGAATGAAGGTGGAAGAGCAACTTGTTCCGAACGAAGGAGGTCGCAGTCGAATCGGACTAAGAGTCAGTGGAGGTCGTCAAGTTGCTGTACGAGTGTCAAACTGCGACGAAGTGGCATGCAAAGTGAGAATCTCATCGCCGGGATAGCTCAGCTGGGAGAGCAACAGACTGAAGTTCTGGAGGTCGCGTGTTCAATCCACGCTCCTGGCATTACATTTTTGCTGGAGCTCACATGCTCCCTGGTTTCCTTCAGTACGTCCTGGTCCAGACCTGATTCAGCAGACATTACGCAATTATCTGCCCCGATAACACTGAAGTGTCTGCATGCGTTCACAGGGAGAAGGGGTACCGGTGCCAAGCAAACGATTCTCATACTGATATTCCACCAAATACACCGCTACACATCGCACCCA
This sequence comes from Trametes villosa, assembly GCA_002964805.2. NCBI lineage: Eukaryota > Fungi > Basidiomycota > Agaricomycetes > Polyporales > Polyporaceae > Trametes > Trametes villosa. The sequence continues at coordinate 248,094 of PUDQ02000056.1, read as the reverse complement.
ACAAACCCTCAACCCATCGGACAAGTGATGAAGTAACACAATCCGAAACACTGGCTCTCGACGCTCAAGGGAGGCTCGCCGCGCCGTCAAAGATGACGTTCAGCCACGCCGCGAGCCGGTAGCCTTGCTTCGCGATCTGCAGGTCGATCTATGCATCGTAGCCCATGCGTCAGCTGCAAAATAATAGGCATGAGAGGGGCAGAGGAAACGCACCACAGGGACGGCCTTCGTGTAGTAGCTGCTCGTGCAGAGGTCCTGGCCCGACGTGTACGAGAACACGACCGACTGCACAGGTAGGCGTCAGCGGGTCTCTACACGTCATGAGGCGCACAGAAGCAACGACTTACGCAACAGTACGAGTTGCTCTCGCGCGCCCAGACGAGCGGACACGCCAGAGGGGTCACACCAGCGTCGGCCGCCTCCTCGGCGCGCACGAGCAGGCGGTGCACGTCCTCCTCGACGTCGCGCGCCATGCCGGGTTCGGAGAAAAACACGCGCTTCGCGGCGGGCTGCGTGGTCGACGTGCAGCTGAGCCAGTCGGACGTGAGCGACTTGTACGTGCCCTTCTTGATCTTCGCGACGAGGTCCGCGGCGTACGTTGCGACGTCGCCGTCGTGGTTCTCGTCGATGTTCTTGCTCACCATGCCGGTGTCTGGGGTACGTTAGTTCGGGCACGTAGAAGAGGAGTAGAATGCATACCCCATGCCTAGAAGATAAACTGCGTTAGGCTTCGTGGAAGATTAGGGAGGATGCCAGTACATACGGAGTGGAGGTTGGTGGTCTTGCCGGAACACTTAGCCGAGATATCGTTGCCGCCGACTTCGTACGCCTGTGAGCGTGTCAATATCTATGGGCTTGGACAATCGGAGTAATACGCACCTCGACGTGGAGGGGCTGCCCGATGTCGCCAAGGAACTAAACGAAGGCGCTCATGAGAAAACGGACCCTTTACAGCCTAGCGATGTACTGACGTGATCTATGGGTCGGCTAGGTCAGTAGCCATGTAGTGAATGCGAGGGGACAGATACATACCGAGGAACTTGAGCGCTTCCTGCCTCTGAGCAGCGCTGAGGGAAGTCTTCGCAACGCGCGTGGTGTAGTTCGCAATCGCAGTGACTGATTCCACCGCGCACTCAGCGACCAGACTCCATAGTAGAGAACGTACACGTACGGATGCAACCACCGTCGCCGCAGTCGCGGGCCTCCTGCACGGAGCACGATCCGGAGAGGGGAGTATCTGTTGCCGATGCGTGGTCAATCCACATCTCACAGTGACTCGAAATAGGGCTACCTTCAGCATCGACGAAGTGGAACGGCGCTGACCACTTGTATGCAGCCAAATATCTGACGCTGTCCGCCCACTGGAGGGACGACATGATGAACACCTGCTCTCAGTGCCAGCGGTAAGAGAAACTTACCGGTGCGGCAGGGCCGAGTGACTGGTTGTATGTGGAGCCAAGAGACGACTTGACGAAGGCTAGAGCCTTCGGCGCGAGAAACTACGACGACACTGGGTATAAATCTACTGAGGCGTACGGTCTATTCCGATGTACTTACCTCTTGAGCGACATACCTTCACGTCCGGTAAGCAGGCGGCAAGTTAGGGACGAAAGGGATGCTTACCCAACGGTCTGGTGACCAAGAGTACCCCACGCGGCTACACACTGCGTGTAGGCTGCGAGGGCATATGCAGCTAGGACGAAGGACAGCATGCTGTAGATCGAGGTGTAGAGCGGTCTCTGCGTATCCCGGGGTGTGCAAGAGCGCAGTCGAGCAGGATGTGGCCCCAGGTGCGCGACAATTTAAACGGGCCGCAGGTTATCTTGGGAAGCGAGCACGCCCGCAAGCACCATATGGCCCGTATCAAGCACCGAGCGTCGAAGTGGCATAGCACTCATGCAACGAGAGCTTCTTCGAGTAGCCCCTGGCAGAGCATCATGTCGACAGAAGGACATACCACGCGCACGCGTGGATCGCGGGGCACGTTCGATAAGCTCGTGCTGCTAGTCCAGCGTCCGTAGCGCGGCGGATGAGGTATTGCCGGAGCAGCGTCGCTCGTCCAGTGCGGCCATCGTGGATTTCTGTCATACTATCTCAGCGTGCCTCCAGCTTGTTAAACGTGCAACGTTTGTCAAACGTACAACATAAATGATTGGAGTTGCGGTGTCGGTGAACCACATGGTACAGATGCAGGAGGGAGTACTCCGAGGAGCTCGGAGGAGTCCGCAGAGCTTGATCTCAGCCACCGGAGGTAAATAGCGCCAAGCAATGAGATCTCGATCCGCCAAGCGTCTAAATTTCCCAAAAGTCCGGGGGAGTCCGAAGCAGGTACCTTGCTCACCGTCGGCGACGCTGAGCTCACGGGTGAAGATGTTGACCGCGAACATCTTCCAGGCATGTCTCCGGACTCGGCCACAGACTCGTCTCTCTTCAGCGCTTCCTGCTCGTCTCTGGTCTGTGCGTAGGAACGCTGCCACGGCTGCTGCTGTCAAGCCTGCGGAGGAGCCGGAGACCGTCAAGGAGTACCCCGTCTTCGAGCTCTCTGAAGAGGACAAGCGGCGGCTTAGGTTCCAGCGGAACATCGGTGTCTCGGCGCATATCGATTCTGGCAAGACGACGCTGACGGAACGGATATTGTATTACACTGGTCGTATTCGGGACATTCACGAGGTTCGTCCTGACTATGCCATCTCTTGCCCGACCAACGTCGCCTGCGGCCGCCTGCATGCAAGAGGGCGGCGAGTACGTGGAGTGTAGGCAACACAACTTACACGTCTCACACGTATAGGTTCGCGGACGTGACAATGTCGGCGCGAAGATGGACAGTATGGAACTCGAGCGGGAAAAGGGCATCACTATTCAGAGCGCGGCTACGTTCTGTGATTGGGTCGCGACCATGCCGGCTTCTGGTGACAAGGAAAAGTACGCTATCAACATTATTGACACCCCAGGTGCGTCCAAATATATTATGCGGCCTAGAACGTGAAAGCTCACTCCATCTAAGGTCACGTCGATTTCACTATCGAAGTAGAGCGGGCTCTCCGTGTCCTGGACGGTGCCATTCTGGTGCTTTGCGCCGTAGCAGGTGTTCAAAGCCAAACTACTACGGTCGATCGGCAAATGCGGCGATATAACGTTCCCCGGATTTCGTTCATTAACAAGATGGACCGGTAGGCTCCACACATGTGTCTCGCGACGTGGTGCTCACATATGCCCTAGCCCCGGTGCAAACCCCTGGCGTGTCATTGGTCAGATTCGGCAGAAGCTCAAAATCGCTGCTGCAGCTGTCCAGGTTCCCATTGGCGTCGAGGATGACCTGCGCGGTGTCGTCGACCTCGTTCGGTGGAAGGCAATCTACAACGAGGGCGAGAAGGGCAACAAGGTCGTTGAGTCGGACGAGATCCCCGCGGAGGTCCTGGACTTCGCCAAGGAGAAGCGCCGCGAGCTCCTCGAGCAGCTGGCTGAAGTCGACGACGAGATCGGCGAGCTCCTGATTATGGACGAGGAGCCCACCACGGAGCAGCTCGCGCACGCCATCCGCCGCGCGACCGTCGGCCTCAAGTTCTCCCCCGTCTTCCTCGGTTCTGCAATCAAGAACACGGCGGTCCAACCCATGCTTGACGGTGTCTGCGCTTACCTGCCCGAGCCCTCGGAGTCGAAGGTCGTCGCGCACGATACCTCGCTGCCCGCGTCTGCGCCCCAGGTCGAACTGCAACCCGCTTCCGCCGCCCCACTCGTCGCCCTCGCGTTCAAGCTTGAGGAGGGACGCTTCGGCCAGTTGACGTACATGCGCGTGTACCAGGGCACGATGCGCAAGGGCCAGTTTATCTACCATGCGCGCTCTGGCAAGAAGGTCAAGGTTCCCCGCCTGGTGCGCATGCACAGTAACGAGATGGAGGTCAGTCTCAGCATCGCCAGAATTGTGATGACTTTGTGCTCACGATATCGCAACCAGGACATCCAAGAGATTGGCCCCGGTGAAATCTGCGCTATCTTCGGTATCGACTGCGCGTCCGGCGACACCTTCACGGACGGCTCGACGAACTTCTCTATGGTGCGTGCGCGTACTGCGTCATAACACACCCGTGCTTACCCTACTACAGACGAACATGTTCGTGCCTGAGCCGGTCATTTCGCTGTCGTTAAAGCCTGTCGGCGCTGAGACGCCCAACTTCTCGCGTGCCCTCAACCGCTTCCAGAAGGAGGACCCCACGTTCCGGGTGCACATCGACAAGGAGAGCAAGGAGGTGGGCTCCAACATATCCTAGCGCTCTTCGGCGGTACGCTCACCGGCTCACCTCAGACCATCATCTCCGGCATGGGCGAGCTGCACCTCGAGATCTACGTCGAGCGCATGAAGCGCGAGTACAACGTCGAGTGCACGACGGGCAAGCCGCGCGTCGCGTTCCGTGAGACGATCACGCAGCGCGCGGACTTCTTCTACACGCACAAGAAGCAGTCCGGCGGCGCGGGCCAGTACGCGCGCGTCATCGGCTTTGTCGAGCCGATGGCGATGGACGAAGAGACGGGCAAGGACACCGAGTTCGTCAACCAGGTCATGGGCGGGAACATCCCCTCGAACTACATCCCCGCGTGCGAGAAGGTGCGTCGACTGGGTATTGCGCTTATGTGTTCGTCTGCTAACGTGTATATGCCAGGGCTTCTACGAGGCGCTCGAGAAGGGTTCGCTCTCGGGCAACACCGTCTGCGGGACGCGTCTTGTGCTCAACGACGGTCTCGCGCACTCGGTCGATTCGTCCGAGCTCGCGTTCAGGCTCGCGACCATCGGCGCGTTCCGCGAGGTCTACAACGCCGCGCGCCCGATCATCCTCGAGCCGATCATGACCGTCGAGGTCGTCGCGCCCGGCGAGTTCCAGAGTACGCCCCCTCCCTGCCCGCCTCTCTTCCGTTTCGTCTCGTTGCTGACCCCGCGTTCGTGCGTGCCAGGTGCGGTCATCGGCGGGCTGAACCAGCGCCGCGGGACGATCGTGGATAGCGAGGTCCGCGAGGACGAGTTCACGTGCGTGGCCGAGGTCGCGCTGAACGACATGTTCGGCTACTCGAACCACCTCCGCGGCATCACCCAGGGCAAGGGCGAGTTCAGCATGGAGTACAAGACGCACCAGCCCGTCATGCCGCAGGTCCAGGCCGAGCTCGAGACGGCGTACAAGAAGACGCTCGGCCAGGCCAAAAAGTAGGAGCACTGCCTGGCTTCTCATTCCGTATTATCGGAGGCATGCACGTCCACCACCCATAGACACCTTACATCCGCTGCTGTGCATGCTCTTCTCCTGCTATCACCCCTTACCCCCACTCCGTCCCGCATACATGCACATTACGCTCTCGCACAACCTTACGGATCCAGTATAATCACGCATAGACTCGCGGGTATGGTATATCCGGCGCCATAACAATAAAAATCACTTGAAAAAGCGCAACTACAAACACAACAGCCGTCGTCGAATCCGGGTTTCGTAGCGGGCACGGTAGTGCAGCAGGTCGTCTAGCTGGTCATGTCGCTCACGCACTCCCACACGCCCTTGAGGTTCTCCTTCCACAGCGTGACCTTGCCGTCGCCGCAGGAGACGGCGAGGATGTTCCCGGCGAGCGACCAGGAGACGCGCCAGACGACGTCCGGGAACTTGCCCGCGGGCGCGGGCGCGCCCCCGGCGGTGGGTGAGGCCGAGCCAGACGCGGACGGGTCGAGCGCGGTCTTCACCCACGGCGACGAGGGCGTGTCTTTTGTCCAGATGAGCACCGTCTTGTCCTGTGCGCAGAGACGCGTTAGCACACCGCGCGCTCATACGTAGTATCCTAACAAGAAGCGGCAGGGGGGGAACGCACCTGCGAGGCGGTCGCGATGTAGCTGCGCGGGAGGCCGATGTTCGGCGCCCACGCGACGTCGCGCACCCAGTCGGTGTGGCCCTCGAGCACGTCCTCCTCGACCCACGCCTGCGTGTCGTCGCGGAAGCCCCAGAGCTTGACGAGGTTGTCGCACCCGGCGGACGCGAAGCGCTTCACGGACTGCACCGCCGCGGGCTGCTGGCCCGGCACGGTGTTGCTCGCCTGCGGCGCGGTGAGCGAGCCGGGCTGCACGGCGGGCGCCCAGGAGACGGCGTTGCAGCCGATCGCGTGCCCCTCGAAGACGTCTGCGCCCCAGGTGCCGTCGTCTGTGGGGAGCAGGGAAGGGGAGAGGATGTCAGGTCGGGGACGCGTCGCGGGGGTGGAGTGGGGAGACGCACTTTTGAACGTGAGGACGGAGACGGTGCCGTCAGAGGACGCGCATGCGAGGATGGCACCGAGCTCGTGGGGTGCCCAGGAGACAGAGTTGACTGTGGCGGGTCAGGCGGTGTGCGGGAGTGGACGCGCGCGCATAGACGCACCAGAGGCTTTGTGGAGGGTGTGCTCCTTGATCTTCGTCCAGCCCCCCGCGGCCGCGCCGGGGCCCTGCGCCTGCTGCTCCTTCCAGATGATGACCTTGCCGTCGTACGAACACGATGCGAGGATCTGGCCGAACTTGGGGTGCGCCCAGGCAACTTGCCAGACGGGGCCGGTGTGTCTGAAGGCGCGGCTGAATGCCGGGGTTGTAAGTGCGAACAGACATGGACTCACCCTTTGAGAGTATGCCCGGTGCTCCGCTGCGTTTCGCCGTCTACAACGTCGAACACCTTCACTGTTCGGTCGGAAGAGCACGTTGCTAGTCGTTTCCCGTAGTAGTCCAGTTGCGCGTCGTGCTGTTCCGAAGTCAATACGCGTCTGGCATGGACGGGACGCGGAACATACAATCATGTCCTCATGGGACGTCTCGATGGGGATGGGCTCCCCCGCTGTCGTCGACGGCTGCGGTAATGGTGAGCTCGGTGTGTTCATCGCTGAGCTGTGCTACTGACCATGATAGCAGTTTACAACTGAGGACAAGTAAAGGATCGAGGTGAAGGCAAGTATTGGAGTGCCGCGTTCACCGCCAGTGGCGACGTGGACGGTGCGGTTCGGCGTCTCGACACGAACCGGTTCAGCTGCGTCCACGTGGCTACGCACCTCCGCCCGCCACCACTTGACTTCGTCTCTTCCCCTTCTCGCTCTTCTACAACTGTATTCATCTTATCGACCTCGCCCTGTGACTGTCTACTGGTCTGATTTCTTGGAATGGGCTCGGCAAATTATGTCTGTGACTACTGCTTCGAGGTTGCAAGAGACATCGAATAAAGCGCATCACACCAACGTACATTGAAGAGTCTCTTGCCGTCTCAGTCAATCTCCGGTCACTGGCACACAGCTCCTGCGGGGCTGCGCGAGACCTTGAACAAAGCGCGACACTGGTACGCGAATGTGCAGCGAAACGCCCTAGGCCTGACCACCACACTTCTCCTCCGCCATATGACTGGGTACAGCATCATGGGGATTGCTCCAAATATTGATACATGCATATTGAATGCTCGCGTCCATTGATTGTTTACTGCAGGGTCACCCCCAACACTTCCGTCTTCACAACGTCCGGCGGTCCCTCCAGCAGCTCGTCCACCTTCGCGAACAGCGCCTTCGCGACTTCTCCCTTCAGGTGCAACTCCAACCCGTTCGCGTCGGGGAAGAAGTCGAGGATTCCAAAGTTGTTGGTCCCGGGGAACTCGATGGCGTACCACAGCGGCGTCTCCTGCTCAGCCTCGACAAGTGGGAGCGCGCTCTGACAATCGTATCTATTATATTGTGCGTGTTTTAGGAGCGCTGACAACGCGTACCTTCAGGAAGTCGCGCACATCCGCAACCTTGCTCGGCTTCGCCTTCAAGAGGACACGCAACCCCTTCGTCACGCCCCTCTCAACGTCACTCTCCGCGCCCGTCGGCTTCACCTTGCTCGCAAGGATGTCGATGTGGCCGCCAGCGATGTCTGGGGCTTGCGCAAGCAGCGTGCTCGCGTTTGCCCTGAGGGCGTCGGCTACCTTGCCATCGATGTGCGCCTTGCGGCCGCTCTCGGCGGCGAACGTGTCGAAGATCGCGTAGACGGGCTGGTCCTCGTATTTCACCGCGAACCACTGCAACGTCTCGGGCTCCTGGTTGCCCGTCATCAGGCTGTAGCCAACGTTGAGGAAGTCTGCCACGGCCCCGATCTGCTCGGGCTTCGCGGTAAGGGGGACGAGGAGACCGAGCTTTGCTGGTAACATAGGTCAGTGGGCGTTCGATGAAGCACGATCGAAAGGTGTGTTTACGTTCTGCGGACATTGTGTGATCGTTGTGGTTGCTTGACAGGATATGGACTGCGGGAGTTGTTCCTTGTACTCCCGCGCCGAAAGTCCCTATATACCTATAAAGACAGTCTCCGGCAACCGGCCCCCAATCGAGGTCCGTTCGCACACGCATTCCGTTTCACAGGCCTCGTCGCAGCGCAACCGCTCTCAATGTGCGTTCGTCCCCCCTTGTGTCTCGAAAAGCCTATTGAGACGGGTCGCGCACAGGCTTTGCGTTAGCTGACCAAGGGGTAGCTAGGTTGTTACACATCTTGAGGGGGGATGTGTCATGCTCGTCCCTGTCTTCCTCAGCTTTCCCTCACTCTCCCCAACCTGTAACCCTGCGCCACCGGCCTGCCCGTATCGATGCCCACCCACGTGGCCAACAAGACATCCAGGACTTCCCTGAGAACACCCATCAAGCCACCCAGCCTTCGGAAGGAAACACCCCCTCTGACTCTCATTCGCAGCCTGGGACCGGCCAGGTACAGCGTGAGTGCGCAGGACTGCGACGAGGTGCTGTCCATGGGAACGTATCCTTTGGAGCTTATTCCACGACTTCGCTCTTTTGGCGAAGCGCTCGCCTCGTTGCGCCTGCGCCACGGGCCCATCTTAGTGAAGTACGCGCGCAACACGACGACGCCTATCCTGAACGTCTCACACGCCGAGTGCCGGCTGGAGAGCGCGTCTGAGCAGGTCCTGCTCCAGCACCTCTTCCGCGTGCGCGAGCTCACGAGCTACGACATCGAGGTGCCCGGCTTCGACGCGGCGCCCCTGCGAAAGATGCGCGCGCGGCACCTCAAGGACACGCTCACCATGCGCGGCGAGCTGCCCTCGGTCTTCCAGTTCCTCGCCGCGCTCGACGCCGCGGACCTGGAGAGCCTCGCCGTGCGCTTCCGCCGGAACGCGTACGAGGCGTTCTGCGGGCGCGGGCGCGACTTCGCGTACGCGCTCGCGCTCGCGCCCGCCGCGTACTGGAACCTGCGCACCGTGCAGCTCCGCGAGGCCGAGCCGCACGCGCGGCACGCCCCGCTCGCGCTCGCGGACGCCCTCGGCCCGCTCTTCGCCCTGCGCCACCTCGAGGACGTCGAGCTGCGGCTCGCGCAGTCGCCGCTGCGCGCGCCGGACCGCGACGTCGCCGCGCTCGCGCGCGCGTGGCCGCATCTGCGGCGGCTTGTGCTCGCATGCACGCGCTGTCACTGTGCGGCGGACGGGGACGTGCCGACGCTCGGCAGTTTGTACACGCTCGCGCGCGCGTGCCCCGGCCTGCTCGAGCTCGTTCTCCCGCAGCTCGACTTCGCAGACCGCGGGGAGCCGGCGCCGGTGGAGCCGAAGGATGGCGAGGTGCACCACCCGCTGCGCGTGTTCGGGGTCGCGTGCGACACGACGACGCGGCTCCCGGATGCGGACGCGGTGCGCGTCGCGCGTTGCGTCGACAGTTTGTTTCCGAACATAGACATGGCGGAGAGCTGGCGGAACGATGGGAGTGTGGAGGCGATTTTGACGGACTGGTATATTATTTGGGTGAACATCGCCGTGGCGAAGCTGTTGCGGAGGTGTGCGCCCGGGAGGGTGGGTCGCATTCACATTCCTCGTTCTTCTGCGATTGTGCTCACACGTGTGCCGGTAGGCGTATCTTGACTGAACCTGGTTGCGCCAGAATGTCGCTGGCCGGTCCGCTACCGGATGTGCAGGACGTTTGCGCATGTATCGCACTGCGCAGGGACGATGTCTTTACTGCATACCGACGTTGCACCTCACTAGTCACTCCTGTATCTATCGCGCAGTGCCTCTTGCCTGGGACATAACTTGTGTGTATAGATGTAATCTTGATTCAAGTAATCTCTTATGAGGCTTGCATGTCTGGACAAGTCGCCCATAGCTGTAACTGTTCCCCGTATAAGTACCCCATGGTGCAGTACTAGTACTTGCGCTGCCAGGTACACTGGTACAGACGCTCGCAACGGCGGCGGCAGACTAGTACTCGCAAACATCTCCCACCCTCGGCCGTCCTACCTCCAATATCTCGCGCGTAAATCTTTATCCTCGCTGAATATACATAATGTCATTTTCCTCGCGCTTTCACAAGCTGCGCCGCAAGTCTGAGCATCCCAGAGTCCTCGCGCTCACGATAAATCGCCCATTCCGCCCTGCTCTGGGTCGCGAGCTCACGTCGCGCTCGTCCCGCGCCAACGCCGCGCCCTTCCCACTCCGCGCGCGCCCTTATCGCCGTCTCAATGTACCATCCTTACGCCTACTTTACCCTCTTCTGACGCTTCCTGTGCACTCCTCCGCCCTGTACACCCCTTCAAGGCGATCCGGCCGAACCCCAAGTCACTGCTGACTAATCACTTCGGGTTTTCGGATCGTCAATCATTGACTTGACGTTTTTCGCCATTGACTTGACGCATTGACTGACCGGTCAATGACCCCGTCAGTGACAACACTGGCCAACACTAACCTCGGAGCGCTAAAATTCCTCCGCCACTGCCAGCTCGAGCTCGCGTTCAACGTTCAACCTTTCTCTTCCTCTGTCATCTCGCGCGCAACCTGGCTACCTATGTCCCTTTCGAATACCGCAAGTCCCACCTGGAATGCAGGCTGGTTATCGCAGGACGTTATTCAGAGAATCTGCTTATACTCTGATGACCCTACACTGCTCTCCCTCTCTCGGACGTCCCGAGCTCTTTCCCAACCAGCGTTGCGGGAAATATGGCGCTCACTGAGGACTTTTGCGCCGTTATTCCTCACCCTCCCCGAAAATGCATTGAAGCGCACCGAGGAACACAGCGGCCATCAGATGGTCGGGCGCCGGACAACAATCGTGATCCCTCTCTCCTGAACACATGCAGTATTAATATTGACGACATCCTGACCAGCAAGTGACTCGCGAGCTCATTCACGGGGACCTCGTCCGTTTTCGATACTACGCTCCGTTCATCCACTATGTTGCAGTCGCGTCCTTCCACCGCTACAATATCGCTCTCAGCGCATGGCAAACTCTCGAACGCGCCGATCCTGGCCCGCTAACCAATATGCGCACTATAGGCATGCGTGTGAGCCTCCGGCGGGAGGAGGGCAACTCCTGTCCTTTCTACTTTCTTCTCGGGCATGGTCTCCAGACGATTCAACTGTATCTCACCCCCATTCGCGGCGAGCCTCCCCAACCAGATCCTAGTCTCAAGAAACTGCTCGCATCTCTTCCTCGTTCGTCGCCACAGGTTTCATTGGTTCATCTAGAGGCCTCCTCTCTGTCTCTCCACGCGCCCGACGAGGTGACGCAAGCAGTGCTTGGGCTCTCGAACCTCGCCCATCTCTGCATCATAGGCACCTCACTGACCGCCCGTGCGCTCATCCATCTGTGCACTCTACCTCACCTCCAGTACTTGAGTTTCCGCGTTCAGTCGGAAGACTACCCTATCGAGTCCACGACGGGGCTGCTCGCGGGCTGTAGCCCGCTGCCCGCACTGGAGCACCTCGTCATCGAATCTGATTTGGGTCGATGCGTTACCCGACTTCTGTCCTTCCTCTGGCCCCCATCGCTCTGCTCTCTCAACATCCGGTTGGATGAGTGCCCCCCTCCCGACGACTTCACTGCCCTCTCCACTGCCATAGCCGCATTGCCCTGCAAATCCCTTCTCCAGGAGCTCGTGCTCGTGCTCCCCGGCAAGCCCTATGCGCCCGCCATCCAGGGCACTGCTCTTCCCCATTCCATATTCGCGCCGCTCCAGGTAATCCCGAACATCCAAACATTCCAATTGCTCGGGGACTACTACGCCGCACTCGACGATGATGAGCTCGGCGAGATGGGCTACGCTTGGCCGCGTCTCCAGGTGCTCCATCTGTGCGACGAGGCGGCAGGCCCGGGGCGCGTGACCCTCGGGGGCCTCCTCGACCTTGTATGGGTCTGCGAGCACCTAGACGAGGTGCAAGTCGCGCTCGCGGACGTCAAGCACGCCGCATGCGAGGCCATCCTGAACCGCCCGCCCGTCCCCGGGTTCGACCGCGAGACGCTCGAGCCGGAGCCGAGGTGCATGGTGTGGATGCTCAACGTGGGCAGGGCCGCGTTGGAGGAGCGCGACGTCCCCGCGGTCGCGGCGGTGCTGAGCATGGTCTTTCCGGATGTGGAGACGGTGGAGCATTGCTGGCGGCCGGCATTTGACGAGGAGGACACGGCGGAGACGCAGGATGCGGTGATGTCCAGGCGGTGGCGCCATGTGGGGGAGGCGATCCCTGCGTTCGTCGCGGTGCGGGAGGAGGAGCAGAGGTTTGCTATTAAGACATTATCCGCAGAACGCACGGAAAGTGAACCATAGGGCTTCCCTGCTCTAGTGTGTATGTACATGCAAGCTTTCGTCTAGCCGACTCATAAACTGACGGGAAAAATACACGACACCTTCGCTAGCCCCTTCTGATTCTGACTTCCAAACGTGAGCACATACCTTCCGAGTATACAAGACTACTCGGTCAGGTCGCCGCATGGCGGCTAGCGTACTTAGTCGTTGCACGCACCCTCTGTGCCTCATTCGCGGAGGTTATTTTGGTGATCGGGCCACGGCCTGTCTTTGGCAGCTGATTTGGCGACCCGAAGACAAAGTGCCACTCACGAGCACTCACGGTGTCCACTCGGCGGGTCAAAGTCCAATCATCGCCCGCGGATGTGGTGAGATGTGGTGTTGCGGCCTGGCGTCGAAGGTTCCTGTACGCGAAGCTTCAGCAAGGTTTCACAAAACAATAGAGGAGGCGCGCGCGCGGTGGCACCTGCATCTGATGTATGCAGATTCGTCATGCCACAGGGCCACATCTGCTCGCCCGAATCGATTGAGGTATCGCGAGCCCAACCTATTAGTTAGGGGTATCCTAGCACTCGTACTACGAGGCAGCTCAGGAGAAGGGGGTGCTGGCCGAGACCGAGATAATCGTCATGTTCCGCCGCCCCTAGGTTTACAGTAGTAAACCGCCTTCCCGCAAGGGTAAGTGGTCTACTCAACGCCTGGCCCGATATTGATCGCGGACTACGGTCCAAGATCCGAGCGTCCGCCAACAGCGCTGTCGCCGCACAAGTATGGTTAGACGATCGGGCCGCGCACGCGACGTTCCCTCGATCGCCCGCGCCCGACCGTTTTCTAGCGTTCTGCAGCCCCTCCACGGCAGTTATTAGGGACGCAGGCGGTGGGCACAGGGGACGATGGCTCCCCGACGCCCCCCTCTGCTCTCCCCATGTCCTCCTCGTCTTCGTACGCTCGCGTAGGGTCGACGAGCAGCCAGGATGAGCTGATATCCCTGGGCCACAACTGGTGCGTTAGTACGCGATCGTGCGGCGTCCCTCTGCTAACCGCCACATCCGCGCGGACGTAGGTTCATACACAACCCAAACTTACGCGCCGTTCGCGTGCGCTACGAGGCTATACCCAAACACCACCCCTCACTAGCTGCCGCTGACCGCGCTCTCGAGAAGATCGCGCGCGTCCTTGCCAAATTACCAGGATGTCGCGCATCCATCGTCCCCTGTCTGCACCGCGCGGATCCCGCCGAACGCGAGCGTCATCTCCCCGTCGTTTTGCACGCGACACTACTCAATGTCGAGGTGTTGGAAATGCTGCATCTGATGCGCAGCGCCATACCCGTCCACCTCTACATTGGCGACCCGCTCACGACGGGCACGTCGTTCGACGTCTACAGCCCGGAGAAGCTCGTCATCCCCGGCGAGCTCCACCCGGGCGATCCTCTTTTCTGCGCGAGCACCGAGCGCGTCTCGGTATTTACCGCATATCTGCATCTACCGGACGATAGCGCGCTGTACGGGCTCACGGCGGGGCACGCAATCGTCCCTCAGGCGGGTTTCCTTCCCCACCCGCGCCTCCTACCGCGAACCGACAAGCAACCACGACACCTGCGAAGCTCACAGCTCGCCCTGCAGTACATCGGTCGCCCAGTGGCGAATCCCGCGGTTCCGATCGTCGAGCGCACTGTCCGCCTGATGGAGGCCGAACGCGCGATGCTAGGAGATTCGAGCTCCTCAGGAGATCACGGCCATGTCGCGCGCGCGCGACTACGCGACGCCGAACGGGCCGCTCTGCAAGACTCTCTTGCGCGGCCGCAGGAGTACGACGTCGGGCACGTATGCGCCGCCGAAGCACTCATCCGGCCATGCAACAGTGAGTGCCCACAACTAGCCCCCACGTGCGACCTCTGACGTGGTTCGCCTTCAGGTTCCCAACACGGCGGCGGCCCTGCACGGCCGTCGCAGCGACAGAAGGAGAAGGGCGCCGACCACACTCACCTGCTCTCATGGACGCTCGTCCGCATGTCCTCCAAGACGAGCGACAACCCCGTCACCCTGCGCGGGAACCCCGGCAAGCTCGAGTGCGGCGCGGCCGTCTCGATGCAGGTGAACGACCCGAACCTCGAGCGGCCACTCGGGCCGTACAGGGACGGGGTCGTCAATGGCACACCCGCGAGCGTCATCATCGACGGACATGTCGCGCGCGAGTGGGCCGTGTTCCCCGCGCCCGGGAAGAGCATCCGGTTCGCGGTGCGCGGGGATGCGGGCGCGATGGTGACGTCCGTCGGGCGGGAGGGCGAGCGCAACGGCGGCGCGATGGCGACGCCGCTGGCCCTCTTGTACGCGGTGCCGGAGCGCGGACCGTACGGGCTTGTGACGTCGCTGACGACGATCATGCGGAGGATCCGGGACGTGACGGGGATGCAGCTGCGGTTCCAGGGGAGCTGGTGGATCGATGGTTATGGATGAGCATAGAGAGCGGGGAGGTCTTGGGGCTGGTTCGCACTGTTAGATACAACGACGATGGAATGAACATATTGCATGACAGCATAGCCGCTAGGACGCCGAAGCGTCCAGGAGGTTCTGGAGCAAAAGAATATCTACAGCAGTTCGTTGCGGAAGGTCTACGTACGAGCGCTACAACGCTGAACATCAGCCCGTTCACAAACGGCGAGGGGTTCGGTGCTTACCACGTCAAGCACATACTCAATGCCGCCGCTCGCCGGGGTACGGCTGTCCAGATGGCTGCCCTTGCCCGCCATATCCTCGCCCATCGTGGTACGGCGGTAGCCGCGGATCTCGGCTTGCTTCGTACGCGCGATTCGGTATGAACTCACGGTCGTTCGGCCCCGGGTAGTACGGCATCGAAGGACTGGGATAGCCGCCATTACGAGGCCCGGAGGGCGTTGGTGCGGGCGCGGGTCCTGATGCCATGCGCGCCATCAGCGCATCGCCGATTGAGTTCTGTCGTGGGGGCGGGCCGGTAGGGGGTCGTGGGGGCAGGTTGGCAGGGCGGGATGGAAAGGCTGCGGACACCGACGGTGACACAGCTGCTCTGAGGCTAGCCGGGGCAGTGGGAGGTGGTCGAGTGCTTGACGGTCCTGATGGCATGGTGAGAGGCGGAGGTGGAGGCGGGCGGATGGCAGGGGATGCGGGGGGTCGGGTTGTAGGTGGTGGGGGAGGCTGGGATGGTTGAGGAGGAGTGGGTACAGGGCGAGGCGGAGTCGGATCGTGGGGCTTGGTGGCACGGGGTTTGGAGGGAGCAGCCTTCTTGGAGGGAGGGTCATCTTCACCTGGGGATGTCCTCTTCCTCTTAGCACTCTTGAGGGGGCCAGCAGCAGGCTCCCCAGACTTTGCCTTCAGCTGAGAGGGATGGAGGGCCTTCAAGAAGGCCAGAACCTGCTTCATGGTCCTGCTGTTCTGTCTGACATCCTTCTCCACAGTCCGGATATCCTTCCTGAGCAGTGTGATGGCCTCTGAGATCTGAGCCAAAGTCATTTTCCTCTTGAAGGAGTGGATGAGGAGGGAGATAGACAGGAACTCCATAGGAGCCACTTTCTTGACATTGGGAAGCCAGAAACACCTGTTCAGCTTCTCGTCCTTGGCGAGGTCGCAGAAAATCTGGAAGGTGTCTTTGACGTCCTCCTTGAGGCTGTCGTCGAGAGCCTCAGAATCCTTCAACCACTTCTCAATGGTGGCGATGCTCGGTATCGAGGTGAGGTGGGGCAACTTAGACATGCCGTAGACAGAGCTCGCGAGTCCTCGGAAGTCGTTTGCGCGGGTGGTGTCCCACTCTATGGAGTGTGACAGCTCCTCTTCAACGTACTTGGTCATCAACGTCCTGATGAAATCGGCGGTCGAGCTGTTGATGGCCTGGAGCCTCTCTGGAATAGATTGTGAGCAAGATAAACCCAACAAGAAGACAGAATACGCAAACCTGCGGGGGTCAGAGCCATGCCGAGTTGCACCCTCTGAAGGAAACATAGTCAGGTACGGCGGATTCCCCGCGCCGGCCGAACGCACCTGGAAGATCTCTCTTTCGTTTTCGGGAGTGATGTCCGTATATTCCATACAGACCTGGTCGAGTCTCAGGAAAAGTTTCTCAGAGTTCATGGAAGAACAACGCACCATTTGCTTGTTCAGGAAGAGCTTCTTATATCTTTCGGGCAGTAGTTGGCCTTTCGACCCCATGTCGTCTCGGAACAGCAGCTTATCCCCAGTGAACCTGTACGGCGATCTGTGAGTACGATCACACCCTCTGGGGTATTAATACTCACACATCTTTGTCTGGAATCGTAAAGCGCCTCATGATAAGCCCTACGTCTCGCGCGGTTCAGGATATAACAGACATACGAGGAATCTGGAGAGGGTGTTAGGACGCGACGCATATATGCGGGATGAACGACTCACTTCACCGCTGATGAACCTGCGGAAGGGCCGCGAGGCTCGTCAGCTGTCGAGGCGCGAGGAGAACAGGCCAGGGATACGCACCTGTGTATTGACGTCAGACGTTGCTTGCCGTCCACGCACACCCGACGCTCCGAGCCATCGTCCGTCATATGCACGACTATCCCCGGCCCCGAGTTAGGACGGACACGCGACGTGCATTGCGGAACGTACCGAAGATTACAGGCGGTACGTAGAAGTTACGAAAGATAGAGTCAATGAGGCCTGCGAAACACTCAGTTCGATGCGCGTTACCGCTGGAGGATGTAGTACACACCAACTTGCTTGTTGTCGGGCCAAACGACATCTTGCGCGTGCGTGTGTCAGAAAACGCACATCAACGCGGGGGCACGCGCAACTCACCTCGCTGGTACTCTGGCTGCAAATCGATATCGCCCGCACATATTTGCTCTGCGAAGCGCGAGGTCGTAAGAGTCTTGAATCAACGCAATCGTCTGTGTCGCGTACCATACAACGCCTGGCAAGTGTACGTCGTAGCTCGCGGTACCTTTAACGCGCCTCGAATTCTGTATCCGGATTCGGATTTGCCCTGGGACTTGCCCTTCGAGCCCCTTTGGGAGAGCGGCACGTCCTCTTCATCATCGAGATCAGTCAGGTCAGAGCCAGAGTCTAGAGGGTCGGCAGCCATGAGTGTCACAGAGCACGCAGATGATGAGCAAGAGCAAAGAGCAGTCTCAAGTTAGACGCCGGAGACGCGCTCGCGACATCGAGCGTCTCCGCGAGCTGGGCGAGCGCCCGCCCCTTGTCCCCGACCGCCACCAAGCCACAGCGACAATGAGCAAGCGCGACAAGTTCACGACGCCGGTCGCGTCGACGAGCCGGCTCATGTCGTCGATACCGCGCAGCAGCGCGGTGAAGCGCGACTCCCTCCAGGCGGAGCTCGAGCGCGGTAAGTGGCAGCCTAGCAGCCCCGTTCCACGCGGTCTGCGGACGCTCACATCACGTTGTTGGGACTGGCAGATCCACAGCTTTCGACCGCCAAGCGGCAGCAGCGCACACAGGCGTTCTCGACCCATATGTCGCAGGCATCGCTGGAGCGGCAGCTCGCGGCGGCACAGGCGGCGAAGCTCGAGCTCGAGTCGAAGGTGCGCGAGAAGGAGCTGGCGATCGAGAGGCTCGAGGGAGACCGGCGGTGGCTTGCGGAGCGCGAGAAGGAGGAACGGGAGGAGAAGGAGCGAGAGAGAGACGAGTATGCCGAGTATAAGGTGCGTGACTTCGCCCTCTTTCCAGGCCTACGATGCTCACTCGCCGCCGTACTCTATGCAGCGGAAAACAGATGGCGAGGTCAGGGCGCTACGCGCTTCATTGCAGGCGTTACGCGAACAACATGTCGATCTGGAAGAAGAGAACTCCTCACTTGCGCGAAGCACGGCACAAACCATCACCGCCCAGAAGTCGCAGATATCCACCCTGAGCCGTCAGGTGTCCTTACTCGAACACGAAGTGGCGGAGTTCCAGCGACTCGCCGAGGAACGCGCCCGCGCATTCGAAGAACTCCAAGCCCAGTTCGACGACCTAGGCGCGTCTCAAAGCAGCTTTGTCCAGAACGGCGCTCAAGATGAGGACTGGACGGTCGTTCGCGAGGAGTTGCACCGACAAGCCAAGTACATGCGCCAACTTGAGAGCACGAACGCGAAGATGACGACCGAGCTGAACGCCCTCCGCGAAAAGCAGACGAGCGTGGAGGTCCTGCGGGAGCAGAAGCGCGACCTCGAGCGCAAGGTTCGCGGTGCGGAGGAGCTGCGCGACAGGGTGGTGAAGCTCGAGGCAGAGCTGGACGCGGCGAGAAAGGAGAGGGAGGAATGGTGCGTAATGTCCTTTCAACACGCTATGCGCTACTAACGCACCCACAGGGCTGCGTCGTCCGCCGAACCCGCCACTCCTTCCAAGACCCCCGTTTCCGTGACGCAGAGTCTGTCTACCCTTCGCCTTACGCACGCACGCCTGCTTGAGGAGCACGGATCCAACGTAGCACTCCTGCGCCACCGCGAGCAAGAGCTGGCGGAATCACAGGAACGCGAGAGCGAAGCCCAAGAGACCATCAAGGACCTGCGCTCGGAAGTACGCACCCTGAAAGACTCGGTGACGCGCAGCAATCACAAGGTATCTCTCGCGGAGCGCGAGATCAGCTTCTTGCAGGCGATGGTGGTGAGTCCTCTAATATCCATGCGCCACTGCACAGTGGCACTAACTATTCTCTAGGCGAGCTTCAATGCAGAGGAGGCCGCACATGGCGAGGATAAGTCCGAAGACGAGATCACACAGCCCATCCAGGAGCTGGAAGCCTTGGTCAAGGACTACAAGGTCACTGTCGCGGAGCTCGAGAAGCAGCTGGAAGACGCGCGCTCGTCTCCCGTGGTCGTCGAAGACCAGGGCGCCAAGCAACAGCTTCTAGCAGAGATCGAGCAGGAGCGCGCCGCTAAGGAGGACCTAGCGAAACGTACGTCTGCAAGCTCAACTCCTATACCCACATACTTATAGCCTTCCGCAGGGCTCAAGGAGGTCGAGGAGGAGACGGAGAAGCAGCTGGAGAAGATTGAAGAGCTCGAGCAGACCCTCTTCGAACTGCGCGGCGAGATCGGCGCGGGCCGACACCTACCTCCTAACACGCGCGTCCTCTGTCTCAAGGACAATCCCGCGCAGCAGTGGGAGGACCTCAGCAAGGCCGCGATGGACCGCCTGAAGGGCGAGAACGAAGCGCTGCTCAAACGGCTGAAGGATCTCGAGGAGAGCGGCGCGCGGGCCGCGGCCCCAGGGAACAACGCCAACAACGAGGAACTCATCCCGCGCGAGAGTTACGAGGTCGTCGTGGCGGACAAGGAGAAGCTCGAGGACGAGCTTAAGCAGAAGGAGAAGCGCCTCCTGCGCTTGCAGCAGGTGCGTCCCTCCGCCAACACGCACGCACGCCGCTTTCTCACCCTTCCCGCAGGTGTTCAGCGCAAAGAGCGCCGAGTTCCGGGAGGCCATCGGGACGATCCTCGGCGTGAAGCTCGTGTTCTTCCCGAACGGCGCGGTGCGCGTCACGTCGCAGTACGACCTCCGCACCGCGTTCGAGTTCGCGCCGATGGGCTCGCGTGGCGAGGGCGTGAAGATGCAGCTGGTCGCACAGGGCGAGGGCGGTCCCGAGGAGCTACCGCAGCTGCTCCACTACTGGGTCGAGCAGGAGCAGTGCATACCCGGATTCCTTGCGAGCGTCACTCTCGACTGTTACGAGAGGAGCAAGATGGAGAGGGAGCGTGGCGGCCAGCTGATCTAGAGAGGTGTTGTCCGGACATTGTATTATCTTGTATGAAGTACATCTGCTTGCGTTCTAATGTCTATCCGTGAACCTTTGAAGTCCCGCGCCATCCTCGATGTCCTGAAGATATATAGCGACCCCGTTCGATCGACGTGCTGTTGGTGGACGTTGGTGTACCGGAAGGCAAGCATCACTCTAAGCATGATCTCAGCCTCAGCGCACCTCCCTGGTTCTCTCGTTGACCCCCAACTGGCCTGAGTGTAGGCCGCAACGCCCGCAACGTAGGGCGTGTCCGCAGACTCGACTCAGATGAGTGGCAAACGCGATCACGTGAAGAGTCGCGGTGGCGGGGTCTCGACTCTGCAGGCGCAAACCTTGTTTCCGAGGCTTTCTTTCGCTCCTCCATCTTCCCGAATCCCGTGTATCCCGGCAGCCATTCCTCACCACTCTGGTCAGAACATGTCCGAACATAAACCTCTCGTGGCGCTCCTCTGCCTCGAGCAGTACGATCACTTTAAGGATCGGTGCCCTCATCTCCTTGCGGCTCTCAACGAAAGGGCCCAAGTGCATACAGCCAAGACGAGATCGGAAGCACTCCGCTGCCTATTCAGCACCGCGCTGCCACGAGCCGTGATCGTATGTGACGACGCGGTTTCGTTCCCCGAGTACCACGACGTCCTCCTCCCCTTGGTACGATACGCCCATGCAGGCGGCACCGTTGTATATGCGGGCATCTTCGCCTCCTTTGTGGGGTTTCCCGGCTTGGAAGCCATGTTTAGGGTCGGCTGGGACTTACCTTGGAAGATGGGCGAATGCGACCACAAGGTTTTCGCACTGAACTTCGAAGCGAAGGGCTTGGACCTGCGGCCGCTGCCCAAGAAGTACGCCGTCAAGGCCGTGCAGCTCAAGAACGTGATTCCCGACGCTGCAGTCTACTTGGGACAGAACCAGCTGAAGAAGCTTGCGAAGGACAAGGACAACGCTCTTGCCCAAGTCCCGCTCGGAGCCCCAGTGGTCTTCTGCAAAGCCGGTCGGGGGCGACTCGGCTATGTCGGCGATATGCTGGCCTCAGAAGAACCGACCACTGCGATAGTCCTTGCGATGTGCTTCCACCCCGCATCGAAAGCCCTAGTAAGTCCGGGGAAGGTCCTGTCGGCGCCGGTACGCACACGTCTGCTCTCGATCGGCCGGATTTGTGCGCTGACCGCTCATGATACTACTGATAGGTTTCCGACTCTCGCAGTACTCCGAGACGCAACATCCTGGTCGTTTCGCTCGAGGGCATGGACTATATGAGCGACACCTACCAGCCCCTATTCCGTGCCATCCGCAAGAACGCTTGGCTCACCCAAGTGGCGGATGTCGATACCACGATGGAACTCCTCTCTGCACGCCCTCCTCCCTCAGCCGTCCTCTTCACAGACGGAGCGATCACTCGTCCAGAGTGCGCTCGGTTGTTGTCGTGCCTCGTCGACTATGTTCGTGCGGGCGGAACAGCGGTCTTCGGCGTGCAATTCAGCAACACCATCTCATTCATGGATCTCGAGCCGTTCTTCCAGCACTGGGGCTTGTCCTGGCGTGGAACCGCCTACTCCCGGACCACCTTTGCGCTGAACCCCGTCGGGCTGCCCGCGCCTCTCTCGGCGGCCGCGCTCTTCCCCGAGTTCAGCATGAAGGCCGTGTACGTGAAGGCGCCGCGCGAGCACGTCGTGTACCTCCCCGCCGAGGGCGCATACACGCAGTCCCTCGTCTTTGCCCCCACCCCCATTACCGGCGCGAGAGCCGAGGAGAGCGCGGCTGTCTTTGGGCGCGTCGGGAGCGGTTATGTGGGGTACGTCGGGGACGTGAACGGGGAGCAGCAGTCGATCAGGCTCACCATCGAGATGCTTGGAGTCAAGATCAAGCCCGGCGACTTCGGCTCGAGGGTTATCACGACTAGCGTGTCGTTCCATCCTGTTAACGGACGCTCTGCCTCGTACGCCGAGGAGGAGGAGATACCTCTCCCAGCCGCTGCCGCAGCGCGGCGTCCACGCGAAGCAGAGGTCAGCGCTCGTAAGGAGCGGCGTGCCAGGGCTCGCCAGGAGAAGACAAGCCGCGCCGACGCACTGAAGAACGAGGTACGATATTCTCGCTATTTATGTTGGGCAACACTGGCATTCACAACTTATTCAAGGGAAATGCACTGTTCCGAAGGGAGCAATGGCTCGAGGCCGCCGAGAAATACCTTGCTGCGGCCACAATCGCCGGCCCCCAGTCAGCGTACCTGACGAATCTCGCCGCGGCGCTCCTCAAGTTATCGCTGTGAGTATCCCCAACTCCTTCCACGAATGCTTGCGTGTTGACATTTCCGCTCGTTGGGAGCTGGGAGCTTGCGGAGAGCGCCACATGTCGTGTGCTTCTTCACGAGCCCGACAACGTGAAGGCGTTGTACAGGAGGGCTTTGGCACGCAAGGGCATGGAGCGCTTCCCAGCCGCGGAAGCGGGTACGTCGCCATCGCCCCTAGGCTCTCCGAACAGTGCAGAAGACTGACCTGTTGGTGCCGTATCCCTAGACCTGAAGCGCGTTCTCGAGCTAGACCGCGGCAACGAGATTGCGCGTGAGCAGCTGGAGTCCGTTGAAGGCTGTGGCTCGAGCAATTTCGCTGGCAAGTGGCCTGGGGACGACCAGATAGGCCGCGAGGGCGGCCCAGATGAGGACGGCCCCGTAGAAATCGAGGACGAATCGGACTCCGAGGACTTCAAGCACGTGGGGAACGGTAAGGCTTGCAGGGAGTACAACCATGATGGGTGCCCGCAGGGTGAGCGCTGCACCCTCAGCCATGCGCCTGATTCAAGGAGTGTCCGGGACGAGCTGTACGTGGGTTTCCATCTCGCTTTCCAACAGCACCTGACACACATACTCGCATATCACGATACATACAGTGGCCGGAACGTCTGCATATACTATCTGCTCGGCGAGTGCCGCTTCGCCGACAACCGCTGCTTCTACGCACACGACCGCACGTACCTTCCCGCAAACGGATGGTGGACGAACACGAAACGCATCGCCCGCATGTGCAGAGAGTTCGACGCTGCCGTCGCAGCGGCGCCCCTGCCGGGCGTGCCGTCCGAGGGCATCCTCGCGGAGGCGCTGAAGCCCGCGTTGTGGCGCAAGGATGCGTGGGCCGGGGGAGAATACAAGGAGCAAGCCCAGCACCGCGCAGAGCGGATCCGGGCGGACGCGGGCGAGGAGGAGGAGCTGGAGCCGTGGGAGCGGGAGATCGAGGAGCGGGCGATGTATGGGGGTCATACGGCGCGGGACTTCAACGACATGTTGATGTATGGGATCAAGCCGTTCGACTTCGACGCGATGGTGAGCCTATACCCCGTGTTCTTGCTCCGCACACTATGGTTGCTGATACACATGAATTACAGGACGAGCTGCAGGCTATCCGGCGCGCGCTCGATCAGGACTCCGAGTCGGACTGAGGGTACGAGAGTAGGGCTCTTCCGCCCACTCCGTGAAGAAGTTTCCGTTACTCTGTACAGTAGACTCGTTTTTCAACTGTGTACATGTGAAACTTGGTAGATTCAAAGCGTGCGGGGGCCTGGCATTGAAGCAAAACTACGCGAGGAGGATAAAGCGCTTAGCATACACGCGATCACATGTCGGCTAATAAAGAGCGCGACGCGCCGCGCGAGAATTGGCGCCGTAACACGTCTTCCACCTCGTTGCCACCTGTTATCATTCACGTAACGCTACTGCTACCAACTCATCCTGGTCCCATAACAGGTGAGCAGCTTATGCTACTATATTTGAGCCATGCTGATACAGCAATACCGTTGGCTACAGATCATACGTCAATCGCTGCAAAAAGTCGTGATTTGGGAGGTGAGCGGTTTACTTGCCAGCGATACGTGGGCGGCCTTTGACAAGAGCGCAATTCGCACATTTGAAAGACTAGGTGAGTTGCTCTCATGCGCAAAAACTATATGACGTTTACCATGTTGCCAAAGGTCCACCATGTCAGAGCCAGTCACTTCCCAGAACTCGAGTGGTGGCCCGCCCGTCTCACCCCTGCCCACGGCCAAGACCAAGGCATCACCCAAGCCCAAGATCCTCATCATCTCCCTCGAGAAGGAAGCCTACACGGACGAGATGTACGCCCAGCTCTACGGCGCATTGCGCAAGAACGCGACCGTGGTCGAGGTCGTACATCCCCGCTCCGCGAACAAAGCCCTCTCCGACCCATCCCGCCCCTCCGCCATCCTCGTGTCCGACGCCGCGATAACGCGCCCCAAGCACTTCCCACTCCTCAAGCGGCTTGTCGACTACGCGCGCACCGGCGGACGCGTCGTGCTCGGGATGCAGCTCAGCAACCACTTCCCGCTCGGACACGTCGGCGAGTTCTTCCGCCACTGGGGGCTCGACTGGGACAAGGGCTCGTACCACCGCACCACCTTCGGCTTGAACCCTGGAGGGCTGCCTGCGCCGCTCGACGCAGCCACGCTCCTCCCATCGGTCAGCATGAAGGCGTTGCACGTGAAGAACGCCGCGCGCGAGTGCGCGGTGTACCTCCCCACCTCGGCGTCGCAGCTCGAGTCGCTTGTGTACAAGTCGGTGCCGATCACGGGCGACAGGGCTGCGGAGAGCCCCGCGGTGTTCACGCGCGTCGGGGAGGGATACCTGGGGTACGTCGGCGACGTCAACGGGGAGCAGGGCTCGGTCCGGCTCACCATCGAGATGTGCGGGGTGAAGATCCAACCGGGCGCGTCGGGGAGGGATACCTGGGGTACGTCGGCGACGTCAACGGGGAGCAGGGCTCGGTCCGGCTCACCATCGAGATGTGCGGGGTGAAGATCCAACCGGGCGACCTCGGTTCGGTGAACAGGACTGTTGGAGTGACTATCCGCCCCGACATGACGACCGAGGCCGAGAAGAGGCTGGATGCGGAGATCCCGCTCCCCGCCGCTTCCACTGCTCCTGCATTCTCTACGGCGCCGAAACCGAAACAGACAGCTACGTCTTCCACTGCTTCGGGCTCGGGATCCAGATCGTCCGGGAAACCTACATCTGGGCGCAAACCTCTGTCAACCTCTGCTCCCGTGTTCATTCCCGGGGCACAGGCCCCGCATCGCCCTCGCGAAGCGGAGGTGATTGCACGTAGGGCGCAGCGCGCGAGGGTTCGCGAAGCGAAGAATAAGCTGGGAGACGCGCTCAAGGAGGAGGGGAATGCGTTCTTCAAGGAGGAGAAGTGGGCGGAGGCGGCGGAGAAGTACCGCAAGGCGGCGCTCGCGGCGGGCCCCCGTCCCGTGTACATGTCCAATCTAGCCGCGGCGCTCCTCAAGCTCAAACTGTAGGTTTCTATATGGCTCGGCTTCCTTGTGTGGAGGTGCTCACTGTGAGCGCTAGGTGGAACTTGGCGGAGAGTGCAGCATCGCGCGCACTTGTGTACGACCCGGAGAATATTAAAGCGCTCTATCGGAGGGCGCAGGCGAGGAAGGAAATGCATTACTTCTTTGCAGCTGAGAACTGTAAGGTTCCCGTCTCGGTTTCATCCCCCAGATTGCTCACTGGCACCTTGCGCGTCAACAGACCTCCTGCGCATCCTCGCCAAAGACGGGTCCAACGCCTCCGCCATCGCCGAGCTCGAGGCAATTGCGGACCTGAAGCGTCAGGGGATACGAAGTGTGGACTCGGAGGACGATGAGGTGTACGAGGACGTCGCGGTCGACGAAGAGGAGTCCGACTCAGAAGACTTCAAGCACAAGGCAAGCGGGATTCCGTGCCGGTTCTACAACCGCGAGGGGTGCACATACGGCACCCGCTGCCGCTGGATGCACGGCCCAGACAGGAAGAGCGTGCGCGACGAGCTGTGAGCAGGCCCGAGCTTAGGCGACAGTGCTTCTGCTGACCGCCGTGTGTACGTGCTACAGGGGCCGAAACGTCTGCATCTACTGGCTGCTAGACGAATGCAAGTTCGGCGACGACAGGTGCACGTATGCGCACGACCGTACCTACCTCCCCGCGGAGGGCTGGTGGGAGGACGAGATGCGCAACGAAATCCTGCTCACCTCGATGTACCTCTCGTTCGCGCAGGCTCCGCGCAGCCGCTTCCCAAGGGCGATGCTCGCAGAGGCGGCGAAGCCAGATCCCTGGCGTGAGGACCTGTGGGTGGACGCCAAGTACGTTGCTCCGACGGCAGAGCAGAAGAACAAGAAGAAGGGGAAGAAGGCGTCGACGAGCCGGGGGCATGGGCGGCGCGCCGGCGGGCGCAGTGCCTTTGGCTTTGGGTATGACGACTATGACGATTATCAGGACCATATGGACGGCTTCTACGAAGAGCTGATGCTGCAGGGAATCAAGCCCTGGGAGGCGGACGAGATGTCCATGGTGAGTGAAACTACACAATTCCATTATGCCGGTTGGTGCACATACTGACTGAGCGATAGGGCGAGCTCGCCGCACTCCATGACGTGCTATACGATGGCTCGTACTGGTAGCCCTGGCCAGCTGACCTACCTGGAATAGTCCAAGCGAACCGCCTCACGTATGAACTTGAGCGTACACTACATTCACCACATAATTCCTGGACTATGGCGTTGTCGACTATGGTTTGCTAATGCAAGTTATGTACACCAGGTTGAGACAGCGGTTCGGCGCGCGCTTGGTCAGTCTGACTCTCAGAGATCTCGAGAGCAGAGTTCTATCCCTCGCTCCGGGAGTTGATAGCGGGTTTACTGAGTATACGTGGCCTATCTAGCATCAAAGGGGGCCCAGGGAATTGCATAGACCCAACTATGCGAGGACAAGGTGCTTTGCACACACGCGATCACATGTTGGAGCTACATAATAAAGAGCGCGACGCGCCGCGCGTGTTTGGGCGCCGTACCTCTTTCACCTTGCTGCCACCAGCTGTTGCCACTCACCTAACGCCGCTACTACCAACTCATCCTGATCCTATAACAGGTGAGCGATTTATGGCACTGGATGAGAGTCACTCTGACGCCAAATTACCGTTCGCTATAGATAATACGTCAATTACCGCAGAAATCGCGACTTGGAAGGTGAGTGGCCTACTTGGTAGCAATAGGTGAACAGCTTTTGACGCAGCCTCGGTGTCACCTAGAGCGTGATCCGCACATACTATAACTATGTAAGCTGCTTTCATATACGAGAAACATATGACGCTCACCTTCTTGCCGTAGTTCTACCATGTCAGCGCGAGCTACTTCCCAGAACTCCAGCGGCGGCGCGGCCGTCTCTCCCCTGCCAGTGGCTAAGACAAAAACCACACCCAAGCCCAAAATTCTCATCATCTCTCTTGAGAAGGACCCCTACTCGGACGAGATGTACGCCCAGCTCTACCGCGCCCTGCGCAAGAACGCGACCGTAATCGAGGTCGCGCACGTCCGCTCCGCGAACAGAGCCCTCTGCGATCCCACCCGTCCCTCCGTCATCCTCGTGTCCGACGCAGCCATCACGCGCCCCAAACATTTACCCCTGTTGAAACGGCTCGTTGAGTACACGCGCGCCGGGGGGCGCGTCGTGCTCGGGATGCAGCTCGGCAAACACTTCCCGCTTGGTCAGGTCGGCGAGTTCTTCCGCCACTGGGGCCTTGATTGGGACAAAGGCTCGAACCCGGCCCACCGTACCACCTTTGGCCTGAACCCAGAAGCTCTACCCGCCCCGCTGGATGCGGCCACGCTCTGTCCGTCAATCAGCATGAATGCGCTACAGGTGAAGAACGCCCCGCGCGAGTGCGCGGTATACCTTCCCACTTCGGCTTCGCGGCTCGAGTCCCTGGTGTTGAAGTCGACACCGATCACAGGCGACAAGGCGGCTGAGAGCCCGGCGGTGTTCACGCGCGTCGGGGAGGGTTACCTAGGGTACGTCGGAGATGTGTACGGCGAGCAAGGCTCGACCCGGCTCATCATCGAAATGTGCGGAGTGAAGATCCAACCAGGGGACCTCGGCTCAGTGAACAGGATGATTGGGGTCATCGTCCACCCTGACCTGACAACGGATCGCGCACATGAGCTGGAAGCGGAGATTCCGCTACCCGCTGCGCCTGCAACTTCGGCGGCGCCGAAACCCACATCTGGGTCTTCGGCGGCTTCAGCCTCGGGCTCCGCATCGTCCGGTAAACCTCCATCTGGACTTAAACCTCTGTCGATATCCGCTCCCGTGTTCGTTCCCGCCGCGCGGGCCCTGCAACGCCCTCGCGAAGCGGAGGTGCTCGCGCGCAAGGTCCAGCGCGCGAAGGTCAGCGAGGCGAAGACCAAACGCGGAGACGGGCGGAAGGAGGATGCGGACGAGCTTTTCCATGAGGAGGAGTGGGTGCAAGCCGCTGAGACGTACCGCGCGGCGGCCTTCACTGCGGGCCCACAGCCCACGTACATGGCGAACCTCGCCTCCGCGCTCTTGAAGCTCAAGCTGTAAGTTCTAATATGCTTTGGCGTCATTACGATGTACTTACGGTGCGTGGTAGGTGGGAGCTGGCGGAGAGCGCGGCATCGCGTGCACTGGTGTATGAGCCGGACCACGTGAAAGCGCTCCTCCACAGGGCGCAGGCGAGGAAAGAGATGCGTAGGTTCAACGCCGCTGATGCCGGTATGTCCTTTTCCCCTCGTTCTCCGGATTACCTACTGATCATATGCGCGTCAACAGACATTAAGCGCATCTTCGCCCAAGGCAAGCCGAATGAAGAGGCGTCAGCCGAGCTTTGGTCAATCGTCGACCTGATGAAACGGGGAATCCGAAGCATAGACTCGGAGAACGACGAGCTATACGAGGACGTTGCGGACGTCGAAGAAGAGTCCGACTCAGAGGACTTCAAGCACAAGGGGAGCGGGACGCCGTGCCGGTTCTACAACCGCGAAGGGTGCGCGCACGGAAATCGCTGCCGCTTCAGCCACGCCCCAGACCGGAAGAGTGTGCGCGATGAACTGTAAGTTCCCGCGGGTCTAACGCGCCAGTGACTCTGCTGATGACGGGGTCGTGTTCAACAGAGGCAGGAACGTGTGCATATACTGGCTGCTAGGCGAATGCAAATTCAGCGACGACAAGTGCACGTACGCGCACGATCGCACATACCTTCCCGCGCAGGGCTGGTGGAAAGACGAGGCGCGGAACGAACGCCTGCTCGCTGCGGTGCACACTACGTTTGCGCTCGTCCCCAGCTTTCACTTCCCGAAGGCGTTGCTCGCAGAGGCTGCGAAGCCGGACCCGTGGCGCAACGACCTGTGGGTAGACGCGAAGTACGTCTCCCCGGATGCAGGGCAGAAGAACAAGAAGAAGGGGAAGAGGACATCGACGAGTCGGGGGCATGGGCGGCGCACCGGCGGGCGCAGTGCCTTTGGCTTTGGGTATGACGACTACGACGACTATCAGGACCACATGGACGACTTTGATGAAGAGCTTATGATGCAGGGAATCAAGCCCTGGGATGACGATGAGATGTCTATGGTGAGTGCAGCTGCGTTGGATCATAGTAGAATATGTAGATACTGACAGAGTGATAGGGCGGGCTCTATGACGCGCTATACGATGGCTGGTAGTTCCCATTTGACCAGCTGCTTCAGCATTCCAAAGGATGGTATAGACTGATCTCAATATACTGTACACTCATTATTGCGTATAATTTACAGAATATGGCATCGTTCGCTCCGACAGTTTACGCGCACGTCCGACTCTCTGAGGCGAGATGCGGTCTGTTTTTCTCAATTTCCATCTTCTCCCTCGACATGCGAGGTAGATATAGGTGGTCTCTCACCTCCTAGGGATCCAAAGGGAGGCCTGAGGTTCCTCGTCGTTCATCCAACCAATGTGTTGCGTGTTACCTCTGGTCGGGGGACGCTTGCTGCTAACACCGAGGTCAGGCTACTTAATGGAGCAGATCTAATCTTATCTAGCTAGGATGATGTGCGCCCACCTCTTCGGCACGGCATCATCCCCACTTCAGTAAGCTTGTCCTCGAACCACTACCATCGCCTGCTGTTCGCTACCTCCGAATCTCTTTCTTAAGGGATAGTGTGGCTCATGTCCTTCTCCTCCATACCCACGGAAGTCGTTGAGCTCATACTGATCTTTGCCGCAGCGGCGAACTCCCCGGAAACTGTAGCGGCGTTCTCACAGACATGCCGGGCGCACAAAGAGCTCGTCTACGGGGCGTCCGACAACCATCTATGGCGTGAAATATTCCTGACGACGTTTGACGACCCTCGCGAGACCGGGGGAGGACCGGGATGGCGCGAAGCGAATGCTCACAAGACCACTCGACAGAAGGAGGTCGGCGCGTTCGACTGGGGTGCAGAATATCGCAAACGCATCTGGACGGCCCATTACGTCGCCCATGAGGCCGACATCCGAGGGCTGAGCGATGAGGAAAGCCTCGCCGACTATCTCAGCCCCGAAGTCGTACGCCGCAACCTCCGCGCGCTTGACGCTATGGTCGGCGTTATACAAACTGCACGCCCCTGCCCGCCTTCTGTCGTCCTCTCTTTCATTCACAGCGACTCGGGCGCGACAGGCCCACTTCCACATCTCCGGGCGGAATACCCCACCTTCCCCCCTCTTCCGGTAGCGCTCCGCCGCAGCTCGGGCACTATCACCGTTGGCCAGACATCCTACGACAGCGAGCAGCTCCTCGGCACGCGGAACATCCCCTGGCTCAAGAACGTCCTCGCTCACGGCTATCCGCCGACCATTGCCGCGCGCTTCTCCGCGAAGAAGTGGGAAGGCGGCGTGGCAGGCCAGTTCCTCGAAGGGGACGAGTTCCGCGAGATGCAGGCCGCCGGGCACCTCATCGCGTGCACGGGCTTCATCCCGATTCCACGCAACGCCGCGCCGCCCGGGTCGCCGGTGGATGGTCCTCTCCCTGAACCGCCCTCAGCCTCGTTCATGTCCGAGGAAGCGCAAAGGAAGCGAGCGCGGAAGCTCGCGCGCATGCGCGTGTACAACATGCGCTACCTCGGGCGCGAGCGCTGCTGGGGCCCGTTCCTACCGTACGAGGACAGGAAAGCGCCGGTGTTGCACTCTGCTCTGGATGACGAGCTCCTGCAGCCCATCCTCGCGCTCTTCCATCCGGGGCACGGAGACGAAGAAGAGGACGAAGACGACGCAGATTACCAGCCCGAACACCATCATCACGGGCATGAGCACGACGATGAAGACGGGGAAGAGGGCGACGCCGATGAAGAAGACGAAGGCGGCTCGGAAGGCGAAGGCGCGGCGGAGGTCGAACCCGCCACCGTTAGGCCGGCATCTTCCTCTGAAACCCCCGCCCTCCCATCACCTGCACAGCTGCGCACGGATTGGGCGTACCTAGCCGCGGTGCGCACGCTCGTCGAGGCTAACCTACGTGAAGCATTTGGAGGCGCCGACCTGGAGGGGCTGTTCTCTCTAGATGGCCTCCGACCGGGCAGCGCGCCGTGGGATGCTAGCCATTACAAGACCAAAGAGCCGGCAGACGATGCTGTCGTGGACGACAAAGGCAAAGGAAAGGAAGTTACTAGCGACGCTGACGAGGTGGAAGGCTGGGATTGGGCGGGCGTTACGGGCGTATGGAAGTCAGTCTGCTCTCGATGTCGCTATACGAATTCCTGACACTGACAACTCCCGCACAGGCGCTGCGTATGCTGGATGGATTATCGAGACCTGATTTGTAAGTCACATCCACCTATCCTCGTCCGCCGCACCCCGCTCACCGTTCGCTCCTCGTACACGCAGTGCACAACGTAACGCCCGCCCCCACATATCGTCTTCAGCCATTGCCGACTGACGCAAGTTCTTTGTGCAGCTCTCCGGCGAGTTCGACGACTCGCGCATGGGCGAAGCCGTGCGCCTCGTCGGCATGACCCTCCGCGTCGCCTCGTACTCGCGCTCCTGCGTGCCCGGGTACGAGCACCTGCCCACGATCCACGTCGTCGGCGAGTCCGACGGCGCGTCCATCGTCGGCCAGCCGCGCAAGATCCACGGCACTGTCAGCGTCATCGCGGACGGGAGCGTGCGCTGGAGCCTGGTGAGTTTCATTCGTTTGTGGGGTGTCCTTGATGGTGTGAGCTCACGTGTAATACAAGCAGTTTTCGTCGCTCGAGGGCGGCGGTGTCGATGAGTGGTCGTCGGAGGGCGTGCAAGTCGGCGGGGTCGGATCTGCGATGGGCGTCCTGGGGATGTGGACCGGGGCGCAGCACGAGCGTATGGATCCGTTGGGTACGTCCTTCGTTACTCCAGCGATGTCTCTCAAATCCGGCGGCTGCTCTTGACTTTGCTAACGGCACTTGGCTCCCGTAAATAGGTCCAACTTGGGCATGGAAGGTTGGTTGAGTACGCCGGGGAAGGTGAAGATGTTCGCGCGTTTCGTTGCTCTCATGTTTTCGCTGCTGTGTTATTTGTTAGAGGTTCGGACTGTAGGATCGGGAAGTAGATGCTGCAAGGTGCGGCGACATGTATGCTCGTGGTGGTGTACAGTGGATTGGATTGGCTACTATTCCGACTATCGTACAGCTCGCGTTGGGGAACGACGGCGGTCATTGGTGCCTGCGCTGGTTCAAGTTGTATTCATGCATTGTCGTAAAACAGCCTCCTCTGCTCAAGTTGTTCCTGTTAGCCTGAGATCAGAGCCGTCTAACTCTCAGTGAGAATGAAAATGCACGCACGTAGGCGTCAGGGCGACTGGGGTCGATCTCATAGAGCTGCATCTCGGTGAGGATGTAGCTGCCAGGCGCGTAGTTCCCCCGCCTCTCCCACGCCTTCCTCTCCGCGGTCGTCTGATCGTAGGGGACCAAGGCCCAGGACTCGTATCCAAACGTCTTGATGTTCATCTCCCGAAGGTAGAACTCGGCCGGGTACGGAATCCCCGCAGCTCTGCCGATGCGCGCGCCGCGCTCGCGGATGCGATCAAGTCGCTTTTGGTTCGCCCACCAGCCGGAGGCGGGGAGGTACGTCTTGTCGTGCAGATACTCGCATGCGTCGCCTTTGGGACATTGGTCCAGCAAGAGCCAGCGGAGGCAGACGTTCCGCCCGCTGTGCGATAGTCCGTAAGGACTGGCTCGGGTTCGCGCATCAGGATGGGTGGACTCACAGCTCGTCGCGGACGTTCTCCGCGGTCGGCGCGTGCCTGTACCGACATGTGGCTCCCTTCGAGCAGCGGTCGTGATTGTAGTCTTTGCACGGGCCTGCGACGCCGAAGTGCAGGCAATCCTCGGAGTCAGACCACTCCGCTATCTCCATCTCGTCCTCTTCCTCGATGGACGCCTCCTGGCGGTCCACGCCGTCTCCGCGCCGCTCGAGAGCCTCGACGACGGCATATTCGGCGAGTGCCTCCTTGTTCGGGGGGTTGAGGGAGATGAGCTTCTGCAAGTCTGCGAAAGCTCGGCTGAGTTACAATACTACATAGCCGAGTAGGCATAAACCCTCTTACCGAGCTTAGCACCGCGGTACCGCTTCAGGTGTTTCCGCGCAATGGCGCGGCGGAAGCGCGCCTTGACATTCGTCGGGTCGTGATATAGCGCTCGGCTTGCTGCACTATGCGCGACGTCCCACCTAGTACAAACACGCAGTTAGCTCCAAACGTGCCCCGACTCCGCATTCAACAGCACGTACAGTTCCAGCTTTAAGAGTGCGGCAGCTAGATTTGATAGGTAGACCGGCCGCGGGCCGTCAGAGGCCGCCGCTTTGCGATAGAACTCCGCTGCCTGCAGATATTGGCCGCACCTGAACCCGACGTTTCCCTGCAGAGTTTCTCAGCACAGAACTCGCAAGCGTGAAGCAGCCCCCTCGTACCATTCCCTTAAAGGTCTCCCCTTTCTTCCGTTTCTCTGCTATCGCCGCCTCGCGTCGTTTGGCGCGTAGCATCACCTCCACTTCTCTGGTACGCTCCACCGAGGGAAGGGGGATCTCCGGCTCGGGCACCGCCCACTGGTCCATGCCGGTGCTTGGGTCGTATGTGGGGGTGTCGGCGAAGACGTTGCGAACACCGAGGTCTCCCGGAGCGACCGCCACCCCGCACATCTCGATCATGAGGCGCGTGAATGCCTGGTCCCAGTTAACTTCCCCGACGCAGCCTATGAAGCCCTGCCCGACGGGTGCCCAGAGGGCCGCTCCCGCGTCCAATGCAACGTTGTATGGTAATCCCGTGCCGCGGTGGTGCTCGCGCGGTGTTGCCCGGCCGTAGACGACGTGCTGCGGCGAAGACGTCTCGATGAGGCGCGCTCTAGCGTCGAAGCCAGGAAAGAGCGCCGCGGAAGACAGCGGTGCGGGAGCGCCGTTGGGGTTCAATGCGTATGTGGCGCCGTGGGCAAACAGACCTGAGATGCTCCAGGGAACGCCCCAGTGACGGAAAAGGGCTGTTGCATGGCGCGGTTTCGGGGAGCCCAGAGAGAAGAACTTCACGCCAATAGCTACTCTGCCGCCGTCGCGGGTGTATTCGACAAGCATAGGGATGAGGTCCGCATACTTCCGTTGACATAGCTCATCGTCCGCGACAATAACTGCTTGAGGGCGAGGCGACGCGTGCAGGAGCTCGAGGAACTTGGAGCGACTTTGAACCACTTGTACAGCCGCGTTCTTCTCAAGACCGTTGAATAGTTGGTCGTGTGTCATACGAACGAGGCCATCATTGGATAGGTATAGAACCATGATTGTCGGCAAGTTGCGATCCTGGCAGCAGCACAATACAGCAGAAGGTTAATCGACTTGGGATTCTAGAGATCGCCCGTCTGAATGGCGCACCTCATTGAGTGCGGCCCCCGCTGAGCCTGAGGTCGGTGTAGAGCAGGAATCCGTGCGGCTGTTCATCCGTGTAGACATCGTGCGGAGAACAAGGTCTGCGAGGGTTTAGTACACTGTCCTTACCCGAGTATAATTGGGAAACCTACTATCTTTCGTGACGTCTTCTCAGGTTTCCCAGCTGTGGTGACTGGGACAGGCAGTAATGGCCAGATGTTACGAGACGGTGAGTGTAGGTAGCGACTCCAGAGGAGAGATGAGAAGGTTGATAAGCGGCCGTCTAGCCGACACTGAGCATCCTACCCAAAGAGGTGATTCGCGGTACCAGGCAGACTATCGCAGTGCGCAGGAAGAAGGTTGATCTCAAGTGCATTGCTTTGAGTTCTCCATGTCATGTCAATGTGTTTCGGACAGTACACTTATGGAGACGTACAGGAGGAACATGCGCCAATCATGGCGTCACAAGCGCCATCTGGACTACCACCGAACTAGACGCATTATAGGGCCAATTCGGTGTAATACGCGGTGCCGGCGGGGGATATTATGCATTATCGTCGAGGCGTCGGTGAAGCTCGAGCTGATCCTGATTGCGAAGTGTGAGTACATAGCCACCACATTTACACCAGCCACGACGCTGAACACTCACATAGGCATCCGGGTCATCGCGATCAATACCGTAGAACCGCATCTCGTCCCAGACGTAGCTGTACAGGGGCAGGTCGCCCCGCCTCTCCTGCGCCTTGCGCGCCTCCATCGTCGGCGCGAACGGCACGAGCGCCCACGACTCGTAGCACCACGGCTTGGGGTGCATGTACTGGATGAGCAGCGTCGCGGGGTAGGGCCGCCCGGCGAGCGCAGACATGCGCTCAGTATGCGCGCGGATGCGCTCGAGCCGTGTCGTGTTCGTCCACCACCCGGAGGAAGGGAGGTACGTTTTGTCATGCGCGTACGCGCACGCGTCACCCTCCCCGCACGTGTCTAGGAGCCAGAACAGGCACACGTTGCGACCGCTGCGTATGGGTGAGTGCGGTCCATCACGGACATTGTGGCGGTGCTGTACTCACAGCTCGTCGCGGATGGTGTATATACCCGTGGGCGAATGCTTGAAGGGGCACTTCGTGCCTCTCGGGCACCCATCTTCTATTGTATAGAAGCTCGGTTTCCTGTTATAGTTAAGATAGACGCCCGTTTCCGTCTCTCGCGCGCGTCTCCTATTGACTCGAGTCTTTCTACCACAACACGGTGTTGAGAGAACTCTCCTGACTTTCCCACCTCGCGCAAGCAGCTTTTCAATGTATCTTCCTGTGTGAACCTAGACTGAGCGCTCTCTACGCCCTCGACCGCGGCTACGGAACACGCACTGGGACTCAGCGCCCAGTCCTTGGCACTGCGCGATCTCTCTCCGGGTTGCCCGGCAGGATCCCCTTTCTCAAGAATGTCTGTGGCTTGACCTATACGCCCACCCCATCCGGCCCACAACCTGCTCTAAGATCAATACTATTGGTGCGCCCTCGAGGATTTTGGGTCTGAGCCCGGCCCGTTCGGGGTGCTTCAGTCTTGGGCGTCATGGGCGCGCGATGGCGGTTCAACCGCGCCACCGACGCGTCGCGGCCGCCGTTCCTCGCGTCGCTGATGCTCGGCGCGGGCAACACCGGCGGCAACATGACGTCGGCGTCCCTGTGCTGTGGGCCGCCGTTGGCGACGGACTGACCGCCGTTCGAGCTGCATCAGCCAGTGAGCTTGACCATCGGAGCCTGCTCATGCGTGTTCCTCTACTATCCTCCTACCTGAGAACTCGATGCCACCTCCGCCTCATCCGGTTCGTGTGGGTGACTCTCTGTCTGCAGAGCAGCACCGATCGAGGGCACGCCAGAGGTCAAGACACAACCGGGAAGAAGAAGCGGCAAACGAAGTGTCCCTACGCCGCCGTCCGAGGCGACGGCCCGCAGCTGATCAAGAGAACCTCCCGCCGTCCTCTCCAAGGACACCAAGACCCCAGCAGCTCCCATTGCAAGACACAGTTGTCTCGGTGGCAGCGAGCGGTACCACCGGTCGTCTTCAAGAGTGTCGTCCCGTGCCCCTCCATTACGAGTTCGTGCCTTACGCCGCCCCGACGCGGACTCGACGTACCTCGAGGCCCAGGGAGCACTATGCTGATACTGGGCCTCGAGAGGATCAGGGTGGGCACTATGCCCGCCCGCCTGCGCATTCCCCGATCGAGGATCACGGCCGTCTCGGACAACCCACTGCCCGCCTGGCACCATCACGCCGTGCAGACGAAGTACCCCGTGCACCTCCTTCCCAGAGTACTCCAGCAGCGAGCAACCTCCCGGATGGTAAGTCTCAAGCTATG
Source organism: Trametes villosa (assembly GCA_002964805.2). Taxonomy (NCBI): domain Eukaryota; kingdom Fungi; phylum Basidiomycota; class Agaricomycetes; order Polyporales; family Polyporaceae; genus Trametes; species Trametes villosa. The sequence goes on along the minus strand of PUDQ02000056.1, from coordinate 210,819 downwards.
CATAGACGGGGTTACTCTGATACTGACGTTCGAGCAGCGCCTTCATCCGTTCAGCGACCACCTCGGCGTGCTCCCCATCGTGGACATGCTCAGGCTGTCCCATTGGCCCGCAGGCCGTATGTTGAAGCCCGCATGGTGAGACATGACCTGGGGCGCATGGACGTGGAGTGCCCCTCTTGCCACGCTCTTCATTGGGCTGCTGAGCGTCTCGCGACCAGCTCGGCCGTGCACCCGCGCTTTGGGCTATGTTGCGATAGCGGTCAAGTGCAGCTTCCTTCATACCCTGAACCTCCTCTCGCTCTGCGCAACCTCTACGTCGGTGACTCCCCTCAAGCTCGAGAGTTTAGGGAGAACATCCGCCAATACAACGCCGCATTCGCCTTCACCTCGCTTGGCGTTGAAGTAGACGAGTCAGTCAATCGTCATACGGGTCGCGCTCCATACGTCTTCCGCATCCACGGAGAACTCTGCCATCGTTCGGGCTCGCTTCTCCCTACAGAAGGTCGCCCCCCTGTCTTCTCTCAGCTGTACATCTTCGACCCTCGCATGGCCCTTCAAGAACGTACCAGACGCAACGCGAACCTGCGGCCTGACACGCTGCGTCGCCTTCAGCAAATGCTCTTGGCCTCCCACCACTACGCTCGGGTCTACAAGCACGCCTATGAAGTCCTCTCGCTGCACGACAACTCTGCTGATGTCTCGGTCCGTCTGGTAGCCAACACAGAACGTGACCGGCGCCGGTACAACCTGCCGACCGCAGATGATGTCGCTGTTGTACTCCCCGGGATGGGGGAACCTCCTGCAAGATCGAGCGGTCGTGACATCATCCTCCGCTTCCGTGCCGGTCCACTACAGCGCATCAGCGAGACACACCCAGCGTACACTCCTCTTCACTACACTCTCCTCTTCCCTTTCGGCACCCATGGATGGCACTGGGATCTCTATCTCGAGGACGGCCGCCGTCGTCTCTCACAGACCAGGTTCTGCGCTTATCACATCCAGGTATGTCAAATGTGTACTTCCCCTTATAGAGCTCACTCTCACAAAAAATGATGTAGGTCCGCGACAGCGAGTTCTCTACCATCCTGCGAGGCGGCCGTCTCTTCCAGCAGTACATCGTCGATATGTGGGCGTCTGCTGAACAGAGCAGGCTCCGCTACCTACGCGATAATCAGTCGCAGCTCCGTGCAGCGGTTTACAGCGGTCTTCAGGACGCCTTGCGCGGTGGGCAGGACGTGAGCCTTAGCGACCTCGGCCAGCTGGTGGTTCTTCCCTCCTCTTTCACCGCCAGCCCACGATACATGCAGCAACTCTTCCAAGACGGCATGGCCATCGCTCGCTACTTCCGCAACATTGACCTCTTCCTCACGATGACCGCGAATCCGCGGTGGCCAGAGATCGAGAGAGAGCTTCTCCCGGGACAAGATCCGAGCGACCGCCCCGATCTCATCGCCAGGGTGTTCAACCTCAAGAAGAATGCTCTCATCCAGGAGATCCTCCGTGATGGGATCTTCGGTCACGCCGTCGCACACATCTACACGATCGAGTTCCAGAAGCGAGGTCTTCCCCATATGCACCTTCTCATCTTTCTGGACCGCCGCGACAAGCTGCTGGATCCCGCTGCTGTGGACTCAGCCATCCGAGCGACGTGGCCAGATCCGGTTACCGAACCACTGCTGTTCGAGACGGTCAAGGCGCGCATGGTTCACGGCCCGTGCGGTGCTCTCAATCTCTCCGCTCCTTGCATGGAGAACGGCAAGTGCACCAAGAACTATCCCAAGGCCTTCCAGGAGTACACCTCGCTGAACCAGGACGGATATCCCCTGTACCGACGTCCCAACGATGGCCGGGCGTATATGGTCAACCAACACGCAGTCGACAACCGCTGGATTGTACCTTACAATCCCTACCTCCTGGTGCGGTACAACTGTCACATCAACGTCGAATGCTCAGTGACTTTCGCCTCGGTCAAGTACGTCACCAAGTACATCCACAAGGGCCACGACTGCGGAACTCTTGAAGTTCATCGCCACGACGAGATCAAGTCTTACATCGACGCTCGATACGTCTCTGCACCAGAGGCAGTCTGGAGGACGTTTCACTTTGGCCTTCACGAACAAAGCCCCACCGTGGTGCACCTCCAGATTCATCTCCCAGGACAACATCTGGTGGCGTACAACCCAGACGAGGATCCGCGCGTAGTCTTGAAACGCGCCGCGCAAGAACGCACAATGCTCACCGCGTTCTTTGAAGCATGCGCAAGCGAAGACGTCGGTCCCATCGCACGCCAGTACACCTATCAGGAGCTCCCCCAGCACTTCGTCTGGAATCATAACCTCAAACGCTGGACGGTGCGGCAGCGCGGGTTCGCCTTGGGGCGGCTCTACTTCGTCTCGCCCAATGCGGGTGAACGCTTCTATCTGCGTCTCTTGCTCACGGTGGTCCGGGGCCCCACATCCTTCGAGAATCTGCGGACAGTTAACGGAAGGGTCTATCCCTCCTTCTACGCCGCGTGTCTAGCCCGAGGTCTCCTTCAAGACGATGGCGAGTGGCGAGACTGTCTGCAGGAGGCTGCTGAGATGCAAACCGGGACCCGACTTCGCCACCTCTTCGCCACGCTCCTGCAGTTCTGCCACCCCGCACGCCCAGACGTTCTGTGGCACGACTTTCGGCACAGCATCTGCGACGACCTCCGACACCGCCTGACTACGCTTGGACGGCCGAACGTCTCGGATGAGGAAGTGTTTGACTACGGTCTTTTCCTTCTCGATCAGATCCTGCGCGAACATGGCTCCTCTCTCCATCAACATCCTGGAATGCCTCTGCCTTCTCACAACTGGGCTGCGGAGGTCGAGAACCCCTACATCGCTGAACAACTCAACTACGACCCACAGCAGCAGCGGCAGCAGGCACAAGAGCAGGAGAGGCTCCTGAACGCAGATCAACGGTCCGCATTCGGCAGGATTGTGAGCTCGGTTCTTGACGCAGAGCCGCACCTCTTCTTCGTCCATGGGCCCGGTGGTACGGGGAAGACCTTCCTATACAGCGCACTGTGTCACAAGGTAAGACACATTACTTCTCAGGCTCTGTACAAACTCTAACTAATGTTTACACCAGGTACGCGGAGAAGGTCTTATCGTCCTCTGCGTAGCTTCGTCGGGTATCGCCTCGCTCCTCCTGGAAGGCGGACGCACCGCGCACTCAATGTTCAAGATTCCTGTCAAGAGCTTGAGCTCGGATTCTACCTGCGCCATTCCGAAGGACAGCCCTTACGCGGCCATGCTCCGTCAAGTGCGTCTCATCATTTGGGATGAGGCCGCCAACCAACACCGCTGGGCGCCGGAAGCCGTAGACCGCACACTCCGTGATCTGCGCAACGACGACCGCCCCTTTGGTGGTGTCACTGTCGTCTTTGGAGGAGACTTCCAGCAGATCCTTCCGGTCGTCGTCCGAGGATCCCGGGAGGATATTGTCGACGCTTCGCTACGCCGGTCCCATCTATGGCAACACATCGAAGTCATCCACTTGCGAGAGAACATGAGGCTTGCCCGCAATGAAGACAACAGCTACTTTGCTCAGTGGCTTCTGGACGTCGGCCATGGACGGGTGCACGAGCACAACGACTCCTCACAAGTTCGTCTTCCATCGCATATGCTCAGATCCTCCAACGTCGACACGCTCATCGACTCGATCTACGATGGTCTGTCTTCTCAGGCCCCCATTCCCCCACCCAATTACTTCCTCAATCGCTCCATTCTCTCCGCACGCAACGAGGACGTCGACGACCTCAACCAGCGCGTACTAGACCGCCTTCCAGGTGAAGAGCAAGTCTTCTACTCGGTCGACTCAGTTGTCTTTGAACCCGGAGCCGATCAAGAGGAAGACGACACCGGGTACCCTCCAGAGTACTTGCGTTCTCTCAAGGCGGCCGGCATACCTCTCGGGGAGCTACATCTGAAGGTCGGTTGCCCGGTCATACTGCTCCGCAACCTCGCGCCATCCCGGGGCCTGTGCAACGGGACACGGATGATAGTCCGCCGCATGTCTAACCGGGTTATCGAGGTCGAGCTCATAGGAGGGTCGCACCACGGAGAGATCGCGCTCATACCTCGGATCGTGCTCACCCCGGCCACTAGCGGGGCCAACTTCCCCTTCAAGCTCTCCCGTTGTCAATTCCCCATACGCCTCGCGTTTGCCATGTCTATCAATAAGGCTCAAGGACAATCACTCAAGCATGTAGGACTTGACCTTGTTAAGGCCGTGCGGGCTTTAAGTCCGGAACCGGTCGGAGTTGACAGCTCCGAAGCGTGGGAAAGCGGAGCTCCGAACTCCGAAGGCGCGGGAAAGCGGACCTGGGCTTCGGAGGTCGGACTTGTCGGACGTAGCGGAGCGGAGGTCCGAACGGAGGCCCACACAAGGGAGGACTTCAGCGAAGCTATTAGCAACGCCAGAGACCCTTGCCACTTGTCCTCAGATTTCGGAGGTGGACAGGTCCGATGTCCGGAGGTCCGACGCCGGAATGTCGGACTTACCGGACTAGGAAGGTCGGAGCTACCGGACGACAAGCGGAGGAAGCGGAAGAGATAGATTCAGAGGGGAGTAGAACGAGTGTATGAGGTAACGATATGGGTAACGAGTCAACGAGATGGGAAACGAGATATCCGAACTGAGTAGCTACAACATACCAGCTACGTATATATAGACTACGAGCTAATTGTTATGCCACAACAATAAGAGCGGACTAATAAGGAAGGTGAAAGCGGAATAGGGTCGGAAGTCGGGGAAGACAATAAGGCTATTGTTCTAATCGGAATTGAAGCGGAAAAGCGGAGTAAGTAAGTCCGAAAGTCGGACAAGCGGAGTTAAGTCCGATAAGTGCGGAGTAAGCGGAGTTAAGTCCGATAAGAGCGGACTTAGCGGACCAAAAGCGGAGTAAAAGCGGAGTAAAAGCGGACCAAAGCGGAGTTGAGTCCGCAGGTGTCGGAGGTCGCACGGGGCGTAACAGACCTTCGCATTCCTGTATTCACTCATGGACAGCTTTACGTCGCCCTATCCCGAGCTAGCTCCCCTTCACGCATTCAGATACTGTTACATCCCGATAATAACGGTACTACCACTAACATAGTGTATCCCGAGGTGCTACTAGATTAGAGGCCCCTTTCCCTGGCATCTGTCACTAGAATACTCGATATCTTACGCATTTTCCTCTCCTAAGACACTACTATACACCAGTACCACCTTTCATCTACTGCTCTGACACTTCTAACAAGTTTTGTACAGGTAAGAGTGCGAGGGGACAACACTGTACCAGTAGTTGCAGTCACCGTACAGTGTACCGTGCTACAACGAGTTACCGGCGTCTAAAGCAGCGTAGCAATAGACCACCTTCAAAATGTAGCCCGGGGCTTTAATTGCTAAGCAGTATTGACGCTACAGCTCACTTCTAATCGATATAAAGGACCTCTATAAGCGTAGATCTTATAGCTTCTCCAAGTTCCCGCGAATACAAATGACTTTATAGACTTCGAGCCAGTAGGCGCCGGTCTGTGACGGGTGGGGCCTTTCATTTTGTGGCTGACCGCTGGAAACCTATTTTACCCCATATGTAATCAAGGGTAAGAAAGCGATTAGAACGAGTTTCTAAGCCCGTACGTGCGCGGGACGCGCTCGATTATTCAACGTGACCGCAAACTGTGAGGATTTTGTGACGTGACCGTGGTCACCTCTCGGCGTCAAAATCTTGAAGCACCCCGAAACAGCCGCTCGACTTATCCCCGGACCCGTATATCGCACTGGCTCAGTGCAAAACCCCGTGGCGAAGACACGGGAATGTGCTAGTCTTGGTTGTAGTCCCTGCACGGCGCAGCCTCAGACTCGCTTCCGTGGTGATTGAGGTCTTCAGAGTCGGACTGCTCGTCCACCTCGAACGCGTCCTCGACCTCCTCGGGCCCCGCCTCGCTATGGTGGATCGGCCAGTCGACCTCGTCCCCGCGCTTCTCGAGTTCGTCGAGGATCTCAAACTCGTGGAAGCCTTCCTTGTTCATCTTGGTGCGATCGAGGAACAGAAACTTTTGGAGATCTACATGCATGCGAGTTGGTGCGAACTCCGAGTCACGATGCTCGTGCAGCTGCTCACCTAGCTTGGCGGCGCTGTATCGCTTCAAATGTTTCCTAGCGATAGCTCGGCGGAAGCGCGCCTTGGCGTGGGTCGGTTCGTGGTACAAGGCCCTCCCCGCGGCGCTCTGGGCGATGTCCCACCTAGATACGGGGCGAGTCAACAGGCATACCGGGAAACTAGGCGGGTATATGCATACCGTTCTAGCTTCAAAAGCGCGGCGGCCAAGTTCGCCATGTATACGGGACGGGGACAGTCAGCCACCACCGCGCTCCGGTATGACTTCGCTGCCCCGAGATAGTCCCCTGCTTTGAACTTGACGTTTCCCTGATGGACTCTTTGAGCAGGTTTTGGACAAGGGACGGGGATATACGCACCTCGTTCTTGTGTTTTTCACCCTTCTTGAGTTTCTCCGCACGCGTCTCCGCGCGTTGCCTAGCCCGCAGTACGACCTCAACCTGCCTCGTGCGCCCCGGCGGGGGGAGAGGGATCTCCGGCTCTTGTACGGCAGATTCAAAGTCCTCGAGATAAGTGCGAATGCCCAAGTCTCCCGGGGCGACCGCGACGCCGCACATCTCGAGCGTCAGCCGCGCGAGGGCCTGTTCCCAGTCAATGTCCCCGACATAGCCAAGGAAGCCTTTCCCGACACGCGCCCACGCGGCCGCGGCGGTGTCTAGCCCAACGCTGTAAGGCCGCCCTTGGTTTTTGCTGCCCTCACCGGGTGTCACCCGGCCGTACACCACCTCTCCCGGAACGGACGTGTAGATGAGATTCGTGGCGGCGAAGAAGGCAGGGAAGAGCGCGGAGGGAGATAACGGTTCGGGAACGCCGCGGGGGTTCAGCGCATAGGGTTTCTCAAGGCAATCTGGGAAGCCCATACTCCATGAGACACCCCAGGGGCGGAAGAACGTCTCCATGCGACGATAGTCCAGGGACTCGCTGAAAGCCGCTCCCAGAACTACTCTGCCACCGGATTTTGCGTACTCGATGAGCCTCCGAAGGAGATCGGCGTATTTGGCCCCGCAGATGAGATTGTCTGCCACGAGTACCGCTTGGGGACGGGGAGATGACTGCAGGTGCTTGAGGAATGTGGGACTGTCTTTGAGTAGATGGACGTCCGCGTTCTCCTCTAAGCCGTTCATCGCCTGGGTGTGCGTGATACGAATGGGAAGGTCCTTTCCGAGCTTGAGGATAAGAACTGTTGGGCGCTGAGGCGGTGAGTCCTCGATGACGGCCTTCGAGCCCTGTTCAGTTATGCCGGACGCTCGCAAAAAGCACTCATAGGAACGTACCTCCTCTTCTACGGCCTTCGACGACCCTAAATCTCCGGACGACTGCGGCGCGCTCGACTGATCTTCTAGGAGGAATGAAGAAGGGGTCTTCCCAAGTGAAGGATGCGGACCGCCAGCGAACCCAGAACCATTCGGGTGGATATATGCGCCGGACGTGATTGCTGAGCCAGTTCCTTCAGCGACCTCGGCGACCCCGCACATTTCCAGCAACAGCTTCGTTGATTCCGGCCCTCCGCTGAGGTTCCCGGCGTAGCCGATATACCCGCGCGCAAGAGGTGCAAAGGCGGCAGGGATCTCTACATCCAGGATCGGGATCCCCTCGGCCGTCTTGACAGGCGTGTGGGAATATCCTGATGATGAGACATAGACGGCAGAGCCTGTTCCGACATCCTTGATTTGCTGGGCTTTCGTGCTGAGCGTAGGTGAGAGACTATCCTCAGAAAGAGGCTTGGGTACGCCGTTCGGATTGAGTGCGAAAGTCGAGTTGGAGAGCATTCCGCGGTCCCAGAGCATGCCAAAGCGGCGAAAGAAGGGGGAGACCTCGAAGTAGGGGAAGTGCGCGCTGAAACGCACGCCGAAGACTACCCGGCCTCCATCAGCAAAAGGGGAGATCGGCGCTAGCGCGCTACAACGCGATATGAAGGAGATAGCGCGATATAGACGCTCATCGCCTGCGGCGGACGTACTGAACGCCGCTACATTACTTTACAGTCCCAAGTCGCATACCACGTAGCCTGTAAGTCTCAATCTCGCGATACCTTGATTCTCTAGATCGTTGTAATGCCTAAGCCGCATACGACTTTTGAATAGCACAGGCTACAGGATGCTACCCTAGACACTCAGGTGAAAGCTTACCACACCCCTACGCAACTCCCACCGAGCCAACGTTGCGCAAACCCTCCTGGATTCGAAGAGGCCGTGGCTAAAGCGCTAACATTTGGGATGCGAAGATACGCGCGCCGGGTTCATTCGACTGGTTAATGTGAGCGCGTATGACATACGAGATCCCGGAGGCTGCTTGGAGAGGGACGGTGCCCTTTACAAGTTGACGTCGCGGCGGAGGATCGAGGGATGAGGCACCCATAATGACGTATGACGTCACCTGGCCATCCCTCACTTGACCGCATTTAGCCGGTTCGCTCGAGAACGACTATGATATTCTACGCTTCCCAGCTCCCGCCGCCGAAAGGCTTCCCTATAAATACCCTCCACCCTGCTCGTCAAGAGGCAGACCCTCCTTCTCTCCTCCCACCACCATCTAGCTTCCGTGATACAGCACTGATACAGCCTCCCCGACGCTCTACCTCTACATGGCCCCTCGGAGACTGCCGCTTGGCTTCTCGGCTTCGCGTGCTCTGGTACTAGTCCTTTCGGAATCAAGTACGACCGGCCTCCGCACCTGATGCAAGCAAGCATCGACGGGTGCTTCATTGATGGACAAGGGAGAGGGCCGGGACTCGTCAACTGGTGAGTTGTGTACGCATATATGCGCATATACGCGCATATACTCACATTTTAGTCCAGGGTCCGCCATACTCGCCCACAATACAGTGTTTTGAACGTCACCGACGTCATTCGCGTGAGTAGTGTTTGCCCTCTTTCGATTGATAAGGCGCTGAGTGCCCGCAGGGGTTCTTTCTCGGCACGCCGCTGTTGCAACGTTCGAACGCCGCCGGGCAACAGCCTGCTTCCTGCTGTGAGACCTGCTTACCTACGCGCTCTCTGACGCAACTGCACAGGGCCTCCGTTTGCCTCCTCGAGTCTCTCTCTTACACTCACCCGGGTACGTTTTGGCTCTACGCTCCGTCCACTATACTGAGATATCCAATCACCAGCCTGATCTCGCACTCCCACTTCGAGTCTGGCCCGCCCAACTGCCGTACATATGTGTCGCCCGACTTGCGCGATGGTCCACATCAGGGCCCTGTTGTAATATTATTCTCATTAAAGATCTCGCATTTTTGCTGCATCATATGCATGGCGCGCACCTCGCGCCCGCCGAGCTGTGCACCGTGTGGTACTGCGGAGGCATGCTCTCGCCTGTGCATGTAGCATCCGCGCGAACATGTGAATTGTGCTATAGTATCGCTAGCAAGAGAATGCGGCGCGCTACAACGCTTGGCACCACGAGATACAGAGCCCCTCAGAAAGCTACAGTAACCTACGCGTAGTGCTACAGCACGATACAGGACCGTAGGCGAGAGCCTGTCTCCCGCCACAGGTTGTCACGCCACCTCTTGTAGCATCCTGGGGCCCGATACGCTGAGCTAGTAGAGCCCATGGATTCGCGTCAGCAATCAGTCTTGGACTACGGATGCTACAGCGTACTACTAGAGCGATAGCGTCTTATAGCTCTCTATATCATTCACACCCACTTTGCTGATGTCCCGCCCGAGCATACTCGACGAGCGCCTCTAGAAAATCGGCATGCGCGGCCTCGGTGATGCTTGCGTCGGCAACCAGGACCGCCTTCGGAGGTGGAGAGAGCGACAGGTGCTGTAAGGCCTCTTCAGTGTCGCGGGCTTCCAGGAGGTCGGAGTGTTGGCGCAAGCCGTCGTAGAGCTGGCGCTCCGTCGTCTGCAGGTAGTTGTCTCGCAGGAAGTACAGTACGAGAACCATGGGTCGCCTAGCATCTTGTGGTTGTGTAGCTCGTACCACAGACATGATGGAGAGGGGAGTCAGTCCGAGAAGAGGAAAGCAGGGGAACTATATCAAAGAATTCCGGAGCGACAGCGTGACGGCGGAAGCTCCTCAGGTTGATCGGCGACCCTTTTCGGGAGCACAGGGCCCTCCCGAACCTGTGTGCTTTTCTCGTTTCCAATTCATGATGGGACGGCGGCGGATGTTCATGACGGTAGAGCGAAGCAACAGGTCATGTACACAGCTGCCAAGCACCGTGGGCGTCCTCTCGACATCAAAACGCCGATATGTGGCTGTGCGCCACCAACGAATTCGTCGAAAACGGTGATTGGCCACGCATCAGCAAAAGGGGGGCACTCCCTGTAGACGCCTGCAGTACGCTGTAGGAAAGGTAGTACTTCATAGCATTCTCAGTCGAAGAGGATGAATTATAGTCTATCGATTATCTATGAAGTCTACACATCGAGTGCTCTGCAAGACGTCGCACCACAGCCTGTAGAGGGCTACAACATCTCGCGCGGGGAGCTATATCACCTTGGAGCTATCCGCGCGCGTCTTTCATCGGCTGGCAGCCCTCAGAGAATCCCAAGTCGTACTCTTTTTGATGCTCGCACACCTCCAAGTAATAAGTGTGCGCGAGGGAAGGAGCAGGAGATGAGGTCGCTTACTCCAAAACGTTCGTTGGCCTGGGATGCTACCACCACCTAGATGAAGGGAAACAGAAGTGCGCGCCGTCAAGCCAGGACAAAAGCCGAACTGCAGAGCCTCAAACTGATCGTATTCAGATACGTCGTATTCTTCTCATAATATATACCCCCATTCCACCTCAACCCTAGGTCAATCACTGGCAAGAAGCAGGCACGGTCGAGTCGTCCTGGTGGTTCGCGGCGTTCACACCGAGACCGCGAGAGGCGAACGCCTTCCAGAGCGTGCAGAAGTTCGCCCCGTTGAAGCGGTTGGCGTCGGCCTGGATCCAGGCGTCGCGCGCCGACAGGACTTTCAAAGCGGATCAGCGCTGGCGTACAAAGGGGGTGGAACGCAGACATACACGTCGGGTTGCACGGCTGGAGGGGGAGGGCGTCGAGGAAGAGGTGGAGGAAGACGGTGTTTCCGCCGGTGGTACTGTACGCGCGACTCGTCAGCACGTCAAAGAGGACAGTTGAGGACAAAGCATACGTGGGATCGGTGTGTGCCGTGGCTGAGAAACCGTGTACACCGACAAGGGCAGCATAGACGTTGTGGAGTAGGTTCGCCCAGACCTCACCGATAGCTAACATCCCATGCATGTCAGCGTATACGCGGAGCACAGGAGCACAGAGTGGACATACCGTGGACCTCGGTCAGCGTCTGCAGGCTCGAGTACCTCAGAGGGTTCACGGTCCTAAGGAAGATCGACCATTATGAGTACTTGCGCCATTTCCTAGGGCGTGCCGAACTCACGGGTCTGTCGAGTAGGGGTGGCTGCGGATACCAGCAGGGTTGTTGATCACATACTGACCCAAGACGAAGTCCACGATCGTCCCGTCCTTGTGCTCCGTCCACCTTCCCCACTCGCGTCAGAGCGACGCCCATAACGAACAGACGACACACTCACTCGGCGTTCGCGTCAGACCAGCCCTCGCCCATGCCGCCGGCCTCCGTCGTCTGCAGGCAGCGCCCGGTGCCGCCGCCGGTGAGTCGGTTCGTGATACCGTGCGTGTTCTCATGCACCACGATGTCGTTCTCCAGCGCGCCATCCCGCCGCGGGTTCGTGTGGTCCCACAGGAACATCCGCATCCGTCCGCTCTGTCCGTCCGGCGGCGTCGAGAAGTCCGCTACAGTTCGTGCAGCGTTCCCTCAGCATCATTTCGAACTCCCCAGTCACACAGCACAACCTCGACTGTGACTCACCGTTGTCGAGCCCGGCGGAGTCCTGCACGGAGACGGTGACGCGGTCGTTGCCCTTCCCGCCCTTCCCGAAGTTATTGTTCTGGAAGTTAAAGCCGGCCTCGGTGAAGCCGTAGAGGTACGAGATGTCGTGCACGGTGTTGACGAGGTAGAACGCGTTCGTGCGCGCGGCGTCGATGTTCACCGCCGCGGTCGGCGCCTGGTTTGCGTCCTGCGTAAAGATGAAGTTGAGCCCGGCGGACGACTCCGAAGTCGTGTTCGTCTGCGCGCCCTTGAACGTCACGACGTTGTTCCCGCTGTCCGGCATAGATCAGTAGATGTCTTGGGAAAGGGGGAAAAGGGGGGATGCGTACGCGGTCGCGGTGGTCGACGTTGTGCCGTCGTTGTGCCAGCCGTCGGGGGAGGCAGCGAGATTCTGCGGATCAGTGAGGACCTCAAAGCCCTCGGTCAAGATCTCCTTTGTGATCGGGAGCACGCGGTACTGCAATCCCAACTGTTAGCCATCACAGAGGGTGTGTGGGGAGGCAGCGCGGCCCACCGAAGCCTTCGCGACGAAGTCCGTCAGCTGGACAAGGTCCCCGGTGTGCGCGTCGACGAAGGCCTCAAACCACGCGCCAGTAGTCTCGTTCTCAATCTGCATGACGTGCGTGAGGGCGAGCGAGCCGTCCTTCTTCGCGACGAACTCGAGCGTGGCCGGGTGCTCGTTGAACTTGCCCGACAGCTTGCTCTCAGCTATGGAGATCGCGTCTGCGAGGGCGATGGAGGGCGTAGTGGATGGTACCTTCGCTGTAATAATCATGAGTACATACGCACAATGAATTTAGAAAGATGGCTTACACGGGGTGATGAAGGACGAGCCAAAGGAAACGACCTTGTTTGCCTTGTTGAAGACCACGTTCGCTACAGCGTTCGCGATAGATACCCCGTTCTGCGAAACATGACATGGTGAGTACCGAGCACGTCCCCAGTGTAACGACAGCATGACATACTATCGTCTGCTTCACGAAGGCGTGGTGTGCGACGTCATTCTCGAAGCTTGTCCGGAAGCCGACGGTATCAGGGTGGACATTGAGTCGCGACTGAACGAAGGACACTGTCGCATCCTTCACGTCAAACTCGTCACGAGCTGAGAGCGGGTGCGCAACCCCATCGACGCCGAATGTCTGTAGCAACATCCATGTAAGCGACCGGTCACAGACATAACCTCTGTAAAAAAAGAACTCCACTGACCTCGAAAGAGGACTCGGGGTGGAAGCTCTCAACGACCAGACCCGAGCTGATCTCGCGCTTCTGTGTGGTGGTGTGCTTCAAGCTGCCGGTGAACGGGGCGGCGGACGCAGTAGTAGCAAGCACCACAGCCAGAAGAACGGACTTGAAGAAGCCGTTAGAGAACTTCATACTGGAGCGTCGTCGTCGTAGGGCGTGTGAAGGAGGTCGACTTGAGGAGGAACCAGGACTCGCCAGAGAGTGGTCGCCTGGAGCAGCGCATCACGCAGTCTCCCAGTATTTGTACTCGCAGGCGAGCATGCGTAGTGGATGGCGCAAGATACGGTGACGCTGACCAGCAAGAACGAGACGGGTATGCCGCATGGTCGTGCATTGTTCCTTGGGAAAACGGCACACCGTCCACGCTGTGCGCACAGAGACTGCTGCAGGCTCCATTTGCTGCCGATGACCAAGTCAGGGCATCACAGCCATTCATGCGCGGCCTGTGGGAGGCTGGAGCATGGCGGGTGCTTCTTCGAGGATCAGGTGGGCGCGCCATGGAAAAGGATGCTGTGAGATATGCCTAGTTAGGCTGTTCGGGCGCGAGCACGCGTTGAGCGTGGTGTCCGACAGTGCAATTGTGAACGAAGATGTGCATTCGCGCTTCGGAAGCCGATACGGGAGCACGCCCTCGGAGAATACGGAGCTTCGCGAATATGCCTCGGAAGACTTCTTTTCGGCTTGGCGTTCTATCGGAGAAGAGTGACTATGGCCGTCGTAGTCCTTTGAGCTTCAGTCCGTCCGGTGAATGGGGAGAACGTCAACAACTACCCGGATGGTGTATTCGACTGCATTGTAATATTGGTCTATTCAGTAAGCGGTGATTGGCTGACAAAAGACTTACTGCAGTGGGGCTTACACTGTTTGGGAGCAAAGGGGTCGTGAACTGCTATCGCACTGCGTTCCCATGAGCGTATGCTCGGCGATGGGACCTGTCCACTGCGGAGTCTCCTCAGTACGACACGCGCCACAATCCAGGCCTGCGATCAGATATCGCGGAAGCACTCTCGCAGAAATAGCAATGTGTTGCATGTGGCATGAGTTGTCGACTGCCCAACTCCTAGAGCAAGCTGACAGTGAGGGAACATTTAATATTCAATGGTTTGAACACTTCACGCGATTCTGATCCTAGCTCACCTATGGAAAATGGCCGAGATCTGCACACATCGTGTACGTGTAGTTCAACCACGCGTATACTGCCTGCCCCAGCAGCTCAGGATAGCAGGTCGCGCTGTCGAAGACAGTGGTATCGCAGGATGCCGGTGGTGGTGGTTGCTCGCAAAGTCCGTAAACTCCGAGTGCGGCCGTCGGACCACGCTGCCGAGCCAGCGCCTTGCCGAGAAGGCTGACGCAGGCGCCGGCAGGCTCGCTCAGCAAGTTGATAGCAAGACTGAGCAAGTCACGCTTTCTTGTACGCCGGCCGCATTTATCTGGGCCAGCCTCGTTCAAACATGGACCCATAGCTGTCCAAGAAAGGTTTCCAAATAACGCACTCAGGTCTACGGTAAGTGTGAGCTCTAGTAACTTAAACTTATCTGACGACAAATCTCGCCAGGTCATTTCACTACCGCCATGGCACCCATGAAGTTGGCCATCGTGGGCGGCGGCCCCTCGGCTTTCTACGTCGCCTCTCGTTTGCTGTCTCTACTTCCAGAGTCGAGTTCGCGAGCTTCGCAGCTCAAAATCCACATGTACGACCGCCTATGGGCGCCTTATGGCCTCGTGCGCTACGGTGTGGCTCCAGACCACCCGGAAGTCAAGGTTCGTCTGTTCCCCTTCCAAGAACGTGCTTCTACTCACGTCCAGCTTCATTAGAATTGCACACATAAGTTCGCCGAGGCCGCTGCAGACCCGCGGCTTCGCTTCTTCGGCAACGTCAACATCGGTGCCCCCGCGCCCATTCCACACACGCTGCCGCTCTCACTCGAGGCGCTCCTCCCGCACTACACCCACATCCTCTTTTCCACCGGCTGCACCGTGCCCACCCTCCACCCCGTTCTGCCTCCATCGGAATACTGCGTGCCCGCACTCTCCCTCGTGCACTGGTACACGCAGCACCCGTCCAGGCCGGCGCCGCCTCCACTCGAGCGCATCTCGCACGTCACGCTCGTCGGCCAAGGAAACGTCTCGCTCGACGTCGCGCGCATGCTCCTCACGCCACCGGACGTGCTCGCAAAGTACGACGTCCCGCAGCGGGTGCTCGACGTGCTCGCGCGCTCAAACGTGCAGCACGTCTCGATCCTCGGCCGCCGCGGGCCGTTCCAAGCCGCATTCACCGTCAAAGAGCTGCGCGAAATGATGAACCTGCCCGACGCGTCGATGGTGCCGCTCGACCCCGCGCACCTCGCCGTGCCAGAGGGCGCGCCCGCGCTCACGCGCCAGCAGTCGCGCACGATCCAGCTCCTGCAGAAGGGTTCGAAGAACAAGCCTGGCTCGACGAAGAAGACGTGGTCGCTCGACTTCTTCCGCTCGCCGACCGGGCTCACCACGCCCACCGCTCCTGGAGAGAAGGCGCGCCTCTCTGTTGGACATACGATGCTCGACCCGAGCAACCGCGCGGTGTCTACCGGGGAGACGTCTACACTCGAGACCGACCTCGTTATCACCTCCCTCGGTCACCATGCCGAGGCGAGCGCGCCCTGGTACGACCCGTCCCTCAACCATGTGCGTACGCTCAGCGGGCGCGTCGTGGACGCCGCAGGGCGCATTGTCCGCAATGTGTACGCGAGCGGCTGGGCGGCGACGGGCGCGCGCGGAGTGCTCGTGAGCACGATGATGGACGCGTACGCGGTGGCTGACACGATCCTGCGCGACCACTTCCCGAGCGAGGACGTGCACACGACGCCGATCAGCGAGTCGGACGCGGGGGCTGACAGCGCCGCGGCGGATGCGATCGACGTGCTGCCACGGAACGTCGAGGCTGACACGGTCCCGCGGGAGGTCGAGGCGGGCTGGCGCGAGGGCCGGGTGACCGACTTTGAGGACTGGAAGGCGGTGGACGCGGAGGAGGTGCGGCGCGGGGAGGCGTTGGGGAAGGAGCGCGAGCGGATGGTCTGGGAGAAGGCGCGCGAGTTCCTTGCGAGCGCGAGGCCTCGGAATGCATGAACGTGTCTCATATCCGCCGTCATACTTAGCATAGGTATCTACCACCACTCAGTACTATCTCCCGCGCGCTTCACTGCACAAGCCACTCGCACGTCGGTCACTCTGAGTTCCTTCGCGGCTGACTTCTCGACGGTTTGGGCCGCAGCGCCAGCCTCCGAAGATCCTCTGCATTCCGGTGTGTCCCTGAGGGGCCGTCAGCCACCCTGCGGCCCTGGGGGAACCGTTCAGCCGCAACCGCCTGCAACCGCGCAGCCGCGCAATGTCTTGGGTGCGCGGGCTTGTCCTCTTGTCCGAGACCACCGCTCGCATGCAGCGGCTCGCAGGACGCCCCATGAACGTTCTAGACGAGTTATGTTATCGCTTGGCCGGACGCGGCGTGTGGTTGGCCGGACATACATAGGCAGAACCGGGGACGACGACATCATCATCGGCCATCCCGCTCCATCCATCCAGCCCAGCCCAAACTGCAACACACCCACGCCCCAGGACCTGGCCGCGTCCTGTTGGCAGATTCAGAACACAGAAAAGCCTCCGTCTCCGTGCTCCGCCCTCCCCTCCTCCGCCCCACCCCTGCTGCAGTGCTGCTAGTGCATAGCGCTCCTGAGTACTCGATCACCGATGAAGACGAAGCGGAGCTGGCGATCGCGACTGCTTGCCGCCGGCGGAGTGCTCTTGGCGGCGGGGCTTGTGCGCGCGCAGGACTTGACGGACGACCAGCTGAGCGCGGTCAAGGCTCGCCTCGCGGAGGGCGCGACGCACAGGTGAGTTCATTCGTTTCGCAGCAGACGGCTCGCACGTCCTTACAATTGCGCGCCGCGGTGAAGCTGGGAGATCGGCACCCGCGCCGAAGCACTCATCGAAGCCGACTCCTCCTCCTACTCTGTATTCAGCAACAACGGGCTTCCGCCGTCCAAGGACTCGCCACCGTCCTCCCTCGATGAAGTTATAGCTATCGCGCGCTCGACCGTGCAGAACCGCACAAAGGCGGACGTGCAGGGCCCGCAGCCGCTCATGGACGCAAACGGCGGCGCCGCGGGCGACCCGCCCAGCATTGGCGTCGCGGTCCTGCTCGCGAACTGGACCGGCGCGGGCGGGGACGGGACGAATTATGGGAGTGCGGCGGCGGACCAGCTGGAGTTCCTGCTGGAGAAGGTGCCCAAGACGAGCGACGGGGCAATTTCGCACCGGATGGAACAGGTGCAGCTCTGGTGAGTGAGACGTTCCTGATACCCACCCCGCTCCTCGATATCCGCTCGAGAGGCGTATCCGCGGATCCGTCAGGCTCGGCAAGGTACCGAAGAGGGAGGAGGTCTTCCCGTTTTGGTGGCGCCAGTTTGACAGCGTATTCAACCACCTCGCACTGCCAGGTCCGACTTTGTCTATATGGTCCCGCCCTTCTTCGCATACTACGGCGTGCTCACGCAAAACGAGTCCTTGGTACAACAAGCGTACGATCAATGCCGACTATACCGCCAGTACCTGGTGGACGACGAGGCCGGCGGGATGTGGAAGCACATAGTGTTGGGTCAGAACGCCGACGGCGGACACTGGTCAACAGGTTAGTCTCGCGGGTTCTTCTATGGGAGCCCTACGTTGAAGACACCCATACGATACAGGAAACGGATGGGCCGCCGCCGGCATGCTTCGCGTATTGGCTACCATCCAGCACTCGCAGTACTCGAAGAGCATGAAGAATCAGGCAAAGGATCTCACAAACTGGGTGTCCGAGATCCACAGCGGCATCTACCCGCATCTGGTAGGCGGCGCGCTCCCCGAATCATGGAGGACTTTCACTAACCCGAGAAACGCACCCGAGTAGCGCACGAACAGCCTGTTCGGCAACTACGCGGACGACAGCGCGTCGTTCGACGACGCATCCAGCACCGCGATCCTCGCGAGCACCGTGTACCGCCTCGCGCTCCTCGCCGGCATCCACACGCACCTCCCCCAGGCCGAGCAGACCCGCAAGGCGCTTTCTGCGCCCGCTTCCAACTCCACCACCAGCTCCAGCTTCAGCGCCTCTTCCTCTCCCTCCGGGTCGTCCACCGCAACCGCCCCGGCCAGCTCCTCGACCGCATCGTCCAACGGCAGCGCAGCGCTGCAGCACTTTACGTCGGACATGTGGCTCACGCCTGTCGTGAACCCAAACCAGTTCGGGATTGAGGGCAGCAAGAGCCCCGAGGGCCAGGCGTTCGTCGTCGAGATGTACGCCGCGTGGAACGACTGGACCGCTGCAGGCTCTCCTGGGGCGAACGCCGCGCCCCGGCCGTGCGGCGCCGCAGTTGGCGAGAAGGTGATATGGGCGTGCCTGTGCGTCGTGCTGACGCTGTTCTGCGGCGTGTGATGGGGCCGAGGAAAACTTGAAGGTTGACGTGGTGTACGCTTCGCATTCGCAAGCCTGAATGTCGTTTCGAAGGACGATCTTGACGATCTTAGAGAGTGGAATACCCCGCTTTGTGTTTTCTTGCTTTCACGGGGACCAGCTCATGTTCTACGATGTAACTTGGTTATCTCATTGTTTTACTAGCATAGGATCCGTTCAGTTCTGTAGGTCTCGAGCCCGGTACCATACTAGACGGGTGTTGTAATACATATCCACATGTTATGCTCTTCCTCCGTAAGTCTGAACACGTGTCCGCAGTCATTCACACTAGCGCGACCATACATGTAGGCATACAGGTGCAGTACTCCAGAGACACGTTGCATATAACCAAGCGATGCAGGAAAGCAAGTCGACGAACAACACGCGCCATAACCAATGACAAACAGCCACAGACGAATAGCACCGCAGACCAGCTCCAAACCTATCCAAACCAGCCTGGACACCGACGCAATACTAATGCGCAACTGCCACAACCGTACGCAGCGCTTTCGCGATCCCGACGAAGGCCCGCTCGGGCTGGCCTTCCGCGACGCTCACGACCATCTCGCCCTCGCACTCCTCCGGTGCATCCGCCCCAGACGCCGAGGCGGCCAACGCCTGCTGTCGTCCCGGTCGGATCGATGCGCAGCAGCAGGGGACGCAGACGGTGACGGTGCGGCCGTCGGTGCCCTTCGTGAACTGCGCTTTGTCAAGGCTACGAGCGCGTAAGTCAACCAACACGCCGGTGGCCGCGGTAGGGGTGCGAGGGGCTTACCTGGTGTACGCGCCGATCCCCATCACGACCTCATGCAGCTTCTTGAGCACCAGGCCGTCGTCAAGCGCGACGTTCGGGTCCCCGAGGACGGACCACGCGCCGCGGAACACGCCCACGCCCGCGTCCCCCTCGTCGTCCGAGTCGTCCGCGACGAGGAGCACGCCGGACTGTGCGACCTTCAGTCCATCGTCTGCGCCATCGCTGCTCTTCCTCCGGTGCTTCCCCTTCCCCTTGCCGGGGCTCTTTCCGAGTTTGGGCGCGGTCTTGAGCAGCGCGGCTTTGAACGCGTCGCACAGTGCCTTGCACGTCTGGTACTCCGACACGCCCTCCCGCGCCTCGCCCACCGCAGCCGTGATGAACGCGGAGGAGCGCCGCCTCGACGGCGGGGCTGACGCAGAGCGTGCCCTTGCCCGGCGTACCCATTGCATCGTGTTCAGGTCGAGGTAGTATGGCGACGGGGTAGGGGGAGCGACGGGCGTGGGTGGAGAATACGGGAGGGCGGAGGTGCTGTTGCGCCGGGTGCTGCTGCGTCCTCTCCTCTTCGGCGCCGGGGTGGAGGGGCCCGCCGTGGGGCCGTCATCGTCGGGGTCCTTCAGAGGCTCAAAGTACTCCAGTGAGCTGCCGGCCGGTGCGCTCTTGCGTGGCCGGCCGCGCGGACGCTTGATTGGCACTGGAGTGAGAGTAGGAGCAGCAGCAGTGGAAGTCGACGCTACAGGCGCGGCCGCCACCCGCGAGGGAGAAGGGAGCGACGCGAGCCGGCGCGCACGCGCTTCTGCCTCGCGCTCGAGAGTGCTCTTGTTCTTGCTCCCGCGAGGTCGGCCCCGTGGCCTCTTCGCTGGCGGTCCAACGGGCGCCGGGACATGGCCAGTGAGCGTCGGGTGCGCCGCCTCGTCCGCGGCCTGCCGCTCGAGGGCCCGCGCAATGGGCCCGATGTCCACCGATTGGTAGGCATGTTTGTCCTTCCTGGGTTTGGGACGAGAAGACAGGGGTGCTCCCTCCGGGGAGGATGCGTCGTTGTCCAGGAGCTGTGCCGCGACCGCGTCAGCGTCGGAGTCTTCGTCTATGACGATGGGTTCAGGACCCTTCTTGTGGCTCCGAGACGGGCCGGCGGAGGTTGGCGGGTGAGAGATGGACCCAGCGGTGGAGGCGACGGGAAGGGGATGTTTGCGAGGGCGACCGGGGCCCCGCTTGACTGGCACAGCAGGTGCAGCTACTTGCGCGGAAATAGATACGACAGTATGAGTAGAAGTCGACGCGACAGCGTGAGTGGAGGCTGCATGAGGGACCGCCGCAGACCGAGTGGGAGACGAGCTGGCTCCTCCGGGATTGATGATAGGCCCCAGACCAGCGAGGCTGTTGGCTTTGCCGGGTGGCCTGCCCCGCTTCCTCTTTGGCGGAGCGCTAGAAGTTTCAGCGGGCAGAGCGTCGATTCTGGACGGGCCGGCAGAAACATTACCGAATGAGGTGTTCAATGCATCACTCAATGACAGGTGGGCTGCGGACGGGGCGCGATACTGCGGGAGGTTTACAGCAGAACTGTCGTCCGACGTCGGAGGTGGCGAAGGCATGGCGGAGGTTGTCTTCGACTTTGGCTTCTGGCGGCGTCCCCGTGGAGGACCGATCCGTGCTCCAGGTCCTAACGCCTCAGCTACGGAAGGAACTTCGACATACACCGAAGACTGTTTCCTTCGTAGTGCATGGTGTTGATCGGGAACATTCTTCGCAGCAGGTGCGGAAGCGCCTGCGCTGGTAGATGCTTTGTGGTGGTCGTTCAGGGCTGTCACGAGGGCTGTATTGTTATCTCGTTCAGTATGCTGGATAGGATGGCCGGCAGGAGGTCTGTTCGCCAGGGGTGTGATCTTCTCCGGAAGGGGCCCGAACCTCACTTTCGTCGGAGATTCTTCCGCAGATGATGAGCTGGAAGCTGTTGTGCAATATAGTTAGCCTAAGCCGCGCGCCTCGACATACATGGCGCCCGGATGGCGGTAGCATATGGATGGGTATGACGGTCTTATGAGCGCATACAAAATGTGGCATAGTAGTGAAGCGCTCTCTCGACGTGATTCATGACAGCAGTCTAAGTGAACGACAGCTGCATAAGCATGCATGCGCAGTAGAACGCGTGCGCTCGTCTCCCCGACTCTCTCAGCGCCGTGTACGAGATGGAGCGTATATTGAAGTAGGCTTATCCGCCCAGAGTCCAAAAGGAACGCCGATGGCGCAGACTCTCTGCTATACACACACGATCGTGGAGGGAGGGCTCCGGATATCGCGAAGCATGCCGGTAGAACAAGTAGGTCGCCTCGCCTCCCGTGGATCTTTGTACGTGAACGCTGATGTCCTGATGAATGCTAACAGACAATGTGCGCATGTAACCACGCACACCAGCCACGCACCGGTTGCACGACCGCGCGCCTTTGTAACAGAAAGCGCAAAGGATTGGTAGACTCACAACTCTCTTCTTCCTCCTCTGGCTCGTCTCCCGCGGCCGAGCTCGCGTACGACCGCGCGCGTTTGTGCGCATATGTCTTATACACCCGCGCAGATCGCGCAGGCGTCCCAAACGCGTCTCTGCGCGGCGGTGTGGGTTCCACGGGATCCGGTACCACAGGCGAGGGCGATGGCTCGCGCTGCTTGCGTTTCCGTAGATGAGGCGGAGGGGCGCCGATGTATGCGCCTGGCATGTTGGCGAAGGTCAGATGGGAATACTAGTTGCAAGACAGACCAAGAAGAAGCGCAGCAAGACGAGGCGGGAACGCGACGGACGACGGGCGAGGTATGCAAAGACGCTTGGGCGCTGTCGCGTACGACGAGCGGGGTCGGTGTTATTTCCCACGGTAGTCCCCGCTCACATGATCGCGTCCGTACAGCAAGGCGTTCACTCTCCGAAAGTCTCTGGTGCAACCCAGGATAGCTGAGCTTATGTTCCAGTCATCGGAGCTAGAGCTGTTTGCTTACCAGCGGCAGGGGACATGGGCGACGGGGCCAGACCGACGACGTACTTGACACTGTACCGCGACTTGGACTTCGAGTCTCTGAGTCTATACGACGCGGGCCTCTAGGTTTGCGTCCAGAGGACATCTTTGAAGCAGCCGCGTTCATATACATGAGTGCGTAAATGACTTTCTAGTACAGCCTGTTATGACTTATCAGGCTACTGCGTACCAGGTTTCAGATGAGTTGCGTTTGAAATCCGCCATCCGGGAGCCCAAACTCGCCGGATATAACATGGGAAGCACGAGTGCCACATATCCGAGGCCTTCTACGCCGCCGCCAACTCTCTGCGCGAGATATGCTGTCTTTTGAAGAACACCTGCAGCTGACGTGCCGTAACCGGGCTGCATACAACCGCCGTCCGCGACTCCATATGCATACGTGATGCTGTGGCGGCATCGCATGAACTCAGTGTCGCTCATGTCAGTGGATGTCTCTGGATCCCTCATCCAGCTAGGCCAAACCTCTTTATGACTATCGACGCTGATAATGACCTCACAAGCGTGGGCTCTTCAACACTAACGACAAAAATAGATACGAGGCCGTCAAAGGTGTGGCATATCACCTCAAAGTGTTCTAGTGCCACAGCTCACACGAGCAGCACCATCTGTCTTTCAACGATCCGGACGGCGAAAGCTCTCGGCAACAAGTGCCACCGCAACAAGATCAAACCCTGCAGTTATCCGCTCCCTTACATTACCGCTCGCAGGGACATTCAACCCCTTGACGTGGGAGGCCAGGATCCCGGCCATAGAAGCATTTGCGCCCAGAACTTCGGCCGGCTGCTCGATGTCCATCGGAGAAAGCGGTAAGATCTCTGACTTTCTGTGGGCCTTCTGTACCTCAGCTGCACATCTCAGGCACCCTTGGTACTAGTAGCCAAGAAAGTCGACGGGACGTGGCGTTTGCGCGAGGCGCCAGAGGGCCGAGGCACACACCTCACATATTGTTTGAGGCGTGCCTGAGCCACAATGATGCGGGTCTCCAGTCTTGAGTACTGAAAGCGCAGCTCCGAACTCTGTTTCTTCCCCATCCTCTCACCTCTCTGCAGGCCGCAACTACGCGCGAGAGGCCGCTGCTGCAGGCTTCGCGCCCGAAGCGCAGGCGTTTGCGCTCACACCATCGCCATGGAGGAAGATGATATATATCAGGCGCCAAAGATAGGCCCACGGTATTTGGAGGTAAGTTTAGAAACGCCTAGCCCAGTACGTGTATAAGGTGGCAAATCTGCCCGAGAAGCAGAGGGGAACGTCCGCGAGAACCGCGGAGTGTGCGTCGTGCTTATTGGCCCCGTCGGGCCGTTGAGCACGCTGCTCACCCCGAGGCGTTCGATTTCTCAGTACAGAGTGACGGCGAGCCACCAGGGCTCCCTACTCCATCGCAGCAGATCCTAGGTAAATGCGCGTCGCTATTCTTGAACTCCCCACATGCACTGTGACGTCTACGCAGGCTATCTACAGGACGCCTCAACATAAACATAGAGTGCCGGGCTCAGGCCGGGACACTCCATCAGGCCCGGCGCGGACGCTATTTTCGCAGCTCAAATGCCGTACCGGGCTGTTCGAAGCCTGTTCGGTATAGCTTGGAGCACCGCAGCGCCGACTGCACATGGTCCTCCTGCTTCTAACGCCCCGATCTCACGCCAGGCTGTGGAGATAGCTTGCAGGTACGGGGAAGCGGGAGCACTGATCCCAACTCATGACACGCATCTGTTCCCCCTCGGCGCTGGGTGTCGTGGAAGCTATATATCTCGCTCGACAGCCGCCTGACCTTGCTCCCGACCCCCCAGCTTCTGGCCTCCATTATGCCCGCCACCTACTCCGCCGAGGACAGGCAGTCCGTGGGCTCGCTTCAGGAGAAGCTTGCTGCGGGCGATTCGGAGAAGAACAGTGAGCGCAGTCTTCATTTTGTGGTCCATCCGAGTCTGCTGACCGCCCCACTTATCCAAAGTCGCGGTCGACCATCATGTTGTCGTTCCCTTTGAGCCGCAGTTTGACGACCCCAACATCGACCCCGATGCGATCGTACTCGGTGAGTGCAACAACAGCTTCGGTCAAACCGCATACTGACCTTTGAAATGTACAGATGATGATTCTCCCTACCCTGAGGTGCGCTCTGCGGTCGCGAACACCGACGACCCAGACATGCCCGTGAACACCCTCCGCGCCTGGGTGATCGGCATCATCTGGTCCATCCTCCTTCCCGGCATGAACCAGTTCTTCTTCTTCCGATACCCCTCTGTCACCGTTACTGGCGTGAGTTCTCTTGCGCTTCCCTCCCGCGGTGCCCTATTTCTGACGTCTCTATCGCGGCGCTCCAGATCGTCGCGCAGCTGCTCTCATACCCTCTTGGCCGGCTTTGGGCGTATGCGCTCCCGAATGTGAAGGTATTCGGTATCTCTGTCAACCCTGGGCCGTTCACTGTCAAGGAGCACGTCCTGGTCACGATCATGGCCAATGTTGGGTACCAGTCTGCCTACGCAGTATGTGTCTTATCAGCAATATGTCTGCTACTGCACCTTAACTGACATGCCGGACAGACGGACATCATCGCAGTGCAGCGCGTCTACTATAATCAGATATATAATTTCAGTTACCAGTGGATGGTGGTGATGTCGACACAGCTGGTGAGTACAGCTATCTGCAGCGGTAAGATTACCGGGCTCACCTCCGCGTCAGATCGGGTTCTCCATCGGAGGAATTGCTCGCCGGTTCCTCGTAGCGCCGCCGTCCATGATTTGGCCAACAAACCTGGTGACCTGTGCACTGTTCAACACCCTGCACTCGCAGCACTACGCCGGTATCGGCAACCGTGGCGGTATCTCGCGCGAGTGGTTCTTCCTCTACGTCTTCGTCGGCTCCTTCTTCTGGTACTTTTTCCCGGGGTACATCTTCCAGGCGCTCAGCTACTTCACCTGGGTATGCTGGATCGCGCCGAAGAACGTCGTGATCAACCAGCTGTTCGGGTACTACAACGGGCTCGGGATGTCCCTCATCACCTTCGACTGGTCGCAGATCACATACATCGGCTCGCCACTCGCGACGCCCTGGTGGGCCGAGGCGAACGTCGCGGTCGGCTTCGTCTTCTTCTTCTGGATCCTCACGCCCATCCTGTACTACACGAACACGTGGTACGCGGCGTACATGCCGATCTCGACGCGCACGTCGTACGACAATACGGGCAAGGAGTACGACGTGACGCGGATCCTGACGCCCGAGTCGACGCTCGACATCCTCAAGTACGAGCAGTACTCGCCGCTCTTCCTTTCGATGACGTTCGCGATGACCTACGGGCTCTCGTTCGCGTCTATCACGGCGACGATCATGCACACCGCGCTCTTCTTCCGCAAGCAGATCTGGATCCAGAGCCGCCGCTCGCTCTCGGAGCAGCCGGACGTGCACGCCCGGCTCATGTCCAAGTACCCGCAGGTGCCGGAATGGTGGTACTCTATCATCTTTGGTGAGTAGTCGCCAAGCTCGCTGACGCTGAAGGTGGCGTCGTCTAACGGGTTGGTTTTGCAGTAATCATGTTCGTATTCAGTATCATCTCCATCGAGGTGTGGAACACCCAAATGCCCGTGTGGGCCCTCGTACTGGCTCTGGTTGTTGGTGAGTTAGAGCAGGCACTCCGTTTGCTGCACATCGCTCACCCCCTGCTAGCGTTCGTGTACACCATCCCGGTCGGTATGATTCAAGCTATCACGAACCAGCAGGTTGGCTTGAAGTAAGCACAGCGCGTCGTTGTATACCATCGTTGTTTGATCTAACTGGGATTCAGCGTCATTACCGAGCTCATTATCGGCTACGCGCTGCCCGGAAAGCCCGTCGCGATGATGATGTTCAAGACGTACGGCTACATCACCATGGCTCAAGCCCTGCAGTTCACGTCCGACTTCAAGCTCGGACACTACATGAAGATCCCGTGAGTCGCCTCATGCCCGCACCATCCCCGCCCGTGTCTCTCGCTCACCTCTATCTCCCCACAGCTCCCGCGTCATGTTCTGGGCGCAAGTGCTCGCCGCGGTGATCGCGGGCACGGTGCAGCTCGGCGTGCAAGCCTGGATGTTCACGAACATCCGGGGCATGTGCGACCCCGCGCAGCCGGACGGCTTCATCTGCCCCTCGACCGAGGTTTTCGGCACGGCGTCGATCATCTGGGGCGTCATCGGCCCGCAGCGGCAGTTCTCGCACGGGCAGATCTACTACGGCCTGCTCTTCTTCTTCCTCGTCGGCGCGCTCGCGCCGCTCGCTGCGTACCTCGCCGCGCTCCGCTGGCCGAACTCGGTCCTGCGCTACGTGAACTTCCCCGTCATCTTCAACGGCACGAGTTACATCCCGCCCGCGTCCGCGCTCAACTACGTCCCCTGGGCGATCGTCGGCTTCATCTTCAACTACGTTATTCGCCGCCGTCACTTCTCGTGGTGGACGAAGTACAATTGTGAGTAATGCCGGGTATATGCTATGGTTGCAAGTACTGACATGGTTTTTCTAGATATCCTGTCTGCGGGGTTGGACTCGGGCGTCGCCGTGTCGATCATCGTGGTCTACTTTACCCTACAATACCCCAAGAACGGTGCCATCGGTGTGAACAACATACAGAAATGGTGGGGCAACACCGTCTCGGCTAACACCGCCGACTTCGGCCCACTGGGCGCGGGCACACCGCTCTCGGTCATGCCTCCAGGCCAGACTTTCGGGTACGTCCATTCGTACTGACAGTAGCTGGCGACCTACACTAATACGTTACTGCGACAGGCCTGCCACCTGGTAATTGATATTCGGTAATATGATAACCTCGGGATTGTACTTTGCTGCTTTTGTCTTGCCGGCCCACTGTGTATTGTGTACTAGTATAGCTGTATTATGAGTCTCTTTCGCCGGTCTGTTGCACGACGCCCTGCATGTCCGACCGCGCAACGACCCCGTCTAGATATATGGGGAAAACTGAGAGGTGGTGGGGCATACACATGCAAGCAAGTGTTCCGTGTATACGACTAGCGCCGAGACACGCCAGGACGAGCAAACGCACTGTCTCTCGCAAACACAACCCTTTTCAGCCCGGTGTCCGTCCATGCCCCTCTATACACCTACGTACCCACTCGCACCAGCTCGTCTCAGACCGTGCCCGAGGAGGTGATGGTGACCCTGGACTTCGGGCGGCCCGACTCGGAGCCGACGGCCTCGATCGCCTTCACGATGTCCATGCCCTCGGTAACCTCGCCGAACACGACGTGCTTGCCGTCGAGCCATGATGTGACGACGGTGGTAATGAAGAACTGCGAACGGACGCGACATGCGGTTAACACGCGTGATTCGTGAGTATACATTGGGCAGCCGGGGGACTTGCCTGGGAGCCGTTGGTGTTAGGTCCCGCGTTGGCCATGGAGAGGAGGCCGGGCTTGCTGTGCCGGAGCTTGAAGTTCTCGTCTGCAGGGCATTCGCTAAGACTGCACGCGAGCAGAAAGGAATGGGGCAGGCTTACCCGCGAACTTCTCGCCGTAGATCGACTTGCCGCCGGTACCGTTATGACGCGTAAAGTCGCCACCCTGGAGCATGAACTACCGCGGATTGACCCAGTGTAAGACTCTCTGCGGGGCTTCTACGCGTCATTGCTCATTTCTTGGCACTCACGTTGGGGATGATACGGTGGAAGTGGCTGCCCGCGTAGCCGAACCCGTGCTGCCCCGTGGCAAGCTCGCGGAAATTCCGCGCGGTCTTGGGCACGACGTCGTCGTAGAGCTTGAAGATGATGCGCCCGGAGGGCTTCGAGTCGATGGCGACGTCAAACTGCGCGCGTTCACATGAGCCATGCTGCGCGGTCGGCGAAGCACGAGTGTACTCACGAATACTTGCGACCTGTTCACAGCACAGACTCCCGGTTGGTGACGTGTCATTAGCTGAACATTCTAACACTTACATCGGGCTAGACGAGGCCGAAGCCGAGGTGGCGAAGCGACGGAGGAAGGAGGCCATGGCGGTCGGAGGTAAAGAGCAGAGAGGTGGTGGTGGACTTAGAAAAAGTAGCCCGCGTGGGGAAGCGCCCGGGATGCTACTTACCACGTGCTACGGCTTGCGGGGTTAGCCAGGCGTCCAAACGACTACGTTCGAGTGGCACAGAGCGGGCACAGAAAGATGGGGGAACGGGGATATGTATTCTCGAGTCGTAGGCCATCTTATATACAGATCGGAGGTGCCACGCTCGAGGAGAGTGCGCCGGCCGCAGCAACGTGAGTTCGGCACCTTCTACCAGTAACCGTACCTCCCATCCAGGGAAACTGCACCGACTGGGCCCGCCGTGGAACGGGGGTGCCTTCGCGAATACAGCCCGTGCTCTAGACTCGCGCCGTGAGTGCCACAAGCAGACAAAACCCGGGAGACAATACCCACGTGTTGATGTCATGCACAACGCCCCGGTCCTGGCCCGGACAATCCAACCAGAGTTGCTCTTGCTGCCTCGATCAGATCCCGAGTACCTCGGACCCGGCGAAAGGCGTATTGCGTGATGTCTGCCTGCCGCGAACCGCGCGATATACAGGCTGCAGTGTCACGGCCGTCGCGGACAGGCGGCGGGACTCACTAAATTATAACCAAGGCGCTTTCCCGACGTCATCTCCGGGGTACGAGTGCGCGTTTCCATTGACTGAGGGCTGTCCGGCGCGAGGATGCCATTGGCTACCGAGGTGCGTGTGGGGTTCGACATCGGGGTCCTCAAGTCCGCGAAGTTGGCGCACGACACACCAGTGTTCTATCGGCAGGCCATGTGCCGCTTACATATTCCAGAATGACGGGTAGATTGAACCCCACGGCGAGATGAGGCGGTGCCATCGGCGAGAAGCCACTTCGGTGACGATGGGTGTCGCTACGGCTCGGCCACGGGTACAGAGATAGGGTGTCCGGGAAGGCAGAAGGACACTCTGTGTGCTTCGGCAGGGTGCAAATGTATCAAGGGAACACGCCTAAATGAGCGCCATAGGAATTGGAGGAGGCTCATGTCCACCACGAGTGCCGTCGATGTACGGCAGCCCAGACCGGGCAGAACACGGCACGGCGACCTGAGATAATGGGCGTAAGTGAGCTGAATAGAAGCCATAGAAACGCACGGTGCCCCCGACGTGCACAGAATGTCCTCGAAGTGCAAGGCCCAGACTCCGGCCGGCGGATAGAGGTCTTCCTGGTTGCAGAGATAGCTTGCATTGTGCCCTCGCGCATTTGTCCGACGGTGGGTTTCTGCGCCGGCCGCAGGCTCGACGATCACGGAAGCGAATCCCATTGACGAGAACACAGGCCGGCATGTGCGAACCCAGCCAAACTGACGCGCCGCCGCGCACGGACGATCTGGATAAAGTTGCCGGTGGGCGTGAGCGGCAGCCGGACGAGCCATGGAAGGGTGCGATGCTCACAAGCTACGGCACGCTTGCTCAGGCCTGCCAGGGCGAGATATCGTGGCCCAATCAGAGCGCACAGTGCGCATGCCGGGGCAGCACCACCCGTGCAGGGCGCTGGGATTCTGAGACCGTAGAAGACGGTTGGAGTGTAGTTGCTCAGGTGGGACCGTTGTGCACTGCCCCTGCGCAGCAGCTGATGTCGCCATCGCCAGAAAAACGGCCGGGGCGAGTGAGAGGGTAGCGGCTAGCCCTCCGGCAAGAGCCAGTGCGCAGCGCGTGTCGGGGACAGGCGTGTCGATAGAACACTTCCCGGGAGCGCGCCTGCAATCGTGTCGCTGCCTTTAGGTTTAGCGTCGACGTTCCGTTCGGCAGCGCCCCCCTTCGCGAAGGATGCAACGGTCCGACCCCGCTGGAATTTGTAGGGCGGCCTCGGGGAAGTCCCATCGATAAGGCGGTGGGAGACAGAGCGGCGGTGGGCGATGGGGCGATCGCGCAGAAAAGAGTGCTCTCGTCCTCGGCGAGGGCCATCTCCAGGTACGCGGTCACGGGCATCGTGACAGACGCGACGGCCGTGTCTAGGCGTGCCGATGGGCGTCCAATGGGAGAGTGTGGTGTGCTGGGAGCAGTCTTGAGAATGGAAATGTAGCATCCTCCGGGAATAAAGAGGCCTGGACTCACGCATACTCCCAGAGGCCGCCGATACCGAAAGAAAGGTAAATGCTGCCGCGAGCTTGAGCATTTAAACAGCGGGATTTGTAGCGTAATTGTCAAGATGCCCGGCTGGAAGACGTGTCTCGGGCGTGCCAAATCCGGGCGGGGGCGTCATGGATGACCAGCACGGCATACAGTAGCATTTAGCTAGGTGTCAAGCATCCAAAGGGGCGGTGAAGGATTTTCGACGCTGTGAAAGGCCTAGCAACAGGCAACGATGAGCATCGTGGCCTAGATATATGCTCGTCGCAGAAAATCAGCTCCTGCACCTCTTACCACCGATGTTCGACTTCGTCATGATTTGGGGCTATCTTCAACAAGCTGCTAGAGATTCTACACCAATGTTGAGAAATTAGCACAGGTGGACCGGGGCAGGGAAATACTGACATGCAACCATATAAATTTGAGCGCCACAAAGTGACGTTGGTACATTTTCGCTCCTTTCATGGCTAGCTGACCGGTGCTGTGATTTCTTGGATTTGGTGAAACGAATAATGAGCACTTCAGCGCATGTCGGAGCTCCAGCTATGGCGAAAACTGGCACCGCGGAGGCTTGGATCTGTTGATTCGCCTGAACGGGGCGCCGACGCAACAGCGAAATAGTTGAGACCCATCACGGCGAATATACACTTGGTTAGACGACTTTTCGGGGCCGAGCACTTCGAAGGGCGAGCAGGAACACGAAGATCGTGAATGTTTTGGACAAACAGGACCGTGCGTGATCAAGCCGACAGTACATATACTTAGCCGCGCTTCGACAAACGAACTAAGAGTATCCGTTGCCACCCAGGTATATAGCCACGATCAAGCAAAGTTTTCGGTCCCTGTCGATTAGTGGTTAGATCATCACGTTGTGGCAACGCAAATCCGTGAAGACGCAGGCTCGACTCCTGCCCGGGACACTTGTTCTTTTTTCCTGTTCCCTGTAACCTAAACCGGACACCAGGTCCACGCCGCATCATCCATGGTTCCGACTTCGGAAACCCGTTGGACTTCTGGGATGCTGTGTTTACTCTTGTGCACACCAGTATGCCATGCTTGTCGCTAAGTGAATCTATAGCTGTGAAACATCCTATATGGAAGGAAACAATCCAAGGGGCTATGGTTTATCCAAGTACTATTACTATTAGTAATACGCTGGTGAGGCTTTGTGAGGTCGCTCAGAGTCCATCACTCATGGACAGCGTCTGGCCCGGCGAAGCGCTCCGCATCTATCTACTCGTCCGACGATGCCTCCCGTATGTCTTCGTATCGGGACCATTTACTAAGTAATAGCTGTGGCACAGACTGCACAGCACCCTGCGCAAATGTCTTAGCAGTTACGTAAGGCTATGCGCTAGCATCGCTGCCCCGCGCAATATAATACTTGATCAGGCCAAGTCAGGGCCAACTTCCATACCTCCACCTCTTCCTTCCCTCACACCCAGGCTCCTAAAACCACCCGTCGATGGTGTGTTCTCGTTCCCTAAGTCCTGTAGCGGGGGTTTTCCCTAAGTCCTGTAAGCGGGGGTTTATGTAGATTACTATTTTGGGTATGTCAGAATTTAAGCGAGATTAGTCATATGTTGCACGCGGAGGATTACCTTTTATATCACCACTCGGGGAAGAGAACACACCATGACGGCTGGCCTTTTTGTCCCACCGAGGTTCATCCGACAACGTTTCGCACCTCAAGCGCTCAGAAAAAGCCAAAAAGACGCTGGCAATTGTCGTGCCTCGCTTAAGTATCTCAAAAAGCGCCAACAGCTCGCGACCTCGCCCGTAGGCTCGCGCCCGAACGCTCTACATACAACATCCACTACGATGCAGCTATTTTATTGTTAACCGATAGTCGTTACATAGCGCAGATGGTGCGTGCGCCAACTTATTGAGGCGCGCATGGGCGCGGTCAAGGGGGAGGCCATGGGCGAGAGTACTATGTGCGCGGGCGCGAACTTCAGCCACATGCTGGCGAGCGAAGAACGGGGGCTTTCGCGGTCAACAATCGTGCGCCGCAAAAACCGCCTGGTTTCCTTGAAAAGCTAGTGAGCACGCGCGCGCAGGGCGCGGGGTATCTACGGTCATGTTTAGTCAGCGTAAGAAGTTGATAGCCTACTCGCGGCGGCATGGCGACTCACCAGCACAAGTGAAGATACGGGATACCCAGAAACATCAAACCCTCCATCCCCGCCGAAGCCGGTCGGCCTTTTGAGTCACCACTAGTACTGTTTTCGCGACGCATGAGGACAACCCAGAGCGCGAGCGCGTAGCGCGACGTCGACTCAACGCACGCGCGCAACCCGCGCCGCCGACCCGCGATGCCGCACGGTTCCCGTTAGGAGGTGAATGCACTGCTACGTGGATGGGGACACACTCGCACCCTCGCGCGTGGTATAGGCCAGCATGCGCGACGCGTCTTAAACCATTCGGAAGCTCGTCAAGCGTTCGGGCGCGAGCCTACGGGCGAGGTCGCGAGCTGTTGGCGCTTTTTGAGATACTTAAGCGAGGCACGACAATTGCCAGCGTCTTTTTGGCTTTTTCTGAGCGCTTGAGGTGCGAAACGTTGTCGGATGAACCTCGGTGGGACAAAAAGGCCAGCCGTCATGGTGTGTTCTCTTCCCCGAGTGGTGATATAAAAGGTAATCCTCCGCGTGCAACATATGACTAATCTCGCTTAAATTCTGACATACCCAAAATAGTAATCTACATAAACCCCCGCTTACAGGACTTAGGGAAAACCCCCGCTACAGGACTTAGGGAACGAGAACACACCATCGACGGGTGGTTTTAGGAGCCTGCCTCACACCATGATGCCCGGTAAGTCGTGGCACGAACCTCTTGCTGAATGTATGACTGATGCG
The DNA here is from genome assembly GCA_002964805.2 of Trametes villosa. Classification (NCBI taxonomy): domain Eukaryota; kingdom Fungi; phylum Basidiomycota; class Agaricomycetes; order Polyporales; family Polyporaceae; genus Trametes; species Trametes villosa. The sequence goes on along the minus strand of PUDQ02000056.1, from coordinate 177,448 downwards.
GCCCTAGTTCTTCGCGGACGCCGTGACGCGCTAGTGTCCCTAGCAACGATTGCATACGGCCTCTCTGCTGTTCCAGGGGCGCAAGCTTATTGCTACTATGATGGGTGAGCATCACTTGGTTTCATGGATTGACATACGTCGGAGCCTCGCATAGCTTCGAGCTGGAGTTCGTGCGTTGATATCTCGTCACGGGCGGGCTCGACGTTCATGCACGCCGCTGGATAGGGTGGTGGACACCCCGGAATAAGTCGCGCGCATCTAGTACCGTTCATGGTCTAACTCCTCTGTTTTCAACAGATTCGACCGACGACATTGCACCTTGTCTACAGGGGCACGTATAGGCCTCGCCATTGCGATCTGTAAGTCGTTTTGTTGATTTCGTTCACACACGAGGGCACGGCTGACTCTCTCACAGTTTTCGGGATCGCCTTCATCGTGGCTCTAGCTGCCAGGGCCCGGATGCGCGCGCGTAACGCACAGCGCACAAACCTGGCGTATGTCGGAACAGGCACTACGGGGCAACCGCCTCCGGGCTACCCGCCCCCTGGCTCCAACGGATACTACAATTCCGCTCAGGGATACGCTCCGCAGTACCCTCCCACGACGTATAATGGGCAGAGCCCATACTCTTCGGTAAGCGTATAAGTAGCCTTGCTATCCTGCGTAGCAGCACTCATGTCCCTCTCAGCCTTACCCGCCACCAGGCGACTTCCCTCAGTACGCTCCGCCTCCTGGTCCGCCGACGGCCCAGCAGAGCTACGCGCCTCCCCCCGGCGCTCCTCCGGCCCAGCAGAGCTACGCACCTCCGTCCGGCCCACCCCCAGCTGAGACGGGTTACGCACCGCCTTCCGGCCCTCCCCCCTTCCAAGGCGGTCCGCCGCAATACGTCCCTCCCCATAGCCCTCTTCTGGTGAACGACTACAAGCACTAAGCAGCCGGTGTGAATCTGATCCGACATGCCGTGCCTAGGCCCTGGCGCACTTAGTCGCTCGCAATAATGTATATGTAACCTACTTACCCGTGCCGATACCTGCATATATGCGCTCGCGATGTTTCCCTGCTTGTTCATGACAATGTCGTTCTGTTGTCCGTTTTGCGACGTACGTTATGAATGGTAGAACGGCCGTCTTTGTGCCGCAAGCGTCTGAAGGGAAGAGGCATCTCGCCGTTGACGACGGCGAGCAATATTGCCGCGTGGCTCGCTTGCGCCCATCAATTTCCCCTGTCCGCTCCCACCACCATCATCCCCCTCCCCCTCGTCCCCGTCGTGCTCTGCGCTCAGCACCTCCCACCCCGTCGCTCTCTTCACCATTAATGCCGAGCTTGTTCTCTCGTGCACGGACCACATCGACCCCGACCAAGAAATCCGCCTTCGACCTCGGCCCGCAAGACGAATTCGGCCGCATCACCAGCAGGGGCTCGCCTCGGCACGCCGTCCAGCAGCAGTTCGTCACCGCGAACGCGAAGAAGGCGGGCAAAAAGGAGGGCGGGAAGAGCTCTGCAAAGGCACGCGCCGTCGCCGCCGACGATGAGCAGCAGGACTACGGCCCCCCTGACGGCACCTTCCTGCCGCTGAGCCTCGAGAAGCCGCGGTACGAGACCGGCGACGGCCCCTTCCTCGAACAGCCACCCGCGCACGACTACGGCTATCTCTCGTACGGCCGCCATGTCGTGCTCGGGCTCGAGGAGGTCGCACGGCTCGTCGATGTGGTGGGTGAGGAGCTGGGCACGCGCGGACTGACGACCCCCTTCATCTTCTCCACCCTCGCCCTCGACGTCTCGGCAGCGGCGGTGAAGCGGCTCATCCAGACGTTCCTGAACACCTGCACGAAGCCGTCGTCCGAGGCCGACAGGCTCTGGCGACAGGAGGCGCGCCTGGCGGGACCGCACGAATTGGGAATGGCACTGCGGTGGGGACTGGCCCGGGTAGTGCGGTGGGTGGGCGGGCACCAGGTCCGCGGGCTCGTCTCGTACGACGCATACAGCCAGTGGCGGGACTCTGAAGCTGGTGCGTGTCGCCCAGCAATCACCCGCAGTCGTCGTCTAACCCCTCGGCAGTGCTCAACTACCCCGGACTGCATTTCTCTTCCTTTTTGGATCCATTGGACCCCCTCCTGCGCTCGATTCTGGTCGGCCTCTTCACGCTGCTCACCCGGTTCGCAGCACACTCCGCATCTTCTGGGCACACGCCGCCCACCCTCTCCCCGCTTTTCGGGCCTTTGCTGTTTGGCCTCGGACCATCAACGCTCAACTTCCACCATGCATATATGCACTACCTCCGCGCTGCAACCGCTACGGAGCACCTGATTCTCGCCTTCATACGCTGGCAGGACACCAAAGCAAGCGTTTCAACGCCAGCACTTGGGGTTCCCACTCGCCTCAAGGCATGGATCCAGGGCTACCCGGCGATGCTGCCGACGATGGGCCAACACGACCGCCCCCAGCCGCGACGGGGCGCCCGAACGGTGCGTATTCTCAGCGTGCGCCGGAACGTCCGGATGTACTCGCCGGACCTCGTCGGGGCCCGAGCAGGGGGCGACGGCGCGGGGAGCCGGGGTGAGAGGCCACAGAATGAATTCGTAAGTATGCGTGTGTCCTGGAGGGCAGTGGGGCGCCGGGGGCGTCGGGTGTCGTGGGCAGCAGTGGGGCGCCGGGTTGCGAGCATGTACATAGCGCAGACAGTGAATAAATTGGTTTCCGCGACATTCGCAGTGTGAGCAAGACGAGACGTTGCAATTCGAGCACCCGGAACTCGCAGCGCGACAGTCCGAGCTCGACATTCTGTACTACCAGCACACTCGTTCTCGTGCTACGCCGGCCGCCCCCTCTCGTGCGCGATCGGGGCAGACGCACGGCAACCCGCCCACGCGCACGGGTGCGGTGTACACGGACGCGGACTGACGGGAAGCCCGTTCGCGCCCTCGTCGCGCGTTCGCGATCCAGGAGGCCGCCGCGTCCAGGACTACCGGACGCGAACTCGACGACTCGAGCAGCGTCGCGTCGGCCCTCCCGCCGGCCTCATCGCGCCTTCCGGATGCCCTCCGTCATCCCGTTCCGGCCGCTGAACTCGTCTAAATCGTGGGGAAGTCAGTACAGCGTCGACGCGCTCAAAGTGCACGGCCGTACGTACACGATGACCTGCCGGCACCCGCAAATCGCGCATCGCGCGGAGAGGCCTGTCAACGTCGAAAGTCAGCGCCGCCAGGACCCAGGACATCAAGGCCACACTCACCGTAAGGGCCGGACGCGACTTTGAGAGCGCGTAGCGGCTAGATGCAGCACGACCGCGGAAATGCGCCACCGAGTGCCGCCCCGTCGTCCCGTTCTGGCTGCCAAGGTCGTCTAAATCGTCGGGTCAGTGGCGAAGGCGCGCGGCCGTATGTGGACGATGTCCTGCCGCAACGAACGAACGCCGCAGCGCGTGGAGCTGCCTCGTGAAAAGGACGCGCTCGGATGCACCGCCAGCTACTCCGGTCGCTCGGCCGACCGCGACGCCGCGAGCAGGGCGCCACGAAGTAGAGCAGACCCCGCCGCACGACCGCGCAGACGCGCCGCCGGACAGCCTACGTCTCCCGCTGAGAACGCGCCGGACACGACATTGACGAGCTGCTACGAGCCGCCAGGGGGACCGCACACCCGGCGGCAAGTCGGAGGCGCTTCAGGCAGAGGTGCCGCGCCGCACACGCCCCTGCGGCGAACGCAACTTCCAGCCCAGACGCGGGACGCGTAGGTGGACCGTCGCGTCGAGAGCACTGCAAATGACGGGTTAGTCCATACGCCGACCCCGTAGAAACTGTAGCTCGCACCCCAATCTTGCGGCGACCCCGTCCCGGAGAGCATGCCGCTGCTCGACTCATAGGACGGGTGCAGAGAGCGCGCGTCCACGACACGACACCGTCTCGGGAATCCTACGTGCCCTCCGCCGGGTGCGGCCGTCTTGCCAGCGCGCGGCGTCGCGGCTGCACAAGACGCGCCGACACCCGGCCGCGCCCATACCTTCCTCAGCAGCCTGCAGCAGCCTCTCCTCGTCGTCTGCAGGCGCAACGTCGCGCGAGCACGAACGGGACGGGACCCACAACATAGACGCACTTACCTGAAGAGCGGCTTCGGACGTGTCTCCGCCGAGTAGCGCGGCATCCGTGTTGTTGGGGCGCGGCGTATGACACAACGGGCCAAGCAGCAGGGCGGAATAAGAGCAGAGCGAGCGAGCGAGCGGCAGGGCGGGCCAAGAGCGGAGAGAGCGAGTAACGGGGAGGGCGAGCAGCGAGGAGGGCGAGGGCAGCCCGGCGAGAGCAGCCCCAGAAACACAGGCGCAGGGAGTAAATATATACGCAGGAGAGCGGCGGAGTGGGGGGATAAAGACTCAAGCGTCAGAACGAGGGAGAGACGGCGACGGGAGACGGGGCGGGCCGCACAGCGGGGCGGACGAAGTCGAGGGAGGCGTGGTCGAGGGAATTTTGAAGCTCGCTTACCGCCCTATATAGGCTACCGAATCCAGGAGTGCACAGGCGCTCCGAAGCCGCGGGGCATCGCCGGAGGCCCGCGCTACACAGGGATCGGGAGATGCATGTTCGCCCTGCCAGAACATGCGGTCCTCCCGCCCGTCATGCACAGTCCGCGCGAGCCCTATCCAGTTCCGGTGACGAGCCCCGAATGCTGTGCGCCCGCCGAGGCAGGGTCAACCACGGAGGACCGCGTCGCTGTGCGATCGAGCCACGCGCAGGCTCCGTCCGTCGTGTACCCTGCCTCGACCCGGGCGCGCACGGAAGACTCTCGTCCGTTTGAGGCACACAGCAAAATCGGACTCCCACGCACCTGAATGTCCCATTTTGGGGCAGTATTCGCGGAAGGCTGCCGCCTCCGCCATACCCCGGCGTGCACCGCGCTCAGCTCAGACGGCTCGAGCCGCCTGGGTACGCTAGAGCCGCGCCGTGTCGCCAGGCGTGACAGTCTGGTGCGGGGGTCGGTGATTTTCAGCAGTAGCTGGCTATTCGTTAGAAAGACGGGCCCCGCGCATGTACTTGAGTTTGCGAGGCGGTAGCCGCACGCGCGGTGAGAGAGCAGAACGAAGGAGCGAACGTCCAAGTCCAAGTCCTGTCAATCGGCCAGAATAGGCAGTCGGTGTCGTTCGAGGCGCCCGGCGCAGCTTCGTCCAAACTCTCGTCTCGACCACCACCTTCTCACTCACGACGCGCGCCGCGGGCGACATTCCGCAAGAAATAGACAGTTATTCGTAAGCAGTACGCTATACGAGCACGGACAGAAATCCGGTCCACCCCGAACGGCGACATCCAAGATTCGAGCCGCCCCGGCTCAGCAACATCTCCCCCGCCCGATCCACCGAAGACGGCGTCAAGTTCGCCTACTTCCGAACGGCGACTGGCTCTGTTCGAGTCGCAGTGAGCACGGAAGAACGTCGAAACGAGAAAGGTAAGCGCCGCACCCGTAAACGCAGGGACAAACTCCAGAACCGGCTCATCCACCAGCCAGTACTCTCCGGACTCCCCGGACTCGTCGTCAGAGTCGAGGATAATCTCCCGGCTCCTGACGCCTCGCTTGGGGAGGACATGCGCGCGGACGTGCCGCCCGCTGAGGTCCCGGTTGCGGGGCTTCCCCATGTCGATGCGCTGCCGGGGCGGGCGGTCGCCGAGGGTGGCGGCAGACGGCTGGGTCGAGGTCGGATGCTGGCCGATGATGCCCATGTTGCCGGGGTGGTGCGCGAGCGGGGAGACGACGAGGGCCTCCGTCGGGGGCTTCTTCTTCGCTGCTGGGCCGCCCGGACGGACCGCGCTCGGGTCGCGCTTCGCGGCCTCGATGTCTTCGGGGGTCGCGCGCTCGAACCGCAACTCGCCGCTGTCGCAGAGGGCAATCAGGTCGCGCAGGGTGTCGTTACCGCCGGGGAGGCCGTTGAAGTGGCCGAACGGGACGTTCTCGGGCCAACCGACGAGCACGAGCCCGTGCTCGATGACGGCGACGTCTGCGAAGCCGCTGTCGGTGTAGGCGAGGTTCGCGTTCGGGCTTCCGCCCATAGCGCCTGACCCTGAGGTGAGCTCTCGACGAGCTGAGATGGTTGGCAGGTACTCACGGAAGCTGGTGTGCACCTTCCCGCGCAGCTCGTCTCGTAGCTCTGCGCGGACGGTCTTCTTCGGCTCGTCGGCGGTGTAGGACTCCGGAGTGACGACGACGCTGGTGAGAGGCTCGGGGTGCATGATGGAGGATGTCCGGGACACGGGGCAGCGGCAAGGGGAGCTGTAGGGTCGTCGAATGCGGCGACGGCAGCTTATGTGGACACAGGAACTGCGGGTGCAGCAGAGCGCTCCGCCTTCGCTCTGTGAGGGGTCTCTCTCTCTGGTGGTCGGTTCCGCGACTCGGATGCTGACATTCCTCCACAAGAGTAGGTCTGATGTCCGTGTATGGTAGGTCTACGGCCGTATGGCCGTTCTCGACAGCTGTGCTCGGGCACGAGGATCCGAGGGATTGGCACTTGCCCAAACCCTCGTTTCCCGCTATTCCCTTGCGCCTCCTCCACGGCCAGTTCTGTCTGCTATCCGGGAGCCGCGCTGATAGATCTTGTCCTGCAGGTGCCGTGCTAGAGCCACAAGCAAGGCATCGGCGGACGGGTTTCAGAGCCTCCCGTTTCTCGGAGTATGCCTGCAAGTGAGTGTTCTGAACAAGACCTCGCGAATACTGACGTTCTGTGCTCGCGAACAGGAGACATTACGCTCCGGACCCAACGCGTCCGCGGGATAGCCTTCAGGCGAGAATCGGCCCCCTCAGGCGCACGTCTCTGCATCGCGTCGGGCGCGCCCCGGTCCGTACGATATGAGAAACGCGAGTTTCTCGCTTTGACTGACGGCGTCTCACGCCGTTTCGTTCGGCAGTGCCGTTTACGCTCTTTGTGCAGGGCGCCCAGCATCGGCATTACGGGCGGTCCGGGGCCTCCGCCGCGAAGTCCGCCTGCTCTCTGGGGCTCGCGTTCGACGGCCGTGCTGTACCTGCGTATGGCGCGCGCACGTCTCTCGGCATGCCGGGCGGCGACCTCGGATACGCTGCAACGTCCTCGCCGTGTGGTGCGTTCGTACCACAGCGGTTCGTCGCGCATTCCCGCACATACTGACCTCTCCTCCGTGGTGCATCATCTCTTCTGAGCAGGGCCTGGCCGTCAGGGGGAATCGCAGGCTACAATGACACTGGATCGCGGCGTGAAGGAGCGCGATCAACGCGCTATTTCCTTCTGCATCGTCCGACCTCTCACGCTGCCCCGCAGGCGGACCGTCGCCCCGCTCGTTGCACGTCGTGAGTGCCGTACAAGCGAACAGAAGCATGCCCCGTGAGTGAGCGCATTCCGCCCCCCGTTCGACTTGCTATTCGTACAACTGATCACCACTCGCAGTTCATACCCCCAATCGAGATACACAATGCGCACACGCTCGCGGCTGTGTGCTACAGGCCTCGTCGAGGCTCACGATGGAATACGGGCATGGCAGACGGACGTCCCGTGGGCTGGTAATGCGCACGCATCCTTGGCTTGTCCGCTGTCATGCTGATCGGCTCGCTACCCAGGCTGCACGGAAGAGCGAAAACTTTCGAGGTCTGCAGCAAGCGAGGGTTTCAGGCGCAACACATCGAGCTCCGTGGCTCAGCTGGACGCCTCGTCCGTCCCGTATCGTATCGCCCACGCCCGCAGCGTCGCGTCAAAGGACACCGTTCGCGTTTCGTTCCGCCCGCCCCCTCTCCCGCCGGGCGCTCGGGGAACCGCCCAAGGCACGGTCGGTGCAGCCTGCGGGGAGATCGAGCTCGCAGATCCACCGGGGGTGCGAATCGCGATACCGCGAGCTTGGAACCGTGTACACGCTGCGCGAGCCCCAAGGCACGCAGCTCGGGACCGTCAGCGGCGGTGCATCGCGCCGGTGCGTGTCATCATGCCTCGAGCATCTTACTTACTCGTTTGCGTGTAGATCGCGATCGTGCATCTCCCGGACACGCAGGGTCGGCGTCTCCCAGCGGGTGGGGCGCGCACACGGCCCACGGAGCGCTCGCTGTTGCAGCGTTCCTCCGTCATCGTGCAGCGATGATGGCGGACGCGAACGATGAGCGGGACGCTGGCCGTCTTGCGGGCCGCCGGTGCTCACTTTGATGACGCCTGGCCTGGAGACGTGCGCGTTCCCGCCGTCTTCTCAGCTTCGCGGCCCGTCCCCGCACAGGGGAGACGTGCACGTCGCGAAGTCGTGTAGTGGCGAAGGCGCGCAGTGGCGGCAGTTGTGGGTCCACGGCCGCGACGTGCCGGGCACTGCAACCACACCTCCCGGGGGATGTCCACTCGTCTTGTCCGGCCGTCAATCGCTTCGTACTGCCGCCCCATTTCGCAGGGCGCGGCGGGCTTCTCCGGGTACGTAACCAGTCAAAATTTAGTGTGCGTTAATTGTGAGCACGCGCCTCGCCGTTCGCAGACTCCACCGCGCTCTTCGCGTCCGAGCGGGTGGGTTCTAACAACGGGTACGTTGGATTCCCTTCTGGGCCTCCGCTCTCGTCCCGCTCACCGACATCCCCGACGTTTCCTCAGCTTTCGTCGGGGGAGACGCATGCGTCTCGGAGGTGCGGTCTCGCCCGTACCTCCGTCATCGACGGTAGCGACGACGGACGCGTCGGGGCATGGCAGGACGAGCATGGGGCTCGTATTTCCCCTGTTCCCTTCAACGTCGCGCGTCGCGCAGACGGATATGTCGCGCCCGTCGCCGTTTCGGGGGGATTTGCTGTGAGAACGGTAACCTCGCGATTGTGCAATATATTTCTTTGATTACGATACCGTCCGCGACGTCGGCGAAAGCGTGAAGGCGCGGAATGTGCAAACGATGCGCGCGGGTATTCGTACGCTCGTGCCAATCCGGGAGATCTCCACGCGGCCGGCGTGCAAGAACCACGCATGTCCGGCCGAGGGGTGAGTGCACTTCGCGAGCACCTCCCGCGTGCGATGTTCGTAGGCTAAGAACGAATGTATTCTCTACTCATCGTAGTGTACACTGTGTGGACTACCTATGGACTCGGTCTGCACGCCCAGCCGAGTTTGACACGACGCCCGCGCGCCGTTCGCGCGACTTCGTTGCGTGACACCCCGGCGCGCCCCTCGCTTCGCTTCCCCGACGAATGTGGCGCACACGCCTCGATGGAGAGCGCACCAGCGTACTCTCGCACCAGACCGAGGGCGGGGACGAGACGGACAGACCGTCGGGACTGGGGGACGCACCGCCGAGACGTGCAGTGTGCGCGCCGTCCTCAGCTCGTGTGCCGGATGCTCCTGTGCGCGGCGACGTCTCCGCGGCGTCGACGAGTTCAAGGCATTGGGCACGCGATGCCCCGGGTCGCAGACGGAGCGGGCAGCCCGCACATGCCTCCGGCGCAAGATCTGCATGCGGCCGGCATGCAAGAGCCACGCGAATCCGCCCGAGAGGTGCTGCGCCTCGCACGCCCGGGCTCCGGCGAGGGAGACTCAGGCGTCTCGATGGCGAGCGTGTCGTCCGAACGCGCCGGCGCAGATCGAGGGCGAAGTGGACTCCGCCGAACTCGTCGGGATGGCAGGCGGGCGCATCGTCGAGGCGCAATGCGACTTGCACGTCGTCGTCCTGTAACTCTTCGTGCTCCCGGTGTGCGCGACGACGTCTCCCCAGCCTCGACGAACCCCGCGCATCGTGCAAGCGACGCCCAGGCCCGCAGACAACGCGCCCTCCCGCCCGACGCGACACGCCCCCGTCCATGCACACCGTCAGGGCTGCGCGTGCGTGGGGCCCGAACGGCGTCATCGTCCGCGCGCAGCGCACGGCGATTGCGAGCGCGGGGACGCGAGCCGAACAGCTGCACATCGGGGGTGCGCCGCGGTGAAACGGGGCACAGGCGCGAGCGCGGGCGTGGTCCGTGCGTGTGGACGGGAATCTAGGGGGTGGGGGAATGGTTATCAGCTGGGGGCGAAGGGACGAGGAGGAGCACGTCCCCTGCCCCCTCTCCTCTCCTCCCTCCCTCCCCCTCCTCCGCTTCTTTCCCCCCTCCCTCTCCTACGACGGCGCTGTCGTCGTCCTCGCCCTCACCGTCCTGGCCCTGCGCTCCACCGCCGCCCACCGCCCTCGCCTCCTCGCCGCCTCCACTCGGCGGCGTGCTCTGCTCGCCCTCGTGAGGTACGTCCGCGCCCCGCCGTCTCCGCGCCCGTCCATGCGCTCACCTCCCGTACGAGCAGCCGCCCCGCGCTCCTCTGCCGCCGCGCACTACGGCCACCTGCGACGGTGCGTCGGCGCGCGTCGCGAGCGAGCCCTGTGTCCGTACTGACCTAGCTAGTGCGTAAGCCGCCGCGTTTCGGACCCGCTCGGAGAGAGCTCGCTCACCTCGCGGTACGTACAGCGCGCCGGGCCCGTTCGCACATGGCTGACGCGATGCAGGACGTGCGCCCTCGACGAGGGCGCCGCTTTGAGCGAGGGGGAGGTCGTGCGAGCCGCCGAGCGGGATGCTGACCCCGAACGTTGCGCGCCGCGTAGATAGTGTATTCGTACTTAGCTGAGTAGCTGCGCCGCGCCCCGGTCTGTGGCACACGAAGCACGTCAAGGAGGGCGTGGAGGGCGGTGGGCGGACTCACCTCCGGGTCGGATACCGCGCGACGGGGGTATGGGCGGGCTCACGGGTTTGCTACGGACACGACCGCCGAGAGGGGGCGCGCACGACGCCGCGAGCCGCCGCTGAGCTGAGTAGAACGCCCCGTGCGCCGCGGCGGCGGGGACGAAGCGTCCGGAGGAGGTACTGGGCGCGGTTTGCGACGTCGCCGTCGCCGTCGTGCGACACAGTGAGCGTGGAGAGCGCGCTTTGCGACCCACCTCGACTTGCGCGCCAGCGCCCACGGCTGCACGCACGCGCGTGGGACGTCGTCTCGCGCGGTGCGCGACGCATGCGGGCCCTACTGACTCCAGAGTCGCCGGATACCAGTAGCGGGGTACGAGTCGTCGCGACGCCGGCCGTGACGGTCTCCGCCGGGGCGAGCACGCACGTTGCAGGTGAGTGCTGTGGGTTGCTGCTGTGGGAGTCGTCGAGAGCGGAGGGTGGGGCGGCGGCGTCGGGAGCGTCGCACTCGGGAGGATGTAGTAGCGTCGAGATAGCGTCGTTTGTGTATGTCTGTACGTTGAATGAATGGGCTTCGCCCTCGTACCCATGTCTATCCATGCCCCGCAGCGTGATCAGCTTAGATACATGTGCAAGACTCGGCCGGCGTGCAGAAACTGGAACTGGGGGTGGTAAACTCACCTTGCGGCTACAGTGGCACAGGCCTCGCGCGAGGGCGATCGGACATGGGCGGCGCGTGTGTGCGACGTCCGTGTTCGTGCATTGACGCGGCCTGCACACGCGGTCGACGTCGAGTTCGTCGAACAGCTGCGTGCCCCCATGGTGTGTTGTGGGACGACACGGCGCGGGCCATAGTTGTCCTCGTCGGGCTATGATTCGTCACTGACCTGCAATAATGTCAGGTGTAAATACTCGCGTGAAGCGCTGCCGTCGTGCAGAAACGGGGTCGGCGCGAAGGAGGGACGGACGTACGGGCTGGTAGTACTCATACATGCATGCTGCGGGTGTTCGCGAAGGCGCAGCGTGCGCACCGCGCGTGGACGACTCGTCTGCTCAGTGTCCTACTCGCACGAACGACGGCGGGGTGCGCACGACGGCGTTGCGGGGTGGCTCGAGGTAACGGCCGTACGCCGCGCTTGGATGTCGCGAGACGACGCCCTCGTCTGCGGAAGCGCGGGCTCGTCGGCTGTGCACTTCCGTCGCGCCGTGCACTCGAGCGTTGGGGTACGTTCCCGGGCGTGCTCTGACGCTTTCGCCTTTGGTAGATACGGGCGTGAAGCGCGGTCGGCATACGGAAACCAGGTAGACACAATAGAGAAACGGGCATACAAGGTGGCAGTACTAATGCACGCCTTGCGCGAGTGCTCGCAGCGAGGTGGCGTCCGCGGCGAGCGTCGACGGGCCATCCGACCTGGGGCTCGAAACGTCGTGCGCGGTCGGTGTTGAATGGCGGTCGTCCGGGTCGCCGCGGACTGGGACTGGGCGTGAACTACGTCCTGCGAGGGTGCGTGCCACGCCGAGTGTGCGGGAGATTCGCACAATGCGACACCGCCGTCCGACTGCACGGTCGGTTCACTCAAATACTAGATGACAACTTTGTCAGACTCGGGACGACGGGATACCGCGGCGTACCAGGCACAAGTCCATTGAGGACGTCGGACGCGGGCATGCTCAGGGCGAGTTCGCATGAGGAGAGCGGCCATTAGTGCCGCAAGACGGTGCTCAAACGAACGAAACCGCGGCGGGGACAGAGAGAGAGCACAAGAGCCGGGGCGCACTAGTGGGCGCAGAAGGCGCGAACGCAGCGAGAGGGCGCCGCGAGCGTCGCGATGACGACTGAAAGCAAGAGCGACGCCCTGCACTCGAGTCTCTGAGCAGCCTCGAGAGGCCGCAGAGAGCCCTTCGACGAGAGCTCTCTTGCTCACTCCACAACGCGATCGGGCGCCCGTCTGTCAGCCCAGGCCTTCTGTGCCGATACCTGCACATATGCGCTCGCGGTGTTTCCCTGCTTGTTCATGACAATGTCGTTCTGTTGTCCGTTTTGCGACGTACGTTATGAATGGTAGAACGGCCGTCTTTGTGCCGCAAGCGTCTGAAGGGAAGAGGCATCTCGCCGTTGACGACGACGAGCAGTATTGCCGCGTGGCTCGCTTGCGCCCATCAATTTCCCCTGTCCGCTCCCACCACCATCATCCCCCTCCCCCTCGTCCCCGTCGTCTCCGTCGTGCTCGCAGCTCAGCACCTCCCACCCCGTCGCTCTCTTCACCATTAATGCCGAGCTTGTTCTCTCGTGCACGGACCACATCGACCCCGACCAAGAAATCCGCCTTCGACCTCGGCCCGCAAGACGAATTCGGCCGCATCACCAGCAGGGGCTCGCCTCGGCACGCCGTCCAGCAGCAGTTCGTCTCCGCGAACGCGAAGAAGGCGGGCAAAAAGGAGGGCGGGAAGAGCTCTGCAAAGGCACGCGCCGTCGCCGCCGACGATGAGCAGCAGGACTACGGCCCCCCTGACGGCACCTTCCTCCCGCTGAGCCTCGAGAAGCCGCGGTACGAGACCGGCGACGGCCCTTTCCTCGAGCAGCCACTCGCCCACGACTACGGGTATCTCTCGTACGGCCGCCATGTCGTTCTCGGGCTCGAAGAGGTCGCACGGCTCGTCGATGTGGTGGGTGAGGAGCTGGGCACGCGCGGACTGACGACCCCCTTCATATTCTCCACCCTCGCCCTCGACGTCTCGGCAGCGGCGGTGAAGCGGCTCATCCAGACGTTCCTGAACACCTGCACGAAGCCGTCGTCCGAGGCCGACAGGCTCTGGCGACAGGAGGCGCGCCTGGCGGGACCGCACGAATTGGGAATGGCACTGCGGTGGGGACTGGCCCGGGTAGTGCGGTGGGTGGGCGGGCACCAGGTCCGCGGGCTCGTCTCGTACGACGCATACAGCCAGTGGCGGGACTCTGAAGCTGGTGCGTTACGCCCAGCAATCACCCGCAGTCGTCGTCTAACCCCTCGGCAGTGCTCAACTACCCCGGACTGCATTTCTCTTCCTTTTTGGACCCCTTGGACCCCCTCCTGCGCTCGATTCTAGTCGGCCTCTTCACGCTGCTTACGCGGTTCGCAGCACACTCCGCATCTTCCGGGCACACGCCGCCCACCCTTTCCCCGCTTTTCGGACCCTTGCTGTTTGGACTGGGACCATCGACGCTCAACTTCCACCATGCATATATGCACTACCTCCGCGCTGCAACCGCAACCGAACACCTGATTCTCGCCTTCATACGCTGGCAGGACACCAAAGCGAGCGTCTCGACGCCCGCGTTGGGGGTTCCCACTCGCCTCAAGGCATGGATCCAGGGCTACCCGGCGATGCTGCCGACGATGGGCCAACACGACCGCCCCCAGCCGCGACGGGGCGCCCGAACGGTGCGTATTCTCAGCGTGCGGCGGAACGTCCGGATGTACTCGCCGGACCTCGTCAAGACCGCAGCGTCCTGGGCGCACCGGCCACGAGGCGCCGTCTCGAATGCAGGCGAGCGCGCGTTTGCAGGGTCGCGGGAGTGGGAGCGGATTGCCCCGCCGACACTCAAGCTGCCGCCGCGGTGCTCGGACGATCTGGATCGCGGGGCCCGAGCAGGGGGCGACGGCGCGGGGAGCCGGGGTGAGAGGCCGCAGAATGAATTCGTAAGTATGCGTGTGTCGTGGGCAGCAGTTGGGCGCCGGGGGCGTTGGGTGTCGTGGGGGGCAGTGGGGCGCCGGGGGACGAGCATGTACATAGCGTATACAGTGAATATATCGATTTCCGCGACATGTCTTGTGTGAACAAGACGAGACTTTGCAACTCGAGCACCCGGAACTCGCAGCGCGACAGTCCGAGCTCGACATTCTGTACTACTGGCACACTCGTTCTCGTGCTACGCCGGCCGCCCCCTTCCCATGTCTCGAGGGCCGGGCCCGGAGCGTTTCTCCCATCCCACCGCCCGCGACACGGTCAGAACTGACGCAGAAGAGCCCGCACGACGAGCACGCGCATGGGACGCGGGGTCGAAGGGAATTGGCGGGAAAGCCGTTCACGGCCTCGCAATGCGCGCCGTCCGCGAACTTGCAGGCCGTCGCCTCCTCGAGCGACGCCACGCCGGCCCTCCCGCCGGCGTTATCGTGTTCTCTGTACGCGTTCCGTCGTCCCGTTCTCGCCGCCGAACTCGTCTGAATCGTCCGGTTAGTGGCGAAGGCGCGCGGCCGGACGTGCACGATGTCCTGCCGCAACCCGACAAAGCCGCATCGCGCGGACATGCCTGTTCAAACCAGCGTGAGTACGACTAGGCTCGAATGTGCCACAGAATGCACTTACCGCGAGACCGAACGCGAGACCGATCGCCGGGAGCGGCAAAATAGACAGCAAACACCGGGCGCGCGACCACGCAAACGCGCCGCCGAGCAGGCTGCGTCGCCCGCTGAGAACGCGCCGGACACGACGCCGACGAGCTGCTACGAGGCGTCAGGGGGACCGCACGCCCGACAGCAACTCGGAGGCGCTTCAGACAGAGGCGCCGTGCCGTACACGCCCTTGCGGCGAACACAACTTCCAACCCGGACGCGAGACGCGTCCATGGATCGTCGCGTCCAGAGTACGGAAAATCCGCGTCGATGCGCTGCAAATGACGAGTCAGTTTGTAGGCCGACCCTATAGAAACGGAAGCACTCACCCGAATCTCACGGCGGCCCCGTCCCGGAGAGCGTGCCGCTGCTCGACTCATAGGACGGGTGCAGAGAGCGCGCGTCCACGACGCGACACCATCTCGGGAATCCTACGTGCCCTCCGCCGAGTGCAGCCGTCTTGCCAGCGCGCGGCATGAAGGAGACGCGTCGCGGCTGCACAAGACGCACCGACACCGGCCGCGCCCATACCTTCCTCAGCCGTCTGCGACGGTCTATCGTCGTCGTCGGCAGGCGCGACGGTGCGCGGGCACGAACGGAACGGGACCCACGACGTGAGTGTGCTTACCTGCAGCGCTTCTTCGGACGTGTCTGAGTCACCGCCAAGTAGCGCGGCCTCCGTGTTGCTGGGACGCGGCGTGTGACGCCACGGGTCGAGCAGCGCGGCGGGCCAAGAGCAGAGCACGCCAGCGGCAGGGCGGGCCAAGAACGGAGCGAGCGAGCAACGGGGAGGGCGAGCAGCGGGCTGGGCGAGAGCAGCCCGACGAGAGCAGCCCGCGGAACACAGGGACAGGCAGCGAATATATACGCAGGAGAGCGGCGGAGTGAGGGGATAAAGACTCGAGCGTCAGAACGAGGAAGAGACGGCAACGGGAGACGGGGCGGGCCGCACAACGGGACGGGCGAAGTCGAGGGAGGCGGGGTCGAGGGCATTTTGAAGCTCGCTTGCCGCCCTATATAGGCTACCGAATCCAGGAGTGAACAGGCGCTCCGAGGCCGCGGGGCATCGCCGGAGGCCCGCGCTACACAGGGATCGGGAGATGCATGTTCGCCCTGCCAGAACATGCGGTCCTCCCGCCCGTCATGCGCATTCCGTCAACGAGCTCCGCATGCTGGACACCGGTCGAGGCAGGGTCAACGACGGAGAACGGCGGCGCTGAGCGATCGAGCCACGCGCAGGCTCCGTCCGTCGTGTACCCTGCCTCGACCCGGACGTCGCAGGCGCGCACGGAAGACTCTCGTCCGTTTGAGGCACACAGCAAAATCGGACTCCCACGCACCTGAATGTCCCATTTTGGGGCAGTATTCGCGGAAGGCTGCCGCCTCCGCCATACCCCGGCGTGCACCGCGCTCAGCTCAGACGAAACGAGCCGCCTAGGTACGCTAGAGCCGCGCCGGGTCGCCGAGCGTACCAGCTCCCTGCGAGATGTCAGCGCTTTACAACATTACCTACCTATGTAATTGAGGAGAGGCTTGCCGCGCGTGTAATCGAGTTCACGAGGCGGTCGCGGCGCGCGCGGTGAGAGAGCAGAACGAAGGAGCGAACGCCCAAGTCCAAGTCCTGCCAATCGGCCAGAATAGGCAGTCGGTGTCGTTTGAGGCGCCCGGCGCAGCTTCGTCCAAACTCTCGTCTCGACCACCACCTTCTCACTCACGACGCGCGCCGCGGGCGACATTCCGCAAGAAATAGACAGTTATTTGTAAGCAGTACGCTATATGAGCACGAACAGAACTCCGGTCCACCCCGAACGGCGACATCCAAGATTCGAGCCGCCCCGGCTCAGCAACACCTCCCCCGTCCGATCCACCTTGGACGGCCTCGAGCTCGCCTACTTCTGAACGGCGACTGGCTCTGTTTGAGTCGCAGTGAGCACGGAAGAACGACGAAGCGAAAGAGGTAAGCGCCGCACCCGTAAACGCAGGGACAAACTCCAGAACCGGCTCATCCACCAGCCAGTACTCCCCGGGCTCCCCGGACTCGTCGTCAGAGTCGAGGATGATCTCTCGGCTCCTGACGCCTCGCTTGGGGAGGACGTGCGCGCGGACGTGCCGCCCGCTGAGGTCCCGGTTGCGGGGCTTCCCCATGTCGATGCGCTGCCGGGGCGGGCGGTCGCCGAGGGTGGCGGCAGACGGCTGGGTCGAGGTCGGATGCTGGCCGATGACGCCCATGTTGCCGGGGTGGTGCGCGAGCGGGGAGACGACGAGGGCCTCCGTCGGGGGCGGCTTCTTAGCCGCAGGACCGCCCGGACGGACCGCGCTCGGGTCGCGCTTCGCGGCCTCGATGTCTTCGGGGGTTGCGCGCTCGAACCGCAACTCGCCGCTGTCGCAGAGGGCAATCAGGTCGCGCAGGGTGTCGTTACCGCCGGGGAGGCCGTTGAAGTGGCCGAACGGGACGTTCTCGGGCCAACCGACGAGCACGAGCCCGTGTTCGATGACGGCGACGTCTGCGAAGCCGCTGTCGGTGTAGGCGAGGTTCGCGTTCGGGCTTCCGCCCATGGCGCCTGAGCCTGAGGTGAGCTTTCGACGAGCTGAGATGGTTAGCGGGCACTCACGGAAGCTGGTGTGCACTTTCCCGCGAAGCTCGTCTCGTAGCTCTGCGCGGACGGTCTTCTTCGGCTCGTCGGCGGTGTAGGACTCCGGAGTGACGACGACGCTGGTGAGAGGCTCGGGGTGCATGATGCAGGATGTCCGGGACACGGGGGCAGCGGCACTGAGGGGAGCTGTAGGGTCGTCGGATGCGGCGACGGCAGCTTATGTGGACACAGGAACTGCGGGTGCGGCAGAGCGCTCCGCCTTCGCTCTGTGAGGGGTCTCTCTCTCTGGTGGTCGGTTCCGCGACTCGGATGCTGACATTCCTCCACAAGAGTAGGTCTGATGTCCGTGTATGGTAGGTCTACGACCGTATGGCCGTTCTCGACAGCTGTGCTCGGGCACGAGGATCCGAGGGATTGGCACTTGCCCAAACCCTCGTTTCCCGCTATTCCCTTGCGCCTCCTCCACGGCAAGTTCTGTCTGCTATCCGGGAGCCGCGCTGATAGATCTTGTCCTGCAGGTGCCGTGCTAGAGCTACAAGCAAGGCATCGGTGGGCGGGTTTCAGAGCCTCCCGTTTCTCGGAGCACGCCTGCAAGTAAGTGTTCTGAACAAGACCTCGCGAATACTGACGTTCTGTGCTCGCGAACAGGAGACATTACGCTCCGGCCCCAACGCGTCCACGGGATAGCCTTCAGGCGAGAATCGGCCCCCTCAGGCGCACGTCTTTGCATCGCGTCGGGCGCGCCCCGGTCCGTACGATATGAGAAACGCGAGTTTCTCGCTTTGACTGACGGCGTCTCACGCCGTTTCGTTCGGGAGTGCCGTTTACGCTCTTTGTGCAGGGCGCCCAGCATCGGCATTACGGGCGGTCCGGGGCCTCCGCCGCGAAGTCCGCCTGCTCTCTGGGGCTCGCGTTCGACGGCCGCGCTGTACCTGCGTACGGTGCGTGCACGTCTCTCGGCATGCCGGGCGGCGACGCCGGATACGCTGCAACGTCCTGGCCGCGTGGTACGTCCGTACCACAGCGGTTCGTCGCGCATTCCCGCACATACTGACCTCTCCTCCGTGGTGCATCATCTCTTCCGAGCAGGGCCTGGCCGTCAGGGGGAATCGCAGGCTACAATTACACTGGATCGCGGCGTGAAGGAGCGCGATCAACGCGCTATTTCCTTCTGCGTCGTCCGACCTCTCACGCTGCCCCGGAGGTGGACCGTCGTCCCGCTCGTTGCACGTCGTGAGTGCCGTACAAGCGAACAGAAGCATGCCCCGTGAGTGAGCGCATTCCGCCCCCCGTTCGACTTGCTATTCGTACAACTGATCACCACTCGCAGTTCATACCCCCAATCGAGATACACAATGCGCACACGCTCGCGGCTGTGTGCTGCAGGCCTCGTCGAGGCTCACGGTGGAATACGGGCATGGCAGACGGACGTCCCGTGGAGTGGTAACGCGCGCACATCCTTGGCTCGTCCGCTGTCATGCTGATCGGCTCGCTACCCAGGCTGCACGGAAGAGCGAAAACTTTCGAGGTCTGCAGCAAGCGAGGGTTTCAGGTGCAACACATCGAGCTCCGTGGCTCAGCTGGACGCCTCGTCCGTCCCGTATCGTATCGCCCACGCCCGCAGCGTCGCGTCAAAGGACACCGTTCGCGTTTCGTTCCGACCGCCCCCTCTCCCGCCGGGCGCTCGGGGAACAGCCCAAGGCACGGTCGGTGCGAGCCTGCGGGGAGATCGAGCTCGCAGCTCCACCGGGGGCTTGCGAATCGCGATACCGCGAGCTTGGAACCGTGTACACGCTGCGCGAGCCCCAAGGCACGCAGCTCGGGACCGTCAGCGGCAGTGCATCGCGTCGGTGCGTGTCATCATGCCTCGAGCATCTTACTTACTCGTTTTGCGTGTAGATCGCGATCGTGCATCTCCCGGACACGCAGGGTCGGCGTCCCCCAGCGGGTGGTGCGGGCCCACGGCCCACGGAGCGCTCGCTGTCGCGGCGTTCCTCCGTCATCGTGCAGCGATGATGGCGGACGCGAACGACGAGCGGGACGCTGGCCGTCTTGCGGGCCGCCGGTGCTCGCTTGCATGCCGTCTGGCCGGGAGACGTGCGCGTTCCCGCCGTCTTCTCAGCTTCGCGGCCCGTCCCCGCACATGGGAGACGTGTACGTCGCGAAGGCGCGCAGTGGCGGCAGTTGTGGGTCCACGGCCGCGACGTGCCGGGCACTGCAACCACAACTCCCGGGGGGCGTCCACTCGCCTTGTCCGGCCGTCAATCGCTTCGCGTCGCCGCCCCATTTCGCAGGGCGCCGCGGGCTTCTCCGGGTACGTAAACAGTCAAAATTTAGTGTGCGTTAATTGTGAGCACGCGCCTCGCCCTTCGCAGACTCCGCCGTGCTCTTCGCGTCCGGGCGCGCAGCTTCCAACAACGGGTACGTCGGATTCCCTTCTGGGCTCCCCCTCTCGTCATGCTCACCGACATCCCCGACGCTTTCTCAGCCTTTCTGGAGGGGAGACGCATGCGTCTCGGAGGTGCGGTCTCGCCCGTACCTCCGTCATGGACGGTAGCGACGACGGACGCGTCGGGGCACGGCAGGACGAGCATGGGTCTCGTATTTCCCCTATCCCCTTGAGCGTCGCGCAGACGGATATGTCGCTCCCGTCGCCGTTTCGGGGGGATTCTGCTGTGAGGACGGTAACCTCGCGATTGTGCAATATATTTCTTTGATTACGATACCCTCCGCGACGTCGGCGAAAGCGTGAAGGCGCGGAATGTGCAAACGATGCGCGCGGGTATTCTTACGCTCGTGCCAAGTCCGGGAGAATCTCCACGCGGCCGGCGTGGAAGAACTACGCATGTCCGGCCGAGAGGTGGGTGCACTTCGCGAGCACCTCCCGCGCGCGATGTTCGTTGGCTAAGAATGAATGTGTTCTCGACTCGCCGTAATGTACACTGTCTAAACTATCTATGGACTCGGTCTGCACGCCCAGCCGAGTTCGACTCCACGCCCGCGCGCCGTTCGCGAGTGTTCATTGCGTGACACCCGGGCGCGCCCCTCGCTTTGCTTCCCCGACGAATGTGACGCACACGCCTCGATGGAGAGCGCGTCTTACGAGCGCGCCGGCGTACCCTCGCACCAGATCGAGGGCGGGGACGAGACGGACAGACCGTCGGAACTGGGGGACGCACCGCCGAGACGTGCAGTGTGCGCGCCGTCCTCAGCTCGTGTGCCGGATGCTCCTGTGCGCGGCGACGTCTCCGCGGCGTCGACGAGTTCGAGGCATTGGGCACGCGACGCCCCGGGTCGCAGACGGAGCGGGCAGCCCGCACATGCCTCCGACGCAAGATCTGCATGCGGCCGGCATGCAAGAACCACGCGAATCCGCCCGAGAGGTGCTTCGCCTCACACCCCCGGGCTCCGGCGAGGGAGATTCATGCGTCTTGATGGCGAGCGTGTCGTCCGAACGCGCCGGCGCAGATCGAGGACGAGGTGGACTCCGCCAGACTCGTCGGGATAGGCGGGCGCACCGTCGAGGCGCGATGCGACTTGCACGCCGTCGTCCTCCGACTCTTCGTGCTCCCGGTGTGCGCGACGACGTCTCCCCAGCCTCGACGAACCCCGCGCATCGTGCAAGCGACGCCCAGGCCCGCAGACAACGCGCCCTCCCGCCCGACGCGACACGCCCCCGTCCATGCACACCGTCAGGGCTGCGCGTGCGTGGGGCCCGAACGGCGTCATCGTCCGCGCGCAGCGCACGGCGATTGCGAGCGCGGGGACGCGAGCCGAACAGCTGCACATCGGGGGTGCGCCGCGGTGAAACGGGGCACAGGCGCGAGCGCGGGCGTGGTCCGTGCGTGTGGACGGGAATCTAGGGGGTGGGGGAATGGTTATCAGCTGGGGGCGAAGGGACGAGGAGGAGCACGTCCCCTGCCCCTTCTCCTCTCCTCCCTCCCTCCCCCTCCTCCGCTTCTTTCCCCCCTCCCTCTCCTCCGACGGCGTCGTCGTCGTCCTCGCCCTCACCGTCCTGGCCCTGCGCTCCACCGCCGCCCGCCGCCCTCGTCTCCTCGCCGCCTCCACTCGGCGGCGTGCTCTGCTCGCCCTCGTGAGGTACGTCCGCGCCCCGCCGTCTCCGCGCCCGTCGGTGCGCTCACCTCCCGTCCGAGCAGCCTCCTCGCGCTCCTGTGCCGCCGCGCACGACGGCCACCCGCGACGGTGCGTCGGCGCGCGTCGCGAGCCAGCCCTGTGTCCGTACTGACCTAGCTAGTGCGTAAGCCGCCGCGTGTCGCACCCGCTCGGAGAGAGCTCGCTCACCTCGCGGTACGTACAGCGCGCCGGGCCCGTTCGCACATGGCTGACGCGATGCAGGACGTGCGCCCTCGACGAGGGCGCCGCTTTGAGCGAGGGGGAGGTCGTGCGAGCCGCGTAGATAGCTTCTCCGTGTGTAGCTACGAGGATGCGCCGCGCCCCGGTCTGTAGCACACGAAGCACGTCGAGGAGGGCGTGCAGGGCGATGGGCGGACTCACCTCCGGGTCGGATACAGCGCCGCGGGGGTATGGGCGGGCTCACGGGCTTGCTACGGACACGACCGCCGAGAGGGGGCGCGCACGACGCCGCGAGCCGCCGCTGAGCTGAGTAGAACGCCCCGTGCGCCGCGGCGGCGAACACGAAGCGTTCTGAGGAGGTACTGGGCGCGGTTTGCGACGTCCCTGTCGCCGTCGTGCGACACAGCGAGCGTGGAGAGCGCGCTTTGCGACCCACCTCGACTTGCGCGCCAGCGCCCACGGCTGCACGCACGCGCGTGGGACGTCGTCTCGCGCGGTGCGCGACGCATGCGGGCCCTACTGACTCCAGAGTCGCCGGATACCAGTAGCGGGGTACGAGTCGTCGCGACGCCGGCCGTGACGGTCTCCGCCGAGGCGAGCACGCACGTTGCAGGTGAGTGCTGTGGGTTGCTACTGTGGGAGTCGTCGAGAGCGGAGCGTGGGGCGGCGGCGTCGGGAGCGTCGCGCTCGGGAGGATGTAGTAGCGTCGAGATAGCGTCGGTTGTGTGTATCTGAACGTTGAATGAATGGGCTTCGCCCTCGTACCCATGTCTATCCATGCCCCGCAGCGTGATCAGCTTAGATACATGTGCAAGACTCGGCCGGCGTGCAGGAACTGGGGGTGGTAAACTCACCTTGCGGCTACGGTGGCACAGGCCTCGCGCGAGGGCGATCGGACATGGGCGGCGCGTGTGTGCGACGTCCGTGTGCGTGCATTGACGCGGCCTGCACACGCGGTCGACGTCGAGTTCGTCGAACAGCTGCGTGCCCCCATGGTGTGTTGCGGGACGACACGGCGCGGGCCATAGTTGTCCTCGTCGGGCTATGATTCGTCACTGACCTGCAATAATGTCAGCTGTGAATACTCGCGGGAAGCGCTGCCGTCGTGCAGAAACGGGGTCGGCGCGAAGGAGGGACGGACGTACGGGCTCGTAGTACTCATCAGCGAGTGTTTACGAGGGCGAAGCGTGCGCACCGCGCGTGGACGACCGCGGTCCGCTCAGTGTACGGCGGCGGGGTGTGCACGACAGCGTTGCGAGGTTGCTCGGCGTGGCGGTCGTGGGTCGCGCTTGGATGTCGCGAGACGACGCCCTCTTCCGCGGACGTGCGGGCTCGTCGGCTGTGCACTTCCGTCGACGCTGTGCACTCGAGCGTCGGGGTACGTTCCCGGGCGTGCTCTGACGCTTTCGCCTTCAATAGATACGAGCGCGAAGCGCGGCCGGCGCACGGAAACCAGTCCAGAACTATAGAGAAACGGTCGTACAGGTTGTTAGTGCTGATACATGCCCTGCCCGAGTGCTCACAGTTAGGCGGCGTTCGCGGTGAGCGTCGGCGGGACATCCGACCTGGGGCTCGAAACGTCGTGCGCGGTCGGCGTCCGGGTCGCCGCGAACTAGGACGGGGCGTGAACTACGTCCCGCAAGGGTGTATGCCGCTCCAAGCGTGCGGGGTATTAGTACTACGGTGCGGCACAGTCGTCCGCCTGCATGGGCGGTTCACTCAAATGCTAGATGACAACTTCGTCAGACTCGGGACGACGGGATACCAAGGCGTACCAGTTCGCGGCCCCGGGGGGAGGCACAAGTCCATTGAGGACGTCGGACGCGGGCATGCTCAGCGCGAGTTCGCATGAGGAGAGCGACCATTAGTGCTGCAAGACGGTGCTCAAACGAACGAAACCGCGGCGGGGACAGAGAGAGAGCACAAGAGCCGGGGCGCACTAGTGGGCGCAGAAGGCGCGAACGCAGCGAGAGGGCGCCGCGAGCGTCGCGATGACGACTGAAAGCAAGAGCGACGCCCTGCACTCGAGTCTCTGAGCAGCCCTCGAGAGGCCGCAGAGAGGCCTTCGACGAGAGCTCTCTCGCTCACTCCACAACGCGATCGGGCGCCCGTCTGTCAGGCCAGGCCTTCTGTGCCGATACCTGCACATATGCGCGGGCGGTGTTTCCCTGCTTGTTCATGACAATGTCGTTCTGTTGTCCGTTTTGCGACGCACGTTATGAATGGTAGAACGGCCGTCTTTGTGCCGCAAGCGTCTGAAGGGAAGAGGCATCTCGCCGTTGACGACGGCGAGCAATATTGCCGCGTGGCTCGCTTGCGCCCATCAATTTCCCCTGTCCGCTCCCACCACCATCATCCCCCTCCCCCTCGTCCCCGTCGTCTCCGTCGTGCTCGCAGTTCAGCACCTCCCACCCCGTCGCTCTCTTCACCATTAATGCCGAGCTTGTTCTCTCGTGCACGGACCACATCGACCCCGACCAAGAAATCCGCCTTCGACCTCGGCCCGCAAGACGAGTTCGGCCGCATCACCAGCAGGGGCTCGCCGCGGCACGCCGTCCAGCAGCAGTTCGTCACCGCGAACGCGAAGAAGGCGGGCAAAAAGGAGGGCGGGAAGAGCTCTGCAAAGGCACGCGCCGTCGCCGCCGACGATGAGCAGCAGGACTACGGCCCCCCTGACGGCACCTTCCTCCCGCTGAGCCTCGAGAAGCCGCGGTACGAGACCGGCGACGGCCCCTTCCTCGAACAGCCACCCGCGCACGACTACGGCTATCTCTCGTACGGCCGCCATGTCGTGCTCGGGCTCGAGGAGGTCGCACGGCTCGTCGATGTGGTGGGTGAGGAGCTGGGCACGCGCGGACTGACGACCCCCTTCATCTTCTCCACCCTCGCCCTCGACGTCTCGGCAGCGGCGGTGAAGCGGCTCATCCAGACGTTCCTGAACACCTGCACGAAGCCGTCGTCCGAGGCCGACAGGCTCTGGCGACAGGAGGCGCGCCTGGCGGGACCGCACGAATTGGGAATGGCACTGCGGTGGGGACTGGCCCGGGTAGTGCGGTGGGTGGGCGGGCACCAGGTCCGCGGGCTCGTCTCGTACGACGCATACAGCCAGTGGCGGGACTCTGAAGCTGGTGCGTTACGCCCAGCAATCACCCGCAGTCGTCGTCTAACCCCTCGGCAGTGCTCAACTACCCCGGACTGCATTTCTCCTCCTTTTTGGACCCCTTGGACCCCCTCCTGCGCTCGATTCTGGTGGGGCTGTTCACCCTACTCACCCGGTTCGCAGCACACTCCGCATCTTCCGGGCACACGCCGCCCACCCTCTCCCCGCTTTTCGGGCCTTTGCTGTTTGGCCTCGGACCATCGACGCTCAACTTCCACCATGCATATATGCACTACCTCCGCGCTGCAACCGCAACCGAGCACCTGATTCTCGCCTTCATACGCTGGCAGGACACCAAAGCGAGCGTCTCGACACCCGCGTTGGGCGTTCCCACTCGCCTCAAGGCATGGATCCAGGGCTACCCGGCGATGCTGCCGACGATGGGCCAACACGACCGCCCCCAGCCGCGACGGGGCGCCCGAACGGTGCGTATTCTCAGCGTGCGGCGGAACGTCCGGATGTACTCGCCGGACCTCGTCAAGACCGCAGCGTCCTGGGCGCACCGGCCACGAGGCGCCGTCTCGAATGCAGGCGAGCGCGCGTTTGCAGGGTCGCGGGAGTGGGAGCGGATTGCCCCGCCGACACTCAAGCTGCCGCCGCGGTACTCGGACGCATACAAGAAGCGCATGGACCTCGCACCGACGTTCCATCCGGACGTGGGTGCGACGTCGTCGGCATCGTCGCCGCCGTCATCATTGTCGTCAAGCATGTCGTCCGCATCATCAACCGGGTCAACATTGTTCGATGAGAAGGAGCACGGCCTGATTGGTGGCGAAGACCGCTTCCGGAGCTTGACGGACCTGAAGTGGGGAGAGTTCGAGGCGATGGGCTTCGGGAGTGTCGTAGCGGACGAGAAGAAGCTGCAGTTCGACCTCACGGAGGGCGCACGAGCGGTATGTTCATAGCCCCTCATCTCTTGCCCAAACGATTGGGACATTGATCAATGTTTCCATCATCATAGGCTCGCGCTGCGAAGCGCGCAACCCTTACATGGCAGGACTTCTCATCCTCGGGCTTCTCGCGGACAGACGCACACCTCAGCGCGACTCTGCAGTTCAGTGCTCCGGTCGCCAACCAGATCAACTCCTGGCCATCTCAGTCCGCGGAGATGCACCGCAAGCTGAAGAAGGCCCAGAAGGCGCTGCCCGCGTTTGGCTGGGACACCGAGCCCGTTCTGGGCGGCGAGGAGGTGATCGAGGAGGCGTTCATAGACGTCTTCTGCGATCTCATCTATGGAGGAGGATGGATGGATGATGACCGGCACGAGGAGACAGACCGGGAATGCAACTGGGCTCTGGTGAGTGCAGACGTACGAATTTGTCCGTTCCCTCGCTCATCGCAGCCGCTTTGGTTGGAAGATCGAGTTCAAGTCGCTCCCCGTTACGCGAACAAATACCGTCTCGGGTACTGCGGATCCCCGCTCCTCCACCACGCTCATTCTTTTCGAGGAGTTCGTTCCCGCGGAGTACCGTCAGCAGCTCGCTTCTTCAGGTGCGAACCGCCGGAGGCTCCCGTCTCTCTTCTCCGCGTCGACGAAGTCCAAGCAGTGGAAGCCCGCACCTACACTCAATGGGCGGCCCTATGTGGTCGGGCACGTGCCACACAGTCCAAGCTACCGAGAAGTAGAGTTCGAAGGCCTGCTGCGTTCCAATGGTAGCGCCACGAAGGTTCTCTCACTCAACCGTAGTAAGGAGGGTGCGCGACCCCCGCCTGTGCTCACGTCCCCCAGTGTCGTCGCCACCCCCGGACACGAGCTTGGGAACCCTCTAGCGAAGGTCCTGAGTGCTGGGTCCGTTTCTACACCAACACAGGCTGCGTCCGCTCCTTTCCTCAACCCCCTGCGGACTGACTCGCCCATCCCCGGCTCGCGAGTTCCCCCGAGCCCCCGAGAGGACAACGGGTCGCCGGTGCCCAAGAAGAGCTCTAGGTTCCGTCTGCCCACCGGACTCCCAACGAGTCCCGCACCGCCGCGGCGAGCTGGCCTCCTGCCGACGGAGTACGATCCGGTGGACTTCGATACCCGCCTTGCGAGCTTCGACGAGGACGAGCAGGGCAAGAAGAAGCACAACCGCCGGCGCTCGAAGGACGACGCGTGGTTGGACATCCTCGTCGCCAACAGCAGCCGCCGGATGGGCGGGCAGGACGCCGAGATGCGGAATGCGCTCAAGGGCGGACGTTCGGACCCGGAGCTTGCGAGCCAGGAGGTATCTGAGGTGCTTGCTGCTGTGCGCGGCCACTTCTCCGACGACGAGGACGACGGGATGGAGCCGGTCGCGGGTCCTAGCGGTGATGGCGATACTTCGACGTTGCAGGACTCCGTGCTCGAGCACCGTCCTGTCAGCACTGCGACCGACCGGCAGGGCGATGATGAGGATGATGAGCCGACGCAAACCACGCCTAGGAAGCGTGTAGGCTACTTCGATCTCCACCCTGACCGTCGTCCGCCTACTGTTGTCGACGACCCTCGCGATCGCTTCGGGCGTCCCTCATACGAGAGCGATACCTCGACCGAGAACCCGTACACGGCCGCTGCCGTCAAGTCGTCCCCGCGGACCAATCTGACTGCGCTGGAGAACCCTGCACTCAACCGGATATCTGCTGCTTCGGAGTACGAGTCGGATCCCGAGCCCATCCATATCGGCTCGCAGTCCATTCCCCGGGACGTGAGCAAGACCTCTCCTAGCAGCAAACCGCTCCCTGCCATCTCTCCGGCGAAGGACGATAATACCCCTGCGCCCCCCGCGAAGCCCTCTGCGAGCAAGACCGCATCGCTCATCGAGATGTACCGCGAGCGTGAGCGCAGCGCGAACTCGACGAGCCCCATCCCGTCCTCTCGTCTTCCCGTACGCCAGGCTTCCCTCCAGCCCGCGCGTTCCAACGGGAAGGAGCGCTCTACCTCCCCTCTCCCTTCCACGCCGACGCCCCCTACCCCCGCCGACCTCCCGGAGATAGTGGAGCCCGAGCCCGTTGACGACAAGGTGAGCGAAGAAGATATTCCGATTGAACTTCCCACCACCTACGTCCACGGCGCTCCCCTTTACAATGTGATCGAGGAACCGGAGGAAGAGGAAGCTTAGTTCCAAGCTTCCCCGGGACGGTTTCTCCCTCGCGCGGCACACCCCCCGTGCCCTTCCCCCTCCCCCTTCCATTTCCCCCTCCGTGGGCTCGCTCTGAAACGTCGTATTCAGCGCCGATGAACATGGTCGCCGTCGTCCCCGCTCGCATGGTCCACCCCCGCGGACACGACCCAGACCCCCCTGCTGCTTGCTCCGCGCCTCGCGGTTCGGTCACTCCAACCCCTGTGTACTCGCCCAACCCCCGACATCGCTCCCCGCTTGTGCCACATAGTAGCCCCCCCGTTCCTTCACATCGATACCACGGAGCCCGCCCAGGTTCCGGCTAACTTCCCGTTCATTTTGAGCCCCCGGTTCCGTCCCGCCTGCCGCCTGTCCCCGCTTCCACAGTTCCATATCCCGGATCGGCGCCCCCGCGCGCAGTCTCCTCGCAATATACGTATGTTCTCCGCCCCTGGCCCGCTATGTTGTGCAGCTTCCACCGTCTCTCGAATGATCTATGTCTTACCTTGCTCAGGCGGACTACGCTGGTGTCATTCGTCGATAGTGTTCACGTTACAGTAAATATACATCTAAATCGTATCAGGATGTTGATGCAGCGTAGTGCGAGCCAAGCATTGCAGTTCGAGCAGTTCTCAAGATGCCGTCGGTGCATCCAACTACGAGAGTTCACGCAAGGCACAAAATGGATGTCATTCCGAAGGGCTGGCCCGTAATTCATGAATTGCATTACTATTAGCGTACAACATCCCACTCATAATCCAAACAACAACACTACGCATTATGCGTCTTCTTTAGCCTATGTACGCAGCGTACAAGGCACCGCAAGAACCAGATGGTGTTCACCAGTGTTCCGGCCTGCGTGAAGAACATGTCAGTAAACGAATCTACGGCGCGAGCGTTCTTGACGTACCCGAAGAAGCCCCTGTCCGGAATCGGGAGGAGCGGGGTGCCGTTGTAGTCCGCCGTCCTCGTCGAGATGGAGTTGCCCCACCAGACGGCGAGCGTGTTCTCGCCGATCGTGCCGTTCTTGGGGTACTGGAGGACGAAGAAGATGAGGATGACCGCGATGGCCACACCGGAGTCCAGGCCGGCGGACAAGATGTCTGTATGCGCGAGCTGTCGTCAGCGCGCCGCGCTGCGGGTACAGTAAAGCTCGGGTACTCACAGTTGTACTTCGTCCACCACGAGAAATGACGGCGGCGGATGACGTAGTTGAACAGGAACGCGACGATCGTCCAGGGCACGTAGTTCAGGGCGGACGCGGGCGGGATGTACCCGACGCCGGAGAAGATGACCGGGAAGTTGACGTACTTCATGAACGAGTTCGGCCAGCGGCGCGAGGCGAGGTAGCTCGCGGCGGGGAGGGCGGCGCCGATCAGGAAGAAGAAGAGCAGGGCGTAGTACACCTGGCCATGCGAGAACTGCCGTTGCGGGCCAATGACACCCCAGATAATCGACGCGGTACCGAAGACCTCGGTGCCTGGGCAAATGAAGCCGTCCTTCTGCTTCGGGTCGCACATGCCGTCGATGTTGGTGAACATCCACGCCTGCACGCCGAGCTGCACAGTACCAGCGATAGCCGCAGCAATAACCTGCGCGAAGAACTGGGGGCGCGGGCTGCGAGGAGGAACCGATCGTGAGTATCAGTGTCTCAGAGCATATCGGGGATGGGCGTACGGAATCTTCATGTAGTGGGCGAGCTTGAAGTCGGACGTGAACTGCAACGCCTGGTACATCGTGATGTAACCCCAGGTCTTGAACATCATCATCGCGATGGGGCGTCCGGGGAGCGCATAACCGATGATAAGCTCGGTGATGACGCTGTTGACAGCAGTTTAGAACAGTGTGCTTTCAATGATCGAGAGAGTACATACTTGAGACCGATCTGCTGGTTGGTGATGGCCTGGATCATACCGATAGGAACGGTGTAGACGAAAGCTATGACATCAAGTGTCAGTTGTTGCCCGTCTCAAAATGAAAGCGAATCCTGGACGTACCAATGATCAGGGCAAGGACGAGAGCCCAAACCGGCATCTGCGTGTTCAACTTCTCAATGCACACGACGGCGAAGACGAACATGGAGACTGGGGATCACATATGCATCAGTTCAGTGACCACAATACGCCCGATCTCAGACCCTGACTCACCGAAGATGACGGAGTACCACCACTCGGGCACCTGGCGGTAGCGCGACATGAGGCGCGCGTGGATATCGGGCTGCTCCGAGAGCGAACGGCGGGCCTGAATCCAGATCTGCTTGCGGAAGTAGAGCGCGGTGTGGACGACGGTAGCGGTGATGCCCGCGAAGGACAGGCCGTACGAGATGGCGAAGGTCGTGGAGAGGAAGAGAGGCGAGTATGCCTGGTACTTGGCCAGGTCGAGCGTCGACTCGGGCGTGAGGATCTTCGAGACGTCGTACGCGGCGCCAGTGTTGTCGAACGACGTGCGGGACGAGATGGGGAGGTACTTGGAGTACCAGGTGTTCGTGTAGTACAGGATGGGCGTGAGGATCCAGAAGAAGAACACGAAGCCCGCGGCGACGTTCGCGGACGCCCACCACGGCGTTGCGAGCGGGGACCCAATGTACGCAATCTGCGACCAGTCGAAGGTGATGAGCGACATGCCGAGGCCGCTGTAGTACCCGAACAGCTGGTTGACGACGATGTTGTCGGGGGCGATCCAGCAGACCCAGTTGAAGAAGCCGAGGGCCTGGAAGATGTAGCCGGGGAAGAAGTACCAGACGAGCGAGCCGAGGAAGGCGTAGGTGAAGAACCGCTCGCGAGAGATACCGCCGCGGGTACCCATTCCACTGTACTGCTGAGAGTGGAGAGTGTTGAACAGCGCGCAGGTGACGAGGTTGGCCGGCCAGATCATGGAAGGCGGAGCGACCAAGAACCGCTTAGCGACGCCACCAATAGAGAAACCGATCTGCAAGGACGTGGTGATAAGTGGTAGTCACGACTGAGGTGAGCAATAAACCTACGAGCTGGGTGGACATCACAAGCATCCACTGGTAGCCGAAGTTGAAGACCTGGCCGTAGTACACACGCTGCACGGCAATAACGTCCGTCTGGAGAGGAATTAGGACTCATTCCCGCCGTAGAATACTGCTGGGAAACTCACCGCATACGCTGACTGGTAGCCGACCGTAGCCATAATCGTGATGAGGACATGTTCCTTGACGGTGAAGGGGCCGGGGTTGATGGACACGCCGTAGATCTTGACATTGGGCACGAACCGGGCCCAGAGACGTCCGACGGGGAAAGAGAGGAGCTGAGCGACAATCTGGAATGGGCGCACCCAAAGCGGTGATTCGATCAGCGCCCGCTCGTGCGCAGTAAGAACGATGTGCGGGGGGACGTACGCTGCCCACAGTGACCGAAGGATACCGGAAGTAGAAGAACTGGTTCATGCCGGGGATGAGGATGGACCAGACGAGGCCGATTGTCCATGCACGGAATGTGTTGCAGGGCATGTCGGGGTCGTCGGTGTTGGCGACGGCGGAGCGCACCTCGGGGTAGGGGGAATCCTCCTCTGCGGCGCGGTCTGAGGATGCATGGCAGGGAAAGGCGGTAGAAAGAGGACGTACCGAGGGCGACGATGGCCTCCTTGTCCAGGTTGGGGTCATCGAAATCCGCAATTGCGGGGATGACTTGCGCTGTAGCTGGAGGTAAGTACGGTGCGGCGGGGGCAGCAGGTAGTTAGACGCACCCTGCCTCTCGGCATCGAGCTTCTCATCGATCGTGCTCGTGGAGCGCTTGTCGTCGGTGAGGAAGGTGGCCATGGTGGGCGGCGGCGCGACGGAGGGTCGATAGACGGACGGGCGTGCTTCCTCAAAGTCCGGGCATATAAAGCTTTAGCAGAGTCACCGCTTTCTTAGCGGCCTGATGAGCGTATCTGGCTCTCGGATGGTGATCGCGGCCGCACCCCGGTCCACAGCGGTTCTCGAATTCGGAATGCCCAGGCTGGAGGGACAGCATCATGCGTTACCGTGTACCTGGGCACCCCCACGCGACGCGATAAGGGCGCTAGGCCCCCCTTGCTCCGTATGCACGACCTGCCAGAGGCGCGACGGGCCCACATGGAGTGCGGAGACGATCCTTTGGTGGCACGGCCGCTCCGAGGGAGGGCCCAATAACGCCCGTTCCGGGTGAATCCCACACCGGCCCTACGCGACGTACGGTCGTGTGCTCGATCTCGGCGAGCGGCATCTATTCGCCCGAGCCGACCCCCGCACTGTGGGAGCCTGTGGGAGGTTGCGGTAAGCGTGCATGCTGCCGTCAATGTTCGTGGCGAGCCTTACACATTTGTCGCCGGACACGCTGGTCAGAAGGCCCCCCGTGGAAAGCACTTGGCACGCGCCGGAATGGAGTATAAAGAGGCGGCGGCGTTTGGGAGGCCACCGCATGCTCCCCTCCGGGTTCGAATTCTGGTGGTTCATCCGGGAACACCGCAGTCGCAGAAATTCACCCGCGCGCCTCGTCCACTGGCCGCCCCGCAATTCGATGAGCTGGATCGCGCTGGATCGCCGATCCGAACTGCCGGCGCTCTAATGCGATCGGATGTTTGTGGCGGCGCGACGCTCGGCGGACCGCAAGGATTTTTGCCTGGAGAAAAGCATCAGCAGCGCGTCGCTCGTGCGATCGAACTCAGGAACAACTTTACAACATGTGAGATGCCTTTCACCTGACAGGCAACTAAACAGACGGGCAGCACTTCCAAGGTGATTCTCAGCGCTCAACACTTCAGCGACTCAGAGTCATGGAGCAGACTCCCTCTTCAGTTTGGCTAGACCGTCCTGAGGGGCCTTCGGAGTCATCGTACGCCGTTGGGGCGACCAGAACGGCCCGCCAACGAGCAGGAGGCCTTTTGGACGCAGCGAGACGCGGCGGGGACGCCGGCCAACGCTCTCGCCAGCGTCTCCGCGCTAGCCGGCACCCGCGCATGCCGCCGGTTGCGCCCGCCGCACTCGATCAAGGAGCCAGATGGGTGCCGAGGGGCGGGCGCCGATAGCACGGATCGGGCTCCGCGCAAAATTATTGCGCAGTTTGAGTGAGGTGCAGCCCGCCGGCTGCGATCGCAAAATCGCCGAAATCATACTGAGTTTGGTAGAAATGCAGGTGCGCCTGCGCGTGCGCTGCAATCAGGGGGAGGTCATTATGTCGCAGCCACCGCCCGGAGTCCTCGCGCTCACCGACGGCGCGCCGCGATATCGTCCATGGGACGCGTGATGCAGCGGCAGGACGTCGCACCAAGGCTGCGGACGGGGGCCCCGGGTCTGCCATCTGACCTTCAATGATATCTCTGCAGTTGACACCGCCGAGCTCGCCAAGGTGAGAGCAGCGTGCGCGCTGCATCACGTCAAAGAGTGCACCGGTGGGCAAATCAAACTTTGCGTACATGCCGCCACTTAGCGTAACAGCACCTTATCTCGGCCAAGCCTCAGGCTGTCAAAAGCTGTCAGTTCATTGTCGGTGCTTGTGCTACAACGAGGAATGAGGCACCTTCAAGCCTGTAGTGATAGGCCGAGCTTCCCGCCATACGCCAGCTGCGTTTGGACGGGTTGATTGAGAGCCCGTGCCAGACGAGGTCAGTTCGCAGTATTGTAACACGACCTATGTAAGAGACACACCTCCTGCAATACATCGGCGATCGTAGGTGTTGCGAAGTGTTGCGGCGTTAGCGAGCCCATCATTGCGACGCAGAGAGTGATCGGCTTGTGCGAAGTCCTGGCTGGTGTTGCACGCGACGGCTTGATTCGGAGCAACAGAACAGGACTGACAACTCGCAACTAGTCTCAACGCACTGGCTCGGCTCGGAAGTCTTGATTCCGCGGATGGAAGGCGCAAGCGGTGAGCCATCTCGCCGCGACATCATCGCATTATTCTACGAACTTCCGAGCAGTATTTTTGGACGTGATAGTGGGTGCGCACGGGTGCGCAAGGCGGCACATGCACTGGAGCGGAGAAGTCAGCAAGCCGGTACATCGCCGAAAGAATCGGACGGCAAACCTTGGCTGCACATGTACTAGCGTCCATGCAGATACAAATTGCACCGGTCGAACCCCCGCCGACACATCTGTGCCCTCGTGAGCATTGCGTGCGCTACAAATGTCGTGGATGCATCCCCTTGTATCTCCCTCCAGATATGTAGTTTGGTCCTGACCCTGCGTAAGGTGCATCACGATCCTGCACGTCAGTCATAGGCCCGGATCCGCCGACCTCTAGGCCAACGGCTCCGACGGAGGCGGACGACGGTCGCTCAGACATGGTGGACGCCATAATCTTGTCCGACCGTTACGTCTGGAACTGCATGTGCATAGCGGATTCGACTCAGCCGACTTCTGCGTCGACGACTCTGAGGTACGCAGACAGCGGCCGCTAGAATAAGTACATTGTGCGACGCACTTTGTATACACAGGCACGGACATGTTATGGATTCCTTCTTCGTGTAATTGATGGCGCCGAGTCCGGATTGGCATCGCGTGCATGAGGCGGGGACTGTGGCTTTAGGCCTCTTCGGATCTGGGCGCAACCCGGGCCTCCCAGATATGAAGCGGTATCAGGTCGTAGCTAATCTCCACATTGGTACCTGAGTACGTAGCGTGTCAATTGTCATGAGAAGCTTCCGCGTGAGACTACGAGGAACTCACACTACGCGTCCTGGGCGTGGACCGTAACTCGCGATTAAGGTGCCTGGACGAGCTCCTGTTGTTCCTGAAAGCAGCAGCGATGTTCGTACAGAATGTTCTGAGGTAGAGACACCACCCAGCAGTTCAAAGGCTCGATATATGCGCGCATATATCACGATTTAAGCCCGAGCAGAGTGGGTGCAGGAGGCAAACTTTGTGGCAGACGCGACATCCAAGTGAGGCCCGACGCGCCTGGTGGACCCACTACTCACGCCCACGTGGCGCGCAGTGAAACAGACGCTCATGACACCCGCGCGCTGCACCACGTCTGCGCTGCCTTCCACGTTCTGCACGACCCTGCTTACGACGTATACCACCTTCGGCTTGAACTATCTGCGCGTTTGGGACGGAAAAGGCTGCTGAGAGGAGTATTGGAGCTTCAGAATGGTGAGTCTGTACATGCTGTGGACATTCACAGATCGCTAACAACTACGCATACTCTTCCGGTAGTCCGCGCTATTCAACTTCCAATCTCTACTACTCGTTATCCTTCTGCTCATTTGCACATGTACATATGTGCGCGCCGTCGCCCCTCGCCTGATTGACCGCAATAAGGAAGGGTACGTCCGCGCACACACTCCTTGTCTTCGCCCCACTGACCCATACTCGTAGATTCTTGGGGCTATTCTGGATGTCTGCACGGATAGGTGAGTACTCGAGCATCGTCTACACCTCAAGGTTCAGCGCGGGCACAAGCTGAATGCCGCGTTGCTGCGCAGGGGAGCGGTTGTCGCCCTACGTCGCGCTTGCATGTGTCGCAATGGCCATCACAATACTTGTCCAATGAACCTCCGCCCCTCCTTCCTACATCCCACCTCCTCCGCCACCCAAGATCACACGTCGCGCATACCACGCCGAAAGCCTCACGCTGTCAAACCTTCTCTCTTGGCGCTGCGGCCTGCCTGCTCCCCACAGCCTGCTGCATACATGCGCGGGGAGTGATCGTGGCGCGCGTGCTCCTCGTGCTCCCTTCGCGCCGCCCACCATCCAGGCATCCCGGTCCCAAGTTACGACCCCGGCCCCCGACGTCCTATCCTGCGCTGTGGTCCGATCGATAGCGGAGCGTTCGCGGTTCTGGTCCAGGACGCGCTCGGGCGTACCTTGTATTTGGTGTATCGTCTCCCACTTCTATCATTTTCGCTCCGTGGAACTGTATCTTAGGTGCACCCGTCAGTCCTCTAATCCACGCTCGTCGAACCATACTCGACAGCGGCAAGGCAACGATGCCGATGGACCTGGTTTAGTTGCCGGGACAGAACGTGCAACAGCCAGGGGTGGACATAACCGCTTCGTGTCACCTCTCGTGGGTATTTCCTTCGTCGTATCTGCCAGTGACGGCAGGAAGGACGCGTCTCTTTCCTTGCCGTGCGCCGTGCGGCGCCCGTATCCGCAGCGGTGGGAGAGGCTCGGTGGTATTCCAGTCTTGAAGTCATTTGTTCCGATGCCTCCGGGCATACATGCTCCATCGGAAGGTCGTCGTGCAGTTCTTTCCCGTAAAGCACTAGGCCGCTGAACAAACGATACCGGACAGATAGGCACCCGCCCATCAGGCATCTTGCCACCTAGCTGAAGGAACTTGAACCAGCGGTGCAGACGCTAGGCACATCGCGCGACTGCGCGCCGCAGCGGGTCTTCCGTGAAAGATGTAAGAGCGGCAAAAGCAAGATGAACTAAGTATACAGTAGCCTAGCATACAACAGCAGATATGAAAACACGGATACCACCCCCGTCCGCCGAGACGCCACTCCAGACGCAGAAGTCGAACGCAGGACACCCAACCCACGCGCCAACGCCCCTCATCATCGCCTTCTCCGCGCGGCCGCCGGCGCGCCCTCGTCGCCGTCGTGCGCGTTCTGATAGAGCGCGGACGTCGAGCGGTGCGCGGTGCGCTCGACGATGGACGTGCCGTCGCGGAAGCGCGTGCGGAAGAGCACGTTCGCGTTCGTGAAGAGGCCCTCCTTGAGCGAGACGACGATGAACTGCGAGCCCTTGAAGCGCGTGCGGAAGAGCTGCCCGATGTGCTGCGTGTGCGACAGGTCGAGCGCGGCGTCGATCTCGTCCAGGATGTACATCGGCGCGGGCTTGAACTGCAGCAGCGACATGATCAGGGAGAGCGCGATGAGTGACCTGGGCGGGTGATGTCATGTTAGCGCGCTGTTCGAGGATGTCCGCCCGGGACACCTTGACGTAGCGATGGGAAGGGGTTGGGGCGTTCCAAGGGAAGGGTGGTATGGGGATGGATGGAGTATGATGCTCACCGTTGGCCACCACTGAGCTCCGTGAGACTCTGCTTCCATACGGTGCCTAGGCGAACCTTGACCTCAAGACCCTGCATGAGGTCCTGATTCTCCGGTGGCTGCAGTTTTGCGAAGTTCCCTGGAAGGAGCTCCGCAAAGATGGCCCCGAAGTCCCTATCATCCGGGTGTCAGCCCCTTGTAACTGATAGGGCGCGAGGGGAGGGTGAGTGCTTACCCGTTGACCTTCTGCCAGGTCGTCTCCACGGCCTCCCGCTTGAACTGGTCGAGCTGCGCGATACCGGCCTCGATCTTCGCCTTGTCCTTGAGAACCGTCGCAAGCATCTTTTTCAGGTCGCCCTCCTGCTTCTCGGTACTGTCGCAGGACGTTAGCGGCGGGATAAGCGATAACGACTTGGTACACGCACCCGTCAATCATGTGCACGGCCTTTGGGTTGATCTTCCTCTTCATGCCGTTCTGCTGTGACTGCAGCTCCTGTGCACGCGACCTCAGCTGGTTGATGTCCGCCTTGGAGAAGTCGTATGGAGTGCCCGGCTTCCCGAATTGTCTATGATGCAGTGAGCGTTGTTATGGCGGTGAACGTCGGTGAGGCACTCACTCATGCTCCTCGACGATCCAGTCGTACTGCTTCTCGAGATTCGTCGCCTGGTTCTCGGCAGTCGTTACCTCTTTGTGCAAGGAGACGATGTCGTGTTCCCGCTTCGTGATCTCGAGTTCGGCGTTGCTATTAGCCTGCTTCTTCTCCTTGATCACCTGCTCGAGAGCCTTGAGCTCGTCGTCGAACCGACTGAGTGTCGCGCGCTCCTCTTGAAGCTTTCTCTCGGCCTTCGCCAACGAGTCCTACAACAAGGGTTAGCGCTATGAACGCTACCGCTGACAAGAATCTCACCTCGTTGGACTTCAGCTCCGCTTCGGACTTGCCAAGCTCCTTCTGCAACTTCTTCACGCCACCGCGCGCTTCCTCGATGGACGCCTCTGCGGCTGTGATATCTTTCTCGAGTTGCTCTATTGCGACCATGAGCTCATGTCGATGGCCATGGCCGAGAAAGCACGCGAGACGTACCCAGCTCAAGGGTAGCTGTTTGCAGATCGCGGTGCTGGGTCTTGACAACGACGGAGTGCTTCTGAAGGGCAGCCTTCTGCTTGGTGACGTCCGCCTACACGCACGGTATGATTGGTGTGAGTACATAGCCACGAGCCGTGGCATGAGGCTCACCTTGAGCTCGTCGATCTTCCCGTCTTTGTTGTTCTTGAAGTCTTCCATGTCCTTCTCGAGCTTCTTGATCTCCGCCTTCGCCACCTTCTGCTTCTCCTTCGCAGCGTCGATAGCAGCACGCAGGTCAGCGATCGCCTGCTTCGCTTGCTCCACCTCTTGGCCGATCTACTCGCGTCATGAGTGAAACCGCTGCATCGATGCTGCGCATATACCCGACTCACCCTGGACGCATTGCTCCCGTTGAGCTGCTCCTGGAGGAGGCTGAGCTCGTGCTCCTTGATGCTCAAGTCGCGCATATAGGCGCGCCAGGTATCGCGTACGCCCTTCACGCGCTCCTCTTCGCGCTCCAAATCCGCTAGCCGCCGCCTTGCCTCCTGCAAGTCGCCCTCGGCCTGGATGAGCGCCTGAACCCTGACGAGAACCCCTGAACCGCTTGGGGCAGAGCCGCCGCTCAGCGTTCCGGACGGGTCGTAGACGTCGCCGTCGAGAGTGACGGACTTGATGCCGACCTCGCGGGAGAACGTGATCAGCTTCGCGGTCGTGGCGTCCTCGCAGATAAATGTGCTGCCGAAAACGAAAAACATGGCGTTGGCGACCTCCTCGGGATACCCTATGAGGGAGAGCGCGAGGCGAGCCTTGCCTCCCGACATCCGTTCGGCAGCCTCGATTTTCTGTGGCGAACCATCAGCAAGGGCGGAGACGAGCGACGCGGAGAGATTGTCATACGGAAGGGTGCACGCGGAAGCTCTCGATCCTGTTCAGCGGGATGAGGGTAACTCGCCTCTTCAGGCGGCCGTTCTGGAGAAGTTGCTTGCCGACTTCATCGCTCTCGACTACGACGTTGTATAGGCGACCACCGGCGGTGATCTCAAGCGCCGTCGCCGTGTTGTAGTTCATCTTGTCGAGACAGACCAATGACGCTACAAGACCCTTGACCTTGTTGCGGTCGAAGTTTGGGTAGGGAGACGCGTATTCAAAGTCCAGGTTACCCATCCTGTTCTTGATGTCGTCGCGGGTCTGCCATAGGTAGCGGTCACTTGAAAGCTCGAGGGCAGGAAAGGTGGCACCGTACCTGCGTAAGTTTTCTCACCTCGTCCTTCGCGCTCCGGATAGCCGACTCGTGCGCCTCCTCCTTCTCGGTACTCCATCCGGTCTCGGCGATTCTCTTCTTGCATTTCTCCACGCCGCCCCGCATCTCCTCCAGGGTCCGAGCGCCCTCACCTGCTTCGCGCTCCACCGCCTTCCATCGAGCCTCGAGAGTCTTCAGCTCCTTCTCACCCATACCGAGCTTCACGCGACTCTGCTCTTCCTCGGCAGCCGCTTGTGCGGAACGCGTGCGCGCGTCTGCGACCTGGCCCATATAGCCTCCACCGCCGGCATTGCCATCCTTGTTCGAGGTCAGGCCGGTGAGCAGGGTTTGGAGGAGCTCTTCAGCGTTCGTGAGGGCAGCTTGAAGCGCGTTGTGCTTGTCCTTAACTGTGGCATGAGACGCAGTGAGCCCGTCCACTTGTTGACGCTTCTCGCCACAGCTTGCACGCAGCTGTGTAGACGTTAATGAAGTCACGACGATGTCGAGGAAACACGAACCTCTTCGAGCTCCTTCACGGACGCTGCGACCTTGCCTTCTTCGTCTGCGATAGTGCCCCTCTTGATCTCCACCTGGGTACGGATCTTGACGAGCGCCTTCCCCAAGTCGTCGACTTGCCCCTCTAACTTCTTGAACCGGCCGTCTTTTGTGAGCTCCTTGTCCCTTTGGGCGGCCACGCGCTGCATGTCCTTCTCAGCGGCTTGGATTTCTGTGTCATGCTTGGCTTTCTTCTTCTTCAACGACTTGATGTC
The DNA here is from genome assembly GCA_002964805.2 of Trametes villosa. Lineage (NCBI taxonomy): Eukaryota > Fungi > Basidiomycota > Agaricomycetes > Polyporales > Polyporaceae > Trametes > Trametes villosa. The sequence continues at coordinate 137,332 of PUDQ02000056.1, read as the reverse complement.
GTTCTCGGCGGTCGCGACTTCCTTCTCCTTAGCCGCAGCGCGCTCTCGGGCCTCCGTCCACTCCCATGCGCGGAGGGTGCGTGCGATGCGTTCGAGCTCCGTACACGTCTTCTGCCACTGCACGTAGGACCGCTTCTCTTCGCGCAGCTTGTCAAGCTTGGGCGTGATTTCCTCGTTGAGCAAAGTGATAAGCTCCTGTACGCGCTTCTCCTTCTTCGCCATCAGCTTGAACGCCTTCTCCTTACGCTCTTCGAACATGCGCGTTCCGGCTGCCTCTTCCACCATACCCAGGATCTCTTGCGGCTTCATGTTCAGGACCTTCGTGATGCGACCCTGCATGATGAGGAAGTTGGGGTTGTTGATGTTGAGCTGGACGCTCTGGAAGAGGGTCTGGATAGCTTGCTGGGTGGACTTGTGGCCGTTCAGAAGGTATTTGGAGATGTTCGGGATGGCAATCTGCGGTAGGCCGGCGTTATGAAGCGCAATTCTTCAAGCGGCATGTGGCAGGACGCACCTGTCTGGTCACGGTTAACTGCGCATATCCCTCAAAGCCCACAGGACTCGTCGCGCGGTCGGAGTTATCGAATACGATGGTAACACTGGCTTTCGTGACGCCTGCCTGACCTCGCTTGTAGATGAGATCTTGCTGGTTTTGTGCTCGCATCTTCACTGCAGTTAGGATCACGCGTCGTTGGATTTAGGCTCGTGTGTGCTCACCGAGGACATGTTCGTAAGACCCAAGACGAAACATATAGCGTCCAGGATATTAGACTTTCCCGAGCCATTCAACCCAGTGATCGCATTGAATGAAGAGTCCCATCCCGCTATCTGTGTGCGCACGGGATAGGACTTGAATCCTGGACGCGTTATAGGCGCATATACTCAACGTGTGGCGTGTCTAGACGTACCTTCGAGAATGAGTTCCTGGATGTGCATCCCAGGACAGAGGGCCTTGGCCGAGATACAGGTAGAAAGCCACTAGCCAAGATCCAAGCCAAGTACCAGGGAGAGTTGGCGGGCTGCTGGCCGCCGTCCGACGCGTTGAGCAAGAGGTCGTTGTCGCTGTTTGACGCGCGAGTGGCCCGTCGCGTCGCGTTCAACGCGCTATACAGGCGCCGCTCGAAACGCGTCTGTCACGTGCGCACGCGCAGACCACTTCCGCCCGGATGGTCTTGCTTTTGTCCGACTGTCTTGGACTGCTCCCATCACTACCACCCGCTACCTCACGGCCTTGAAGGTCCCCCGAGCCTGGATATATGCTCTCTGACTGGTCGAGCCTCACTGAGCTTTCCTCAGATGAGGAGGACAATTACGTCCCCGTCCCTAAGAAGGCAAAGGCGAAGCAGGAGTACAAAGTGAGTGGCTCACTTCCATTCATGATTGCGTCCGTCGACAACCTGCAATAGATCGTCAACTGTCTCAGACCGTACCGAACGACCACATATACCGCGAAGAGTCTATATGGTACCTCGTTCCTCGACGGTGCATCGTCTATATCCACTCGCTTACGGAGTAAACCCAGACCAGATCGTCGACAACACCATTGAATTAGATCCGGAGTACCAGAGAGGTATGTAACTGTGGGCGCGCATTACGTTATGTGAGGCACCGCTTGCTGATGGACAGGAAGATGTTGTTTGGTCGGAAGCGAAACAGGTCGGCCTGATTGACTCTTTACTCCGAAATTTCTACATGCCACCCGTCATCTTTGGTACGTAGTGTTTTCTCAAATCCAGCCTCTGGCCCAGTCATTCACCGCAACCCTCGGTCTAGCCGTCCGGAGGCACGATGATGGCACCGAAACTCGCACTTGCATCGACGGCAAGCAGAGGTTGACTTCTATCCAATTGTAAGTGAGGTCCTCGTCGTATGGTGGTTAGGGAACAATACGCAGCCCAAACAACACGGCACCCCTATTATTTGACGGCAGGCCTCGCGTTCTCGCGACAGGTGGCCGCGCCACTTGTGACGTTCTGACATGAGGGTACGCCGCTGCTACAGGCGCAGCTTAGCGACATTAGTCCCGTCGTAAAGGCAATCTGCTTTCCATCGCAAATGCCAGCCGATGGCCATCTACGGATGCCAGTTATTTCTTCGTCGCCTTCGAGTACTGCCAGCGTACCTGCATTGCAGACTATCGTCGGGTACTAGACAGGCGGCTGTTACATGAGGATGCAACCGTCTTCCATGTCTCGCACTCGCACATGGACGTGGTTCTCGAACAGCTGTTCTGACCAACACTCATAGATTTATGGACGGGATGGTAAGTAGGATTCTTCACTATGCCACACCATGATTCCGACCATCTGCATCAATGCGAAATCGAACGTTAGATACCTCGTACGTCTCTCCCCCGGCTTTACAGCACAAGACTATCATCTGATAGTTTGCCCCCGCAGACAGAGACAAGTGCGTGCGGGCCCTAGCAAGCCCATGTGCCTTCAGCTAACAACATGTCCACAGTGCGACGAACAAGAAATATTGGTTCAAGGAATGGGAGGAGGAGAAGCGCTCTCTCTTGCCTAGGCAGCTACTCCTAGCCTTCGCCAACAAACAGATTGTATGCGTAGAATATGACGATCTCACGGATGACCAGGAGCGGGAGATATTCCAGGTAAGGTCGTGCATGCCTGCCGTTGCGTTTCGCTACTCATGCCCGGCCAGCGTGTACAACTCGGCGTCGCTCTCACAGTAGCCGGTATGATTTCACGCTTTTGACAAACGGTTGAAGACATCTCATACGTCTTCTTCCCTTCCAGAGCGTATGCAAGCAATCCCAGGACCGTGGCCGGCACTCATCCGAGAAGTCCAATCGATCGTGTTGGGCGACGACGGTTTTGGCGAGAAGCTAGACTGGGGGCACGATCGTGGCAGAGACTTTCAGTGCCTCGCCACGATCGTGAACCTCATCGACTCCCACCCCAAGACCTTCTTCCCCGGTGCGCCTCGGCTTGAGAAGTGGCTCGCGTCGACGGCCGCCGTGCCCGCGAAGACGCGGGAGGCTGTCCTCGACACGTTCCGGATCTTCATCAAGCTTGTCCAGGACAAGAAGTACAACGCCGCGTTCAGCAAGCCGGCGCGCGTGTCGCCGATCGAGTTCACGATGATCGGCCTGCTCATCTTCCGGTTCCGCAAGACGCACTCTCTCATGCAGCTCTCGAACGCGATCTGGCGCATGCGCGCGGACGTGCGCAACCACCACAAGGATATCCGCCAGAACAACAAGGTCGTCAAAACCATGTTCCAGTTCCTCACGGAGGGGCTGGATGGCCTCGACCTTGTGGGAGATGGCAAAGGCGACACACCTGCGTCTGTTGCGATCAAGGCCGTCAAGCCGCAGAAAGCCCCTCAAGCTAGTGCCTCCACAACTCGACCAGTGCCGCCGACCAAGGAGAAGAGACGACGGAGACAGGACACAGAGAGCAGTTCTTCGGAAGAGGAGGAGGCCGTGCCGAGGAAGAGGCAGTCGCTGTCCTCGTCTCGTTCAGCCACCAAAGCCATTACCACCACCACCTCCGCTTCTGCAAAGACGAAGACAACAGTGGCTAAGAAGGCTGCCGCGGCGACGCCTGCGAAAGCATCTGCTTCCACCGCTGTAGAGAAAGCCCCATCGAAGGCTACTGGTTCCACCAGAGCCACAAGGGCAAGCGCGGCAGCACTCGAGCGGCCCTCTCCGGCAACCACTTCGCAGTCCTCTACCCCAGCACCAAAAGCCTCGTCCAGTCGTATCACTACCAGGAAAACGAAAACATCGCTATCTGCGGCTGCCGAAGCCCTCACTCTTGCTGAGGCACCTGGTCCTTCGAAGTCTACGAAACGATCGAAAGAGGTCTCTGCTGCTCCGCCTACACCTGCGCCTCAAACGCCCTCCGCGCGTGCAACGCCTGCCGCGGAGCCGACACGCGCACCACTTCCCGATCCCAATATACCGCCCACTCCAACGGAGCCGTCGGTGAGGGATCGGGAATCGGGGAGTGCCAGTGCAGATCCTGATGCCATGTAGGTGCCTCTACCTAGCTGCTGGTCTGATAGTATCTGACGACGGATGGGCACGCTTTGCTCGTCAGGCAAATCGACGAGCCAGCAGCGAGTGTCTCGGTAGGCCACTTGTTAGTCACATCTGTACCGGCAGTCTCATGCTTCACACAACACACAGGTTCAGGGTCCAGCCGCTGCAAGCTCGTCGAAACCTCCTGCGATCAACACTGCCTCTGTGCAGCCGGTGGCGAGCCAGGTTTCGCAACCTACCTCAGCAGTATCACCCGCAAGTGACCAGGAGCTCCAGGCTTCCATAGAGCAGCTACTGGCTAAGCATGGTCATGCATTCAGCATATCCATCGCCCCTGCCACCACACAAGCTTCTGCCACCCCGCCAGTTGCAGGTCTATCTGGCGTCCACATCTCCGCTCCGCCATCGACTTGGATGACACCTCCTGCTGTGCCCCCACCTCCCCCGCTCCCGTCGTTACCGGCCGCTGCGAAGTACAGATCTCCTTCCGATTCAACCTCCAGCGCCCTGGCTCTACCGACGTCGCCCTCGGATCGGTCCGGACGCGAATACCAAGCCGGATCGTCGCAGCCCGCCGTTGTGGTCAAGCGCGAACGCGATCTCGACTCTGACTGGGACATGGACCGGAGCAGAGATCACGACCGGGGCAGATCTCGCGACAGGAGCAGGGACCGGAGCCGGAGCCGAGATCGTAGCAGGAGTCGGGATCGCTACAGGAGCAGGGACCGCGACAGAAGCCGCAGCCGAAGCAGAAGCCGCAACAGGAGCCGGAGCCGCGACAGGACCCGAGGGCGTGACCGAAGCAGGGACCGCTACAGAAGCCGAGACGGCGGCAGAAGCAGGGACTACACCCGGAGCCGGAGCCGCTCGCGGAGCAGGGATCGCTCACGGAGCCGGGATCGCGACCGCTACGGCTATCGAACGTCGGGCAAGACGCGGGGGCGTGAGTGGGAGAGGGACGGCTACAACAGGGGCGGGGGACGTGGCAGGGATCGGGATCGGGGGTATCCCAACCACCCGTCCGGTCGGGGGTACTACAAGCAGCGGTGAAGTTCGTCAGGTACGCCAAACTCTATGACTCCCCAACTATCCGTCGAGCTGACGTGTACGAAGAACTCTCGATGCAACGACTGTCCCTGGGATGACCGCAGCGCATGGAAGCTGTTGTTGTACTCGCCGCACCTCGATGGATACAGGCGCCGCCGTGCGTGCAGTAGCACATGAGGCGGTCCTCAACACTCTATCTTATTAGCTGAGTGGTCTCCTGGAGAGATCGAGCGAGATTCCTTAATATTGTATAGTTGACGGTGTAGCCTCTAGTTCCTGTTCTCTTATCATGGCTCGTTTTTGTCTCGGACCCCCGACGAAGTGCCTCTCTGGCAGACGAACGTGCAAAGTCGACGCTCTTGAACGGAGCGCCTGCGGCGCCAAGGTCTGCGGCGCGACTCACAACACGCACGTTCGCGACATCTGAGACCACTTAAACTCCTTGTGACCTCCTCGACACCGCTGCAGTGCGTTCGGACCTGTGAGCCTGACAGGGTGGGTACGCTGAACCCGCCACGGGAATGCTGCTTGCAGTCTTCCTCCTTCTCGGGACGTTCGCAGTCGCACAGCAAGGATAGCGCCCCCGAGGCGATGGACTCAAGAAAACGCTGCGTCATGGACGGGGTCCACCTTGTCCGCAAGTACCCCCTCGCAGCCACCCCTGACCATTTCCCTGCACCTCTCCCTGTCCCGATAGCTATCGCAGCCAGCGCGAGCACATTGCTGAAGAAATCGAGACCCGAACGATGTCATCGTTTTCTAGGAAGCGCACATTCAAGGCACATGCTCGCGATCGGCCAGTCGCCACCTTCGCCGAAGGAGGGCGAGGCGAATCGTCTCGTGCTACAGAGGTGAGCCTTGCCTTCATCATGGCGTTGTCAGCGCTGAGTATAACCTCCGCAGTCCCTCGGCCGTAGCTACGGCCGTACCAGATCGAGATATGGCGGGCCAGCGGGGGAAACATATGTACGTATGCATGGCATAAAACCTGCGTATCTCACTGGATGATTATATAACGCAGGAACTTTCACCCCGGTCTCCTGCGACCACCTTGATGACGTCGTGGACGGAGTCGGCTTCTCAGGAGGCGTGGACACGATGCGCAATGGCTATGAAGGACAACGAAGACGCGCGAATTGAGGCATGGAAAGAGGAAATCGATGCCGAGCTCGTCTTTGTGAGTAACTGACCGTGTCGGTGAGTAGCTGACAACCTTGACATATTTCAGGCCGCCTTGTTCTCCGCCATCCTCACTGCATTCGACGTTGAGGCGTATAAGATGCTGCAACCTCAGAGCGCCAATAGCACCACCACATTCCTCACCATACCAGGCGATGGTACGAAAGAGGTCAATGCAACTGCGCTCATGGGCATTCTGGCTTCATCGCCGCCGCTGTCTGCAAATAGCCCTTCGACGCCTTATGCCGTGGCCATCAACGCTCTCTGGTTCTCGGCACTCATATGCAGTCTCGCCGCAGCGTCAATCAGCATCCTCGTCAGACAATGGCTCAACCAATATACCAGCGGCCTAGCAAGCGTCTCCCCCGAAATCGCGCGGACACGCCAGTTTCGTCGGGACAGTCTGAGGAAGTGGCGGGTCGCCGAGATCATGATGCTCCTCCCCATCCTCCTCCAGGGCGCCGTCGTGCTCTTCCTCATCGGCCTTGTTCTGTTCCTCAGCCAGCTCAACCTCGAGATAACCTACATTGCCAGCGTCCTCATTGCCATCCTGCTGTTCTTCATTCTCCTTACCACCATCTTGCCGACGTTCGGAGACGACTGCTCTTACCAGTCTCCCCAGGCCTGGGGGTTCTTCGTCATCTTCCAGGCCTTCAAGCGGCCCCTGCGCAGCGTCTGCCGCTCCATCTGTGCATCCGCGAATAGGCTGATTGCCTCGGGGGGCGAGGGCTACTTCCGCCGCGCTCGCGCCCGCTACGCCAAGAAGGTAGTCCAGAAGCTCACCCGGTTCGCGAACAAGCCCAACACTTACAGCTGGGGCGCGCGCGAACGCATCCACGTCGAAGCCTCCGGCCCCGCGCTCGACCAACATCTCATCGTCGAGGCCGACGCCACGTTCCTCGACGACGCCTTCCTGCGGGACGTCGTGCGGCCCTGTCTGAACGACATGCCCCCGGGACCGGCGATCCGGTCGTACTTCAGCATCATGGCGCGTCGCGCCGACCGCATCGAGAACAACCTGCCGTACTTCGAGACGCGCAACGACCGTGCCGAGTCTGTCGCGGTGCTGGCGGACCTCACGCTCGACGCACTGGTGAAGACGCGCGCAGAGCCCGGCGCGCGCGACCACGCGCTCCGGACGATGCACATTTTGGAGCCCCTGCTCGTGCGCACGCTGCCGCTGGTGTACGACCATTTCTGCCGCGTCTTCTTCGCGCTGTCGGACGACCCGGACGAGGGCGTGCGCCACGTTGCCTTTAAGATTCTGTACCAACAGCTGGAAAGGAACGCAGAGTTGGCTGACTTGCACCACGCCGGAGGCTGCCACGGTGCGTAGTTCCGTTATGTCTTCACATGCGTAACATTCATACTGACCCTGGCTGACGCACTCACCAGACCTTGCCGCACTCGTGAAGTTCATCGCCTCTGTACGCCAGAGCGACGGGCACGGACACGGACACAAGCCCAAAGACGGACCAGGCCCTAAACACTTCCTCGACGCGTGCGACCTCGTAATCTGCCTCGCGACGCTGCCCTCGCTCTCGGCCGCGGACTACGCGGGGCTGCGCGCGGACCTGCAGGGCACGCTCGCGCACCTGCGCGCGTTCCTCGAGACGCCGCTGTGGCGGGACGACGACGCGCTGCTGTACCCGATCGCGCGCATCGCGCTGCACCTCGTCGCGCTCGAGCGCAAGTACGCGCGCGCGCTCGAGGAGCCGTTCCTCGCCGTGCTCGCGGACGTCGTCGAGCAGGCGCGCCGGCTGAACCATGATGGGAACTGGGAGGACAAGCTGAAGATCCTCGAGCAGTCGTTTGGCGAGCTGCGTGCGCTCAGGAGGTCGCAGTCCGCCCCTCCGACTCCCTTCGAGGAGCCGGTCAGCGGGGCGGTCGGACAGTTGAGCTCTGACCTTTCGTGACTGTGGGGGCGCACCTTGCCGTAAGATGGTGGTATATCATGATGGCTTGAGACTCACAATCTTGCCTTATTTTTTGAGCTCTGATTGCGATTGTCGCCCGCAGATGGACTGCCGCACTCTAGTATATGAGGCCCCGATGTTATTTGATACGACGGGGCAGGCCTGCGTCGGTTATCCAAGCGTCCAGGTATAGGTCATGTTCGTGATGTACTACAATACAGTCATAACTCGTTAGCAGAATCTACGTCTACAGATAATATCTAAAGTTCGGATGCCTGTACAGTTCGCATCAGCACCCGCCCATTCCACAGCACACAAACAAAGCACAAATCTCACCTGTCGCCCAAGTCGCCGAGGTCCTCCCCTGAGAGGTCGAGCGGCTTCGTGCGCGTGACGGTCGTGTGCGCGGCCGCGTCGCGCCTTTCGTTGTCGCGCTTGAGGCTCCACCAGAGCACGGTGCCGGCGACGACGCCGACGACGTAGCACGCGAGGTTGATCGCGTGCCCCTGCACGTAGCGCGGCGCCCACTCCGCGCGGTAGATCTGGCCCGCGACCGCGCCGCCGATGTTCCCGACGGAGAAGACGAAGCCCATGCCCGCCGCGCGCTTGTTCGGGCCCGCGAGGTTCGCGGTGAGCCATACCCAGCAGATCGACACGGGGATGAACCTGCGGAACGGAGGCAAGCGTCAGCGTGAGTGCGGGGGGAGAGGAGAGGAGGGAAGAAGGGGGGACGCACATGAACATGATGAAGAAGAACATGATGTAGCGCACGACGTTGTTGTTGACGATCATGAGCACGATGAGTGCGGCCATCGTGACCGCGCACGCGGCGAGGTAGTGGTAGAACAGGCGGCCGTACCGGTCCACCGTCCAGCCCGCGGCGAGGACGATGAGGAAGCCGAGGCCGTACGGCGGGCACGCCATGAGCGTCGCGCGCGTGCCCTTGTACCCGAGCCCGGTCACGACCGAGGGCAGGGAGAGGATGACGCTGTAGACGGGGATGTAGACGGAGATGAAGACGAGCGCCCAGAGGTACGTGCGCCAGTCCGTGAACGCGCTGCGGACCTGGCGCGCGTTGAAGCCCTCCGCGGCCTTCTGCGCGCGGTCGGCCTCGTTCGCGAGCAGGACGACGCGCCGCTCTTCCTCGGTGAGGAACTTCGCGGTCGCGGGGTAGGCGGACATCACGACGGCCGCGATGAGCCCAAACCCGGCGGTGATGCAGCCCTCGACGATGAAGATCCATCTGTGAGTCGTGAGTGAGCGCTGACACGGGAATGGTGCGAGATTGGGGAGCTTACTGCCAACCTGCGATCCCGTGGGTGCCGTCCAGAGCGTGGATTGCAGTCGCAAGGAGACCGCCGAATGCGCCGGTCAATGATACTGTGGAGTACAGCACGCCGAATCGCCTGCCCATGATATCGCGGGGGTACCAGCAGCTCACTATCGAACACTCAGTCGCAATTTCACGATCAAAAAGAAGTGTTCAGCACGTACGCCAGTAGAGAAGGCCGGGCAGGAATCCGGCCTCTGCCATTCCCAAAAAGAACCGGATAGCCAAAAGCCCAGAGGCAGATTTGACGGTGGCAAATAGCGCGCAGATCACGCCCCAGAGAACCTGTGGTGCTGGTCAATCCACTATCCTACTTCATGCGCATGCGGGGAACTTACGGTCAGTGCGGGGATGTACCACCTCGGGCTAACCTTTCGTAGAAGGATGTTCGACGGCGTCTCGAAGATGACATAGCCGATGAAGAAAATCGACAGCGCCCAGTTGTACTGGTTGCTCGTCAGGTGCAGAGAAGTCGCCAGTCCAAGCACTTTCGCGTTTCCGATGTTGGCACTGCATATTTCGCAAGTAAGACCTGGTGATCGACGTCCCGGCGTAGACACGGCGCTCACCGGTCAATATAAGAGGCCAAGTAGAGCCATACCGCGATGGGCATCAGGTACCAGTCCACTTTCCGCCATGTCCTCCTGACGAGCTCCGGATCGAGCTGCTCGAACGCAACCTGCGCCTCTTCGGTCGCGTCCGCCGAGGACTTGACCGACGAAGAGTACTGCGAGGGGCTCCTCTTGGTAGACATCCTTTTGACGCTGTGGGGCACAGACAGGGAGATGGGCGCAGGGAAGAGGGCGACGCTAAATCTTCTGCCCCGCCGGGTCCGCTATTTGAGCGTCGAGCGCCGCGTCCTGCACATCCCCGAGCCGTCAGTATCGCAAGATAAACGGCTAGACGGCTGCACTCTTCATGGTGCAATATTGCGCGTACATCCTCCCCCGATGTTGTCATTCGGCTATAAGGCGTCACGTGAAGGCATAAGGTTGCTGTTGGTGGCGTTGCGGGGCTCCCTCCTCCGTTCCGAGTCCCTTGCGCGAGACATTGTAGAGAAACATTTCGGGCGCTGCTGGGTAGCTCGCCGTATGCAAAGACAACGATGTGCTACAGAGCGCGCTGGTAGGAGAAGAGCAACTTCACTCCGAGTTCTCGACTGCCCATATCCTCCGACAGCCCTCGGTCCCGAGGCTGATCAGCGCACACTCAATTTGAATGGGAGCTCCGGATGTTCCTAGCTGTACCTGGGAGATCGGCTCACCCGCGCAGATCGAAATCTCGATCAAACCGAGGGGCAGACTTGCAAAGACACCGGAGGGGCCGCGGCGGGATCCGAGGAGCCCACCAGGGACGATGCTGTTCAACATCGTTGAACCTGTATTGCTGGGTCTGCCTTGGCAGATGGTGTGTTCCCGTAGCCTTTCGACGAGCGTGGTTGACGAGTGTGGATGGGCGTGGAGGGGCTTATTCTGGTTCGAGTGTAACGTCGGTACTGGCAGGGAGTCCGGGGACCACTGGTCTTTCTGCATCTGTGATGATTATGAATCTGCGGGATTACTTTCGTCAAGCTCCCGAAGGTTAGTATAAGCAATCATCCGCACCTAACACTGGCAGTGCGGCCGAATTTCCAGAGCATTCATGAAACCCTGACACTAGTACTCCCAGAGAAAGAAAGTACTGGTACTCAAATCCCGACGCTTCCAAGTTTCCGCGTGTGTGGAGGCGCCCCCGTATGATAGTATTAGAGGTGCGAAAAGTCGGGCCCTGCCAGGATGAGGTCGTGGTCGTGGTTGAACAAGGAGAGTGGTACCGTCAGGGATCTGCTTATAACGGTGTGGAAGGCAAAAACGTTCCGACACAGGGAATCGAACCCCGGGCTATCGCGTGAGAGGCGATAATGTTAGCCACTACACCATATCGGATTGAAGAGTTGCGCGCAATTGACCACTGAGGCCAAAGGAAACAATTTGGACGATCCGCGAAGTCTTCGCGATCACTCCTCCTCCTATTCTCCTCTGCCTCCGTCCCTCGGGTAGATCTCCTCCTCTTCCACTTCCGCCCCGCGACGATGGTCCGCCTAATAACGCACAACCTGCTCGCGTGCCACGCCAAGGGCTGCACCTCGAACAACTTCCCGCTGCAGTTTCAGGACGCGGCCGTCGAGCTCCGCGAGGCCGAGTTCAACGCGGACTTCCTCCGCGGCTTCCTCCCCCGCCTCGAGTGGCCCGCGCTCATCGGCGCCGCGCGCCAGGTGCGCCTTCTTCCTTTTCGTTTGGTCGGATAGGGCGCGCGCTGATTGCGGGTGCTTTTTGACGCGTCGCTGCGACCTTTGCATGTGGGGGTGAATTCGTGTGTGCATGGGTGCGGGGCGGATGAGCAGCTCGGAGACACCTCGCTGCCCGCGGAGCAGCCGGAGATGGTGGACGACGAGTTCCTGCAAAAGCTGCACCACGTCCTGCTCGAGGTGCGTCGCGCGTTCCTGTCCATCTTTCTCTTCTCGCGGATGGGACGTGGGACGGCCGCTGACGCGCGCGATCGGGGCGGCAGATGCACGTCGAGGAGGGCGCGATGGTGTGCCCGAACTGCAAGCATACGTACCCGATCTCGAACGGGATCCCAAACATGGTGCGTGGCATACGCGAGCAAACGTTTTGCTTGTGGTACTGAGGAGTGTCTCTACGCGCAGTTGCTTGCTGAACATGAAATCGGCTAAACTCGCTCCTACGGCCCAATCCAAAATTTATCGCTGCACATCCCATGAGCACCAGCTTGAACTTCGGCAGCACGGTTGAACCCTCAGCTTCAAAGCTTCCCCAGCACGACCAAGGGGCAATCAGCCAAGGGAGCGCTGACTCCAACCCCTCGTCCTCATCCCCTCTTCTGGTCCCCGGGGTCCCGAAAAGCACTTTTGCTGCCCGTTCGAACGGAATCTTGTATTGCTCGCCCATTCTCACCTGTGACATCTCATAGACTCGTATGTAGCATATGAACAGGGCTGGCCATCCATTTTATTCGAAGCGAACGATCTCCGGGCTAATTGCCCCTTGAGCACGACGCACAGCCAATCGAGCATACCTCACACGAAGGGTGATGGATCCAGGAAGAGCGGTTTCGTATTGATATACACACCACCAACGCGACATCTCCCCACACTCCGCTACACCGCCACCGCGACTCTTCCAAGCTGTAAGTAGTGATTATTCTACAAGTTGAAGCACCGGATATCCTACCAGCACCCGCCGGGGCGCGCGCATCTACCGTCTAGATCTAGCTATCTAACATGGTCTCTCTGCTCTCTAAGATCTACGTGAGGGTTGGGTCGTGAGGGGGGATACGTAACACGATCGCACACCAGCCGCGGGGCGGCTAGATCAGAGGGAGGAGGGGCGGGATCTGACAGCGAGACAGACGGGGGAGCGTGCTCGGCGAAAGATCAGACCCTCCGGGCCTGCCGTCAGTGCGACAGCTGCTCAGTGGGGGAGGGCAGATCAGAATCACGGAGGGGGCATCAGTCAAGGCGCCGCTTCTTGCTCACGTTGCTGTTCGCGTCGGCGGCAGACGCGTTGGAGAAGTACTCGAGCGAGCCCTTGGGGTCCGCCTTGATCGTCTTGCTGCCCTCCTGCCAGTTGGCGGGGCAGACCTCGCCGTGCTCATCCTGTTGGGCAGGGTGAGCATGCGAACAAGGTCAGCACAGAAGAATACACGTACAGTGAACTGGAAGGCCTTGACGAGACGGATGGTCTCCTCAACGGAACGGCCGACGGGGAGGTCGTTGACGGTGATCTGCCTATAGACGCGACGCATGAGCGTTAGCATATCTTCCGGCGCGGCACGAGGAAACTGCGTACCTGAGGGTGCCCTTGGGGTCGATGATGAAGAGGCCGCGGAGAGCGATGCCCTCCTCCTCGATGAGGACGTTGTAGTCACGGGCGATCTTCTGGTTCTTGTCCGCGATCAGGGGGAGCTTGAGGTCGGGGCCAAGACCGCCCTGCTTGCGGGGCTGGGTCGCCCAGGCAAGGTGGGAGAAGTGGGAGTCGGTCGAGACACCTGAAAGACGATGCAGGGTAAGACGTGTCTAGTCAACAGATGCGACTGAGACATACCGAGGACGGCGGTGTTGATCGCCTGGAACTGCGCAAGGGCATCGTTGAAGGCGAGGATCTCCGTCGGGCAGACGAAGGTGAAGTCGCTGTTGCGCAGACACGCGCTGTGAGCTCGCGCTCGACACGTCACGCTTCCAGCAAGACTTACAGAGGGTAGAAGAACAGGACGACCCTGTAGCGCGTCCGCAGTGCGTGAGCTGGCTGAGCGGGGATCAGACGCGGTCTAGAGCACGCACCACTGGCCGAGGAAGTCGGAGAGGGCGATGTCCTTGAACTGGCTGTCGATGACCGCGGTGGCCTTGAAGGCGGGCGCGGGCTTCTGGACGATGGCGACCATTTTGATATGATAGCAGGCGGACGAGGTGTGTGGCGGAGGACGAGAGCGAGTGCCTGGGCAGTCGCGCGGCGGGGCCAATATTTGTATCGGCCTCGCGCGTTCTTTGTCATTATTTGCGTGCTCACGTGCGCTGCTTACCGCAGGCGGGTCGTGACTGCAGGCGCCGGCCGAGAACGGTTTAGCAGCCGCGCGCTTTCCAAGCACCTCCCCCTCCGCCGGCCGAACGTTCGATGCACACAGCGGGGCAGATACGCGCAGGAGATGTCGTCGACAAACGTCATTTGTTCTCGCACCTTCCCCGCGATGCAGCAGGCGCGATGGGCCAGAGGAGGCACGGTCCTTCCAGATCTTCAGTTTCTCACGCGGCATCCCCGGGGGGCTACGAACCGGTAGAGACGCGCCGTAGTCGACTGCGTTAACGGTATGCATGCTCAACCATCTTCGTAGCCTACGAAAGCCCCGGTATGTTTCTTTAGGTACTCGTCTTAGGCCTCTGCCGCCTCTGCTGTCCTATACCGGACTCCCGACGTGAAGCGGCTCAACTTCAGCCAAACGCGATGGTGCCGCACGTGAGTTGCTTTGTCGTGCGCACTCGTGCCCCACAAGTCACCGCGAGTCAATCCTCCTCTTCACAGATGAGAAATACTGCGAGCAGTCGTACGACTGCTGCGTATTGAGCCAATAGCACCTGTGCCGTCGCCCGAAACAATCCGACTCAGCGCTTTGGGGGATGTCTCTTTTTGTAGACGGTGGGGCTGCTAGAGGCTACGCCCCACACGAGTTGAAAGTTTTGTCCACTCTCACTGGCAAGTGTCGCTGAAGCGGTATCACGCAGGCAGCCCGTGGCGGGAAGGCATGCGGCGCAGATGGCTCCGAAATCGATGGCATCCTTTCACAACGCCCTTGCGGAAGAAACACCTCTCTATCGCGTCCTTTTTCTTCAATGCATAAGAACGCACTTCAAGGTTGTCTGGTGTATCTTCTCATACCGCAGCAAACTGGAGCTTTACGCAGTACCAGGCGACCGCAAGCCTGCAGCTTAACGCGTCTTCCCGCCGACACGTGACCGCGTTGGGCACTATATTGCGTCGCGTCGCGTGTATCCCGGAAGCTTTCATGCCCTAATCCAAGTCTTGCCAGGGTGTTCTCGCAGGGTGTGTACTGTACGATGGGTGCATCCCTCTGGCACAGATCACAATCCGAGCGGTGATGAAGGAGGTGACTCGACGACAGCCCGCGTGCCGCTCGCGTCCACGGGAGTCGGGTCTCCCGTCTCCGGCGCAGCCTCATCGCATATGCCATACGAGCGTCAGCGTGGTCAGACGCGTACCGTCGCAGTCGCAGTCCTCCTTCGCCGGCACCAATACATAGTGAGAACGCACCCGGTTTCCGAGCCGCAACCCCTCCTTCCTCACCGGCCTCCCGGAGCCACCGCGAACACACACAACCGGACGCAGATAGAACCACAGGCAGAGATGGATTAGATAGCAGCGGGAGCGCCCGTACCGTACACGAACTTGGAAGAGGAAAAATGATGAAGACGAGTGACGAGTCGTAATAACTTGTAACAGGGAACGTGGGACTTGTGCGTAGGTTATTATACTTGCCTGTGCGCGTGCGCGCGGTACTGTGTACACGCCCCGCCCGGCTGGCCGGGGGAGCGATATGGACACTGAGCATAAGATAGTGGGTCGTAGAGAGAGCGGGTGGAGAGAGGATCAGGAGCGGATGGTGGGGGAAAGCGGGGCGATAAGAGAGCGATGGAAAGGAATGTGGATGCGTGCGGGCGTGAGCATGAGCGTGAAAATGTGGATGTATGATCGATAGGGCCCCCCACAACAGTCGATGGTAGCCAGCGACCGGCGGACGACAGATGGAGACCAGAGGCCCGAGGGACGCCCTCCCGCCGCTCGATAGCGTTGCAGCGCCACAGCCGCCTGCACACTACGGCTGCGTGTACCCCACGAACTCAAACGGCGAGAACCCAAACGCGGCCTCCTCCGCGCTGCGCGGCTGCACGGCCCACTCCGCGCCCGACAGGAAGAACGCACGGCGGAGGGTCGGGCACGCCTTGCTCCACAGCCCGAGGTGCGCGCGCTCGTGCACGCGCGGGAACGGCGTGTCCGTCGCCGAGCGGCCGCTGCGCGGCGGGGGGAAGAACGAGTGGAAGGACGAGATGGACGTGCGCGCGCCCGCGGAGAGCGGCGGCGACGCGGGCGGGAGCGGGAACTCGAGCAGCGGGGACGGCGGGAAGGGCGGCGGGGAGTCGCGCAGGAGGCGGAGCGTGCGCAGCGCGCGGAAGCGGCCGAGCACGGCGAGGATGAGCTTGTACAGGCTCTGTGGGCGCGCGTGAGACGCGCTCTCACACGGGCATTCGAACGCGGAAGGAAGAAGGAAACGCACCTCGTCGTCCATCACCCAGTGCACCTCGAGCGTCTCGACGAAGTCGCCGAGCTCCGCGCCGGCGGACATGACGACGCGCTCGAGCGTGCGCGCGTCGATCTTCACGGAGACGGGCTTGATCGTGAGCGTGCGGAACGTCGCGCGCGCGGTCGCGAGCGCGGACATGAGCGCGGACGGGCGCAGGCCGTCGTACAGCGTGCTGTGGATCGGGAGCTTCGCGCTCTCGAGGGGCCGCCCCGGCGCGAGCGCGGCCGCTAGGGCTACAGGACCGTGCACCCGGCGCAGGTTCGGGAGCGTGGTCGGGGGAATGGGAGAAGATGGGGGTGATGCAGATGATGGTGATGAGCAGGCCGAAGACGTGGAAGAGGTCGGGGCGGAGGCGTCAGTGTCGTGGGTCGGGGTATCAGGCGTGGGCGGGGTATCGGGCGCAGACGTAGATGGCGTGGCAGAGACTGGGAGCGTGGGCAGGACGAGGCGCGGGAGCGAAAGCACGGTAAGCTCGGGATGGCGCGCGAGCCATGCGACAAGCGCATGGTACTCCTCCGTGGGGATGTTTTTACAGAGCAGCGCGAGGCGTTGCAGGGAGAATGTCGTGTGGGCCAATATGCGCATGTCGAAGCGGGGTAGCGTGAGCGCGCGGAGACCCTCCATGTTGTTGAACGCGATTGCAAACGTGACCGTCGCGAGCGACAAAGGGTCCTCTGGGAGCGTCCGGCATGCGAAACTGCGGACGAGCGCAGCAGCTGGCCTCCGGGAGGCCAGGGATGCTATACACTGCGTCGCGCGCTCGTCGCTCACGTCGCGCAAGTCCAGGTTCTCATACAGGGCACGCAGCGCAGCCTGCGAGAACGTCTTCGACACTTGCGCTAGCGCGACGATGTCTCTGCGGGATGCGTAGGAGAAGGCGGCAGAGAGGAGATCGGGGGATACGCGGGTGATGGCAGGGGGCTTTTGTGCAGAGCTGGTACTCGCCTGTGCCTGTGCCTCCTCCTTCGCCACAGCGTCCCGCCACCGCGCAGCCTGTACAGCAGCAGGTAGGCTGATACTGCGTTTCCTCGTGTGCGTGGTAGGTGGCTCTTCAATGTCTTCTCGTTCTCCTAGCTCGCTGGCTCGCCGGCCAAGTCCGGTCGGCATGCGAATGTCCAGCGACGGTGCTGGCGAAGGCGAGCGGCTCTGCCATCGTGAAAATGGGACGCCCACGTTGCCGACGGGTGCGTGTGCAAGCTTGGAAGTGCGTGAGCGGGTCGAGAGCTTCGCGGTGAGCTTGGAGAGGGGCGAGGAGAGGTTGATGTGCCTGCGAATGACAGATGGCGGCTTGTCGACAGAGTGAATGGAGCCGGCGCCGGGAGCGAGGTTGGCGGCGTCCTGGAGCGGCGTCTGCGCGCGGCGGCGGCGGGAAAGGAAGGACATGGCGGTCGGACGCGGCGGGGGACGAGGAGGACGTGCGCCGGCCAGGAGGGCGTTGGATGGTGGTGGTGTGGGGAGGAAAGAGCAGGAGGGCTCGTCAACGTTCTGCCCGCTCGCCGCCCGAGAAGCGTCGGCAATACCGTTAGCGGCATGCCAGAGCTGCCATCGCCCATCGGTCCCCCCGCGTATACCGAGTCCGTGTGCCCTCCGAGCGCGTGCGTCGTCCTCGCCGATCTCGCGCTCGGCCCTCGGGCTTTCCCTCGTGCCCCCGCGGCGCTGCTCATCGATTATGCGTGCGCCCTCGACGAGCGTCGAGCGAGCTTGACTGCGCCGCGGGAGGGACGCATCCCGCCCTCATCTCCGTCCAAAGCCCCTGGCTGTTGCCAACGCAATCCACAGACCTTCTCATCCCAGGGCGCGGAGGGACCCTCGAGGTTCTGTCCGCATCGAGCCTGGTCTCCTATTTCGAGATCCGCGAGAGCGCGATGGTGATCATCAAACTTACTAGATTAGATCCTCAAATGATCGTGGAACGGCGACAAAACAGCTTGGCCCGCCTCCGCCCGGGGCAGAATGTTGTTCTTCCCCGGCTTTCGTCGAGCGCGATGTGAAGACAGGTGCACACGAGGCTATCGCACGTCATCTTGCTGTATTTATCGGGGAGGCCCCTAGGGGATGCACAATTCCCGCGGCGCCAAGTTTGCACTCAGTGATGACCGCCCGGGAATGCTGGCCGGCTGCAGTGGAAGTGGGCCTCGGGCGCAGAAGGCGAACAGGATGAGCAACGATGATGAAGGTGGTGGTACAAAGAAGAGCAAGCTGTTGCTGCTGGTGGCGTTTGACCGTCCATATCACGAGGAACTGATGCTTCTGTCCATCTTGCGAGGTATTCTTGCCCGGCGTTGCCGTACGTCCAAGAGCCTCGTAGCGTTCCGTGCGAGACGTCGTACATATTTGTACATGGCATAATCAGGAGCAGGGCGCCCTTAGAACAGCTCAAGATCGCACTGCGGAAACCTGTCCCCCCACACAACCCTCGAGCCCGAGATCTCACAATCCAATCTTCCGTACACGATGCATCACGAGCCGGCCTCCTTCTGCAGCACCTTTCATATCCCCCCGCCCACGCCGCCCAACGCTGTCTGTTTAGGTTTGTCGAGAACATTGATCATAGCACGCAGAACATCACGTCTGCCGCTGGCCATCTCCCGATGCTGTGTCTCTGTCACTGAGTCGCCCGGCTCCCATGCCATGCTGACGTCGGCGCAGTGCGAGCGACCCCTCGCCCTCGCATCTCGACTCTCGCCTCTCGACCCCCACTCTCGCATACTATCCGCTTACCTTCGTTCGCTTCTGTCGCCGGTCGCCCGTTTCAGCTTCAAATTCAAGCTCGAGGGCGGGGCGACGCCATGCTGGTCAACACCACCGTCTCGCACGTCAGCCCGCTCCTTTCGTATGTTCCCGGGAGCGCGTGGTATGAAGGCACGCTGCAGAACGACCCCATGCTCGTATGTCAGCGACATACGAAAGCAAGACCTGTGCTGCGCGCTCACATGTATATGTGGTAGCTTTCATACCCCAACGCTAGCTATCATGCCACAAACGCCACAAACCCCGAGAACGCTAACGCTACCGTCAGCGTCAGCTTCTCCTACTGGGGCAGAGGTCAGTGCAACGTCCTATTTCAACCTGAGGTAGACTGTAGTACTCACCTCCCGGACCGTTTCGCAGGATTGTGGTACGCGTGCATCTTGAGGCTATTTCGTGGCAAGCCGGACTAACACCGCGATTTAGGGTTTATGGCGGCTACCGCACGACGCTCGGCCCGTACAAGGTGACGCTGGACGGAGTCCCCACCGCGCACGACGGGTACACGGGCGGCCCGGAGGCGTTTGCATACCAGCTCTTCGGCGCCCCGGGCCTGCCGCTGGGGAAGCACGACGTCCGCATCGTCAGTGCTAGCACCGATCCGTCGCGGCCGATACTCGACCTGGACTACGTGCGTCCGTTCAGTGTATTTCAGCCATGAAAATGCAGGATCACTCACCGCCGATTTACCGCCAGCTGATTTTTGAGAGCAATGTGGGCAGCTCCACGGTGGTTGAACACAGTAGCGACCTGTGCGTGTGGACGCCGCACACTGCAGGCGCGTGGGCGGTGGACGAGGTCTCTCAGTGCGTCTTGGGACACTGTTGTGGGCATGCGAGTGGGCGGGAAGGCTGACCGTTCCGCCCAGCTCGACGACGCTCGGCTCCGGCGCCATGGGTATGAACTTCACGGTATGTCCCAGCTTTCTCCAGGACGGCCAACAACCGGTCTAATTATATGCACTCGTCTTCTGGCAGGGTACGTCAATCGCATCCGGAGCTCAACGATCCCCCGGAGTAGTAAGCTCTGAAAACTCACCTCACCTCCAGGAACGGGGATCGCCGTGTACGGCGAGCTCGACGCGCACAGCGCGCCGTTCAGCGTGTCCGTCGACGACGCGACGACGCACCCGCTCGCGCCCAACACGGCGCTCGTCCCGCTCCGGAACACGACGACGCTGCTGTACGTCAAGACGGGCCTCCTGCAGGGGAACCACACCGTGTGGGTCGCGAACGACCCCGCCGAGCTGAATGCCACTGCGACGAGGCTGAGCATCTCGTCGGTCGTCGTCTTCTCTGACGACGTCTCCACGAATGGCCGGTGAGTGACCCCAGCGACGTCTTTTTCGCGACCCTGCATGACAAGCGTTCTTGAAGTGATAGTGGGAACGACCCTCCACATAACACCAGGTAAGCACCACACACCCGAATCCCCGCAGCTCACCTCGTGCTCACAACGACGACCACGTCCCTCACAGCATGTCCCCCCACAGCACCACCATCTTCGCCGCCGCCTTCGGCGCGCTCGGCGCCGTCCTCCTCGCCATCCTCCTCTGGCGCCTCACCCTCCTCTACCGGCGGCGCACGCAGCGGCAAGCCGACGTCGTCACCGCCCGCCCCTTCCTCACGCCCACAGCGCCGAGCAGCGGCACCAGCAGCACCTCGCGGCTGTGGCCCGGGAGCCCCCCGGCGTCCGCCACGCTCGCGACCTTCAGGGAGAAGGCCGAGCACCGCGGCGGCGCCGGGCGCACGACGATCGCGTCTCTGAGCTTCGGGCTCGAGCGATACGGGCTGCTGCAGCCCCTCCGGCGGCCGCAGTCGCAGGGCACGTCCGCCCCAGGGTACTCTGCGGCTGCGACGGCGCCTGCCTCGCCCGAGGAGCCGTGGTCCCCTGAGGTGGACCAGGCGCCGCCGGCGCGGATTCGGACGCGCTCGACGGAGAAACGGCCGCGGAGGCTGCTTGTGGGCTCGCCGGTCCCCAGCAGCCCGCCGTCCGCGCGGATCCCGCCGAGGGGCCGGCCTGAGGTCGTGGCGGAGGCATTCGTGGACGCGCAGATGCCGCCGCCGTACCATTTTTTGGACTTGCATTGAGCGGTGGGCGGGCAGGCTGCTCAGTCGAGGGCCCGGGGCCTTCTTGGAATCTTTACACATGTCACACACTCACTAGATGCATTCGTTTGGGTTTGTCGGGCAGCGCGTCGTTCACCTGCAAAGAAGCGAGGCTGCAGACAGTAGAATACACATTGTCTAGTGTACAATCAGATACTTTTCACCTCACCTGAGGTTCCACAGTCACAGCAGGCATCTATCCCGGGAGTGCTGATGCGTGGGTGTGGGCGGCCAATCCTAGCGGACCTCGACGTTCCTACCCGCCCAGTCGACCTTTAGCGCGTTCTCGACAATCCTATCGAGCTCGCGCGCTTTTTGCACGGCGATGTCCATTATCGCGATCACGTTTTCAGGTGCGAGAGGGACGCCACCCGCCTTTTGCACGACGCAGAGTTCCCGTTGCGCGTTGAGCGCGACAGAAAGCAGGCCGGCGCTGAGCGTCTCTTCGAGATGTGAGGGATCGAGTAACGGTGGAGTAGTCGTATCCGGGAAGAACGCGAAGGTGAGGCAGAATGGCGTATGATGTAATGCGAGGGGGACCGGGGCGCGTTCGGAGGGGTGATGCTATAAAGCGCGAAAACAATATGTGAGGACAGAAAAAGGACGCGGAATGTGGGGTGCGTACGATGGTGACCTCGTCTCCTACGACCTCAACTTCCGGTCTCCGGAAGTGCTTGAGCGCGACGATACCTGCGAGACACGCGCAGTCGAGCATATTACCCGCGTCGGAAAGAACGTGGATTGTTAGGCGAATATGCCACACCTATAGGTCACGTCAGTAAGCACAAGTCAAAGAGATACGAAAGACAAAACGCGTACCCGTTGTCCGGCAAGTACACACAGACTCTCCTTGTCCACCGCGTCGCTCCGGCGGAGGACCTTGTCCAGCATACGCGTGATTGTGACTTCCTGGTCGGATG
The DNA here is from genome assembly GCA_002964805.2 of Trametes villosa. Taxonomy (NCBI): domain Eukaryota; kingdom Fungi; phylum Basidiomycota; class Agaricomycetes; order Polyporales; family Polyporaceae; genus Trametes; species Trametes villosa. The sequence continues at coordinate 115,202 of PUDQ02000056.1, read as the reverse complement.
GCCTGAACGCACAGCATACGTGAGGCACGGCGCAGCGACATAGGGGATGCACCTACCTACCGACCGGGTTCGAACTCATTCGCCGCCATCGAGGAAAGCTCGGAGTGAATGGATATGATGCCCTCGAGCGGCCGTTCTGGGGTCGGCTTCACCATCTTTCCGTCGATCTGAGCGAGCACTCTTAACGGTCCAGGAGCATAGCGTGGCGCATGGAATGAGTTAGGCTGCCCATAAACGACGCGATTGGGAGGCACATACCGCGTTTTACCCATCGCGCACTCAACCCAGCCCAATTCCGGACCAAAAGTGAGGGTAGGTGTCCGCATTTCGAGCATTGCGCGCCCGTCAAGCCGTAGGGATTCTTTCAGCGCAGCATACACGAACTCTTTCTCAGGTATTGAAGGTGATGGTGGCCGAGGCATTATGGCGAAGCTTGTGGTAGATGGAGGAGGAAGAGCTCGAGATCACTATCAGACAACTCCAGTTCTTATTCAAGTTATTGAGCGAGCGCATGAGCACGTCTACAAGAGTGTAACTGCATGGGTTTGCACACCTTCTCTCAATCCGATATGGTGTAGTGGCTAACATTATCGCCTCTCACGCGATAGCCCGGGGTTCGATTCCCCGTGTCGGAATGTTTTGCTACTCGCCGCAACCACCCTGTGCTCACCATCCTCTTGACGACATGCCGCTATATGTCAATGAGGGGTGTGACGCGAGTTGTGATAGTCCGCTGTCCTGCTATGCTAAGAGGTAATCCTAGGAAGCCGCTCACTCCGATACCGACTATTCGCCAAGTACTAGGACCACCGGACCTCCGACATCCTGTCAGGATCCAGGCCTCCCAACCAACTATCGCGGAACTGGGCCATATGGTCCGCTGTTGCACCACACATAGGGCTTGCTGCCTGCGCAGTGTAAGCCTCCGGCAACATTTCGCGAAGAGCCTAACAGTGATATCAATCATGTCAGTGAGGACAGGTACGTTCGCAGGTTTGCGCACGCACCCGAGAACGTTTCTCAGACGCGGGGTGAGTCGTTAGGAAGTCGATGTGTCTCCCCGACATAGCCTTCTCCAGCTGGCCGAGTCGGATGAACATTCTGTAGACGGAGTGCTCAGAGCGTAGATCTGCGCAATGCACTGGTTAGCAACTTACTGTGGTACTGCTTCGGGATCATAACAGGCCCGGGCGGAGAGCCGCAGGCCGATCTTGTCGGCTGTAAGTTTGCCTGAGTATGATGCTTTGCTGCGAGTACGGTGCGACCGACCTTCAAACTCTTGTTTCCGCGAGTTAGGCAGGTCGTACAGGACTTGCGCCAAGAAGCCGGAGAATGGCAAGCCTATGACGTCGAGTAACATCGCGAGGAATATGAACACCTTGGCGGAGGAGTAGCGTTCAGATGCGTGCCGCGCGACTAGCCATTGCACGCGTTAATCGTAACCTGTCAGCGTGGCAAGCGTGCGCACATACCTGCATGTCCAATTTCTAGGACGGGTCAGAATTCACGGTTAGAAAGATGCGAGTGCAGAGGCGGCTTACCATGTCCAAGAACGGCTGCGAGGCCATTCTCGTCTTTCGCGACGGGCAGAATGCCGGTGAATACGATGATATTGCCTACGTCCCGGCGTCAGACGGCGGCGGAATATATTGCGAGATGGAACCGCGCGCTCACCGAACGAAGCCATAGCATTCACGACCTTGTCATCGTTCACGACGAACAAATGCCATTCCTTTCCCCCGACTTCGGGCGGAATACGGTCCGGCTCGGCCGTAGACCATATGTCGAGGGACGGTAGGGCGCGCGATTGCACGTCAGGAGCCTTGAGAGTGCCAAGGTTGTTCGCCTCGAGGATGCGCTCAACAACGCGGCGTATATGTCTCGAGAGCGGGTGGTTTGGGGGGAGGACCTTGCCCTTGAACTCCTGCAAGAGCTGCTCATGCGCCGCTTCTGCAAGCTAAATCATACCTAATCAAGACTTGCTCGTGCGCAAAGCAGATGAGAAGCGTACCTTCGCCTCATACTTCGGGCTAATGTCCATGAAGCGCCACCGCCCAGTCTCTGGCACTTGCTCGAGACTAAGCCGCGTACTGTGTGAGTGCCCTAGCACACCATAGCAGAACGACGTGGACACATACGTACTGCGACACATAGTACACAACCGCGACCGAGCCTAAGCCCGCCATAACCTTCGTGGACGTGTCCCATTGCCGTGCGTCCCAGGGGTTGCGCGGGCGACCACCCGAAGGACCTCCAGAGTCGCCGAACCGCACATATCGTGGAGGACCTCTTGGGAAGCCACTGTGTTGCCGAATGGGCGCGGAGGAGACCCGTGCTGCTTGCGCAAGTATCCTAGGGTGTGCAGACAGTCGCGGACATCGAGCGAGGCGGGAGACGGTGGATAGCATGGTGGTGGTACAGACCCAGGACGCGCGAGGGCGGCGCGGATGCTCGGCACCGGCACGCGCCACCGCGTGAGCCTGACGCGCGCGCGACCTTCGAAATTGCCGCGACTCGCGGGAACGCGAAGCGCGTAGAATCTTCACAGTTTGGGATACTATATCTGGCGGGCATGCGTACAACTAATTCTACAGGACAGGCGTAATGTACAAAACAAGACCAGTGTAGTTGAATTCCAACTTTGCGAGGCCCGCATCGCTGAACTTTGGCCGCTCAGCCAACCTCAAACGGCCTCTCCGGCCTCAACTTTTGGCACTTCCTCGAAGCAATCGAAACTCCCATTAAGGTCTGAGCGTATCGTTTCTTGGGTGACCTTGATGTCGATCATCGTCGGTGAAGCCGGGGGATGCTGCAGCGCATACGACGTCAGTACACATCTCGAGGTAGCGAGTGTGGTGCATACCGTCATCTTCGAGCCATTCCACCGCTCCGATCGCGATGCGACGGCGCGTTGATGGCGAAGGGCGGACATGTCGTACGAGTCCGTATGGACGATGGTTCCTTGAGCGGCCAGCGACCGGCGCGAATTCAGCCTGCGAGGAGTGTGAGTGGGCACCGAACTGGGTTGAGGAATGTGCGTGACTTACACCGCCATCATAGAGTTGGCGTATACTGCATGGGTAGTACGGTCAGTACGGGAAAGAGACTGGGAAGAACTCCAGACCCACGTTTGGTGGCGACGATGACAATTCCCGCGTAAATGAGGTTGTCCGGCATCGCAAGTGCCTGGTCGATGTTCGGTTCAGTATATGCAGTGGCACAGGGATGTGAACACACTCACAAAAACGAGTGAGAGCAGGTTCATGATGCTGACACGCCAGACGTTCATTTGAGCTGGACCACAGATGGTACCTGACGTTCGACATACCCTGTCACAAGTCCTACCATCCCGTCAGGCTTCTCGCCGCGGACATATCAGTGATACTCGCTCACCAGTGTTGATGGCATACATGATCAGCACGTCGATAATCGAGTCCGTCCTGAGAAGCACTCGCGCTTCAGCAGTGTGCGCGCGATTGGTCTCTCGTGTGCACCGACCGTCTGATGCCCGTCCGACTGCGGTGGAGGGTAAATATGAGTGCAGCGGTGAGAAGCGTGTCGGCGAGGACCGCCATGCCCACGCCTGCGGAGTTCATCCACTGCGTCGCAGATCAGGAACGGCTGTCAAGCAGTAGGAGAGGAAAGGCTCCTCTGGACTCACTGCTTGACTTGAGTTGTGTAGTGTCGGGTGGATAAATCTGCCGAAAAATGTCAAGTTGGGGGCCAATGCGAGGGGCACTAGGACAGCGTACGTGTCGACGGTAACAGCTGTCAGCGTGCCGGAATCCACGTTGTAAGAGGGGTGAAGTAGAGGAGGTTAACGGACAGCGCACCAGTGGCAAAGCCTTCACCGGCAGAAAGATTGCATGTTGAGCGTGCCACGTCGCAAGCCCCAGTCAACACCAAGCTTACCAAACTCTCCGAGTAGGAGGATTCCCTGTGGCGTTGTGGTGAGTGGATGTTGCGGCGTTGGTCGGACAACCTACCGCTACAACCACCAAGGGCCTGAATTTACGTCCAACTGGCCATCTGTCAGTCAGGTTACGCTGCCGGCAAATACAACGCGGGAGCTCTTACTCTTCCACACGCGTCCCAGGAAAAAGCTGCCAGCAGCGTCAGCGCCTCCGGCCTGCCCGCGTGGAAGTCGCGGAACCCGTGTGTGCCCACCTTTGCGACGCCAAAATAACGGCGCCCTGCGGAAAGATTGCAGTGAGCATGACCATGCGCCGAGTGTTTGTGCTCCCCGAAACTCACCGTGATGACTCCCAGAAGCTTTGTTCCACGGGACATCAGACGCGCGCCCTCGACGCCACACAAAAAACAAGGGCACGACTTACGTTAATCGACCTGGTGACAATCGTCGTATTAAGTCCTCAAACAAGCCGGAGCTGGGCCGAAGACTTACCAGACGCCCTTCTGCAGCGCGACGGGGTTGAAGTAATTTGTCGTCAGATAGTAATAACTGCGCAGTCGCGCCGGTGTGAGCTGCGTCCGAGCACGCCACCGGCTGCGAAGCATGTCATACCATATGTGCATGCACAGTACGCTGTGGAACGTCTCCAGGACGCTGAACCGCAGTCAACGCGATGTCGAAGATAATAATGAGCTGCACATACAGCACTGTTGTCACCTAGTACGGTATACAATCAGGAATTGCCCCGCATGCAAGAATCAGCGTGCTCACCAGACCCTTGAGCGCCAGCCTATCGGCGGGATATACGCGAAAATAGGTATAACACTGGTTAGCGGTCCAGCCATATTGTCTACGAGTATGTTTTAGTCCGCTGAGTAACAGTTAGGCTCGTGAGGTGCACGCACATGAAGCCTATGAAACACCCGATGAGCAGTGCGCCGAAGGTGTTGTCCAGCGAGGGTAGTTTGGGCAGCGCGGCGAGAGGATCAGCAGCAGGGTCAGCCGAGGAGGCCATCGCAGAAAGGACCGGTTGGAGGCCTGGCGAGATGTGTGCGAGGTCGACCGCCGGCATCGCAATGATAGGGACCTATTATACCTGCAGCGGATGCTGGACAGCATTCAAGGCACACGTCGCTGCGCTCCCTGGAAAACCACATAGAGCACACGGAGGCTTGCCGGCGGTAACCTGCCTCCTGACTGACAACAGTATCGTCAGGGCACGGAGGTGCATCTCGTATGCGGATCTGCGACGCTGGCGCTCGGCGCATGGGGAAGTGCGGTGGGCGCTGAGCTGCGACTCCTTGATGGAAGATCGGGGGTAGTGTGGGGAAATTCCCGTCCTCGGGGCCCCTTGTCAAGAATGACCGTGCCTGATGTTCGGCGCACCGCCTGCCGTTTATACGACGGCGGTCATGTTTTTGGGGCCGCGGTGGGCATGAATGTAGATCTAAAGCGCCACTGGTGATAATTAGGAGCTAGTAGCAATGTCGTGCGAGGAACGTAGCACGTACCTCAATCGAGGCCAGGAACTCCTTCTACCATGCGAGCCCTGGTCGTAGGGACAGGAAGAACACATCGGATGCTTTTCTCTGGGAAAAATCACGTCGAGGTGATCTCGCGCGACACCGGGACGGATACGAGGGGCATGGTCGGAGGCCCGTCCTGCATCGGCGACGGGCGTGTAACTGGCGGATGTCGAACTTTGACATCGTGAGTAGGGGCCATCATCTGAGTCAGACGAGCCCCTGGTCAGAGCTTTGAGAGCCGTTGGGGTACGCAGCCAGAATAGCTTGCAACCTGTATATAATAGAGGGTTCCGAGCATAACGCTTGGGCAAGGATCCTGCGGATTTGAATTCATCAGCAGTTGACGTAGGGCATCGTCCCTCATAGCTGTATCGAGACCGATATTAGACATGAAAAATGAAGAGCTTCCTACATGCATTGCTCATGGGAGGGTTACTTACGACGTCCATCATGGACGGAAGCAAGAGGCTAATGAGTTCGGAAGCGCCCGCGCAGTGCCTTGAACCGATACCACGATATTCAACTGTTACTCAGTTTGAAGTACTACAATTTCACCGCAACCCATTCACCTCAGCCTCCTTCGTTGTCCTTGACGGCTAAACATCACTAAACTCGGCGACTCAACGATGACAAAATCTCCAACTACTGTGACGCCGATGCCAATGCCGGCCTGAGAGTCTCTCACAGACCGCATCGTGGCGCGCGTGCGGGTGTCCTGCCACGATAGTGCCGCGGCCGGCCCGCCGCCGATAGCCTGTAGGAGCTTTCTAAGTTTCTTCCCAGCTGCATGAGTTCTTTGCTCCTATGCTCGGGTCTCACTGTGAGTGAGTCGTTCGAGCTCACCGATACCTGTACTAGGGTTGCTGATCTTGGGAACCCTTTGCATCGGACGTCCTAGTCTTTGGTTTCTGATTCGGGCTAACATTCTGAAAGCATCCAACCAGGAGACTTCATATAAGCATTGTATTTGTACGGACTAGAGGTGCATTTCCACCGGGATACCCTCCTCGAGAAGTCGCGCCCGAGGATCACGTCCCTTAGCAATGGACGACGAACAACTTGCCAGTTACCGACCAAGCCTTCTGCACCGATGCGCCCGCCGTTCCAGGGAGGTATTAGAGAACAACACGGGGCTTCTTTTGATAGCGCTTTCACAAGCGTTCACGTCCCTCATGGGTGTGTTCGTGAAGAACCTGAATATGAGAGAGCCTCCAGTCCCGCCTGCCGAGGTAAGCCGATCGTCTCCGTCACTTCGAGGGTACTTATCGCTTCTATTCTGCCTCCTAGTTAATATGGATACGCATGGTGCGTGCCGGGATGCGCTGTTCTTCTCTACAATGTTTATGGGGAATATCAGGTTATGACATGGGCCGTCTGCGTCGCCTATATGTACGCCAGCCTATCGTCTCCCTACCCCAGGGGCAGAGTTGACTCCAGGATAGGTCCACTACTGGGGTACCGAATCCAATCCTAGGGCCGAAGGAAATCAGGCTCTTGTTGACGCTCCGAGGTCTTGCAGGGTGAGCATTTACCCATTACACCCAATAGCTGTTCGAAAGACTCATCGCGCATTCAGATTCGTGGGGCTGTTCGGCACATACTACGCCTTACAATATCTGTCTCTATCGGACACAACGGTCCTCTCGTTTCTGACCCCAATGTGTACCGCGGTAACTGGGGCGCTGTTCCTCAAAGAGGACCTCACTGGGAAGCAGGCGTCAGCTAGCGGTACGCCTGTCCATGCATTGTGATAGCCTACGACGATACTTAAAGGAGCTCATCTTTGCACCCACCCTAGCTTTCAGCTTCGTAGGCGTTGTGCTGATTGCCCGTCCGGAGGTTTTGTTTGGCCACTCCTCCGCGGGGGGACAAGAGAATGGCACCACGTCCGGTCGCGTGGTGACGCCTGGGCAGCGCTTGGGCGCAGTCGGGTAGGGCTGCTTCGTATCGTTACACGCCGCCTTGCTCGGCTGACATACTCTTCAGCGTGGCCCTCCTCGGTGTCGTAGGCCTCACGACTGCGTGTATGCCAGTGGATTTGCTTCATCATGGCCGATGCGCTGACCCCAACGGCCTCACTATCCAGACACCACAATCCGAGCGATCGGCAAACGCGCGCATCCCATGCATAACCTCGCTGCCTTCGCCTTGGTATGCATCGGGACAGCACCGGTCGTGTACGTCTCTCCCAGAGACCCCTTCCCTCAGCGAGGCTTGAATTTTATGCCACAGGATGTTGGTGACCCGCACACCCGCGGTTGTTCCTGACAACTTCACCTCGATCGCGATGGTCCTTGCGGTCAGCACGTGTGGATTCGCCGCCCAGGTAAAGTGCATTCGTTAACTACGATATGATTGGGTGGGCTGACTAGCCATCGCTGCCTGTGATATAGATGACGATGACGACGGGGCTTCAGCTCGAGACTGCCGGAAGAGGAACGATGGCGATCTACGTGCAGGTGCGTTCTCCGTGCCGGTCGAGAAAGTGCTTTTCATTCAAACGAGTCGCCAACAGGTCATCTTCGCGATGATATTCGAGCGCATATTCTTCAATACGCTGCCCAACTGGCTCTCCCTTCTCGGGACCGGAATCATTTTGTCTTCAGCCATTTACGTTGTGGTAAGCCTTGAAGCACCTTGCTACTCGGAAACATCCGGACGCGGTAAAATTTGCTGAATGGGATATCTTGTGACTCAGCTCAGCAAAAGGAATTCATCACAACAGCAGAAGACGTCTACTGCTGACGATGACCGCTCTCTCGAGCAAGGCCTTCTCGCACACGAAGAGGACGCAGAGACGCTGCCGCTGAGTGAGGAGGTCGAGCTGGGGAAGATTCCGCGAAGCAGGAGCTAAACCGATACTGTGTATCATTAGTGTTGACAATATAGACCGCTCATTAGTGCCCTCTCGCGAGGAGCTAGGCACTTGAATGCCCCGACTGTGATTGGCCCCGATGACTGGGCGTTGAGTAGAATGTGACCATGCCATCACGCCGTGATGCCTGAGTGACCCCGCCGCGAGCGTGACGTTGTTCCCGGCGCGCGGCGACGGCGCCAAGCCTCACCTGCTCGCCATCCGCCACCATGGCCTCCCTCTTCTCGTTCCGGCAAACGTACCGCTACCTCGTATGCAGCTCTGCCATGTTCATGTGCTGGATAGTGAACTGACGACGTCGGGCGCGGGATGTAGCAACGCCAGGCCCACGAGCAGCCCACGCTCTTCTACTCGGTCGTCATTGGCCTCATCGGGCCCGTTATGCTCGTCACCGTCCCGCCCATCCGCAAGACGCTGGGCTACAAGTACGCGGAGCCTATCCCCACGAGCTACCCTGGTGAGCCTTTGCTATACAACGTCCCGGGGAACGCACGCGGTGGGAGGAGCGGGGAGGGATAGAGGTCGCCGGGCAAGTGCATGGGCATAGCTGACGCGAATTGCAGTTCCCAACCGTCCTCGGAGGCCAGTGGAGGGGTACGAGGACGAGTGAGGGCGGGTGTCCGGGCGCGGAAATGTGGTAGCATAGGTGCGTGAACTGTGTCACGTCCCGTTCGTCTGCGGTCTCACGGTGCTCTCGCAGTTCATTTACAACTGCGGCCCGCATACCATCATACAATAAGCTTTCGCTTCTGCATGCGCTAGCGACGCGTGCAGCGCCCCGTAGTTGTCGAACGACATATCTCCCGAGAAAGTGGTCGGTCAAGAAGACAAACACTCTTGGTACACCTATCTACTCTCGGCTTCCTATGCAAAACGGAGGATGTCGCGCATGCCTGGCAGCACGGACTTGATATACGCAGCACATGCAGCCCCATCTCCTCCCGGTAGCGGAATCCTAAGCTCCTGCAGCCCAGACAACAGCAGGTGCGTTGCTTGCTCCCCCAACCTGGCGTCCGAGAGGTCAGTGGGGCCCACCAGGTATTGGCAACACTGAGAGGCCGCCTGAGGAAGTGCCCTCGTAATACCGTGGAAACCCTCGGCCCCGCGTATAACGACCTTTTTCAGCATTCCCGGCCTCGCCAACCCCGTGGCGATCATGCGAAGCAGGGAGATCTCTTCCGGTGGGGGAGCGTAGGCCGGACGCTCTAAGCAGATCTCGAGGTTCCGCAGGACGGGAAACGAGCCTCGTAGGAAGGGGAAGAGGCCCACTGAAGTACACCTGCGATTCAATGCAATGAAGCATGCGCGGGGTCAAATGTACTCACGCTGTGCATCGTCGATATCATGGAAGAATTTCTTTAGGTCTACCAGAGCAGTGCCGAACGTGCCTCCGGGGAAGGGCCATGGCATATGCTGTATGACATCGTCAGAATCTATGTGGTAAGATGAATGCTATCAGACTGACCAGTGTAGTGCCGAGGATGAGAGTGGTGAGTCTCTTACACGCACCCATGTCCCTCATATAAGCCAAGGGCACATCGGTGACGGTGGGCATCCCCCAGTCGAATGCGAACATTTCCAGAAAGGCGATGTTGCCGCATGCCCCTATGAGGTCGAAGAGCTCTCTGATCGAGTAAAAGTAGCACATTCGGATTGACAGGTTCTGTATAGTGTTGAAGAACGGTAGCTGTGCCAGGGAGGATGAATCATGGTCGAGGACAAACCGGGCGGTTTGACATTGTAGGGTCCTCAGATTGGGGAGTGGCTGTCCGAAGAGGTTGCTCCGCATCCTGACCACGTAGGATCGGCCATCTATACGCAGGCTGACCGGGACTGAGCGTCGCTCGGGCTCGTTGCGAGTAGATGCGCAGAAGTCCTCGATAGCTTTCGCACCGCCCAGGTAGACGTCTTGCCAGAGGAGTTGCTGCGCACGGGTGCGCCACGCCCTACACGTCAGCGCACACGCACAGAGCGCTGCCTGTGCGGACCGAACGGCCTGTCGCTCAGGGTTACGCGACAAATCCGGGATGGAATTGTAGCTCGGGGGAAAGGTATCCATGATGGCTTCACAGAGTTCGATCGGGACGACACATGATTGCATGTTGAATGTATGGGAGTACGATGGCCCAGAGTCGTACGTCTTGCGGTCGATCGCGATGGGGCTGTATGCTATTCGAAGTGCTGGGAGAGGAACCTATACGCCAGGATCAGAGCCTGGTTCAGTCTCGAACAGCTGCCTACAAACTCGTGAGCAAAGCACTCACTGGAAGGCTAGGGGCCGATGTGTCGGTGTCTTGCTGATGCTCCGCGACCCAAGCAGGCAGGGACGACCGAGGTGGTAGGAAGAGGATGAGGCGACTCGAAATGATGTGCAGGAGTAGGGTGCCGGCTGCTTCCAGATCGATAGTGCTCGACGTTTGGCCACCGCCCATGAGGTTTTCATACAGGATTGTGGGAAAACCCGAACACGAGGTCCCTGAGAATCTGCCTGCGACTTCGTCAATAGAAACCGCTTGGTCAAGAGTCGTCGGAAAGGGGCAAAACATATGATCCTGCACTTCTTCCGATAGGTTTCACCGTCACCGTCCTGCAGCCGGAAGGACAGCTGAAATGTCGTCGGGTATACGGCAACAGTATAGGCATACATTCCTCATGTGGAGGATCATGACGCTTTGTTTGGATTTCATGCGTCAACTTCGTTACTCTTACATCGCTCCTACCGGCGAAGCGTGAAAGATCTAGCCCACCATACTCCGCTTGCGACCCCGGAGCCTCACTGAAGAGCGCTATCAGTGCCATTCCAGTGGTATACATCATTCCGCGCCGCTCACCGTCGTCAAGCCTGCGGGAGACTGCAGACCAATCCTTGCCCATCTTCTTCTCATATGCCTTCAGGACGCCCGCGAAGAGCGGCTCTGACTGCGGGTGTGTCGACGCGAAGGCGCGTTCGAGCACGTAGAGGTCGACGGCCCTGTCCTCGACGAGTGTAGACGTGAACGCGAGCCCGAAATCGATGAGAACCTGCAAGAACCGAGTATCAGCCAAGCAGCGCCTGCGATACAGCGAGAAAGCGGGCTGACGAGTTGCAGGCCCTTGCGCGACGATGGATGCCGGAGCATCATGTTCGACGTCGTGAGGTCCCCGTGGATGACATCCGCCTGGTGCATCTTCGCGATCTCCGTCCCGATCAGCTCCATTACGGCATCTGTGCGGACTATGAGTAGCCCCCTCGTTATCCTATGTGGTAAGAGACCTTGCCTTGTGTGACGCCGAACTCTTTCAGAGGGTCCTCCTCCGTTTCGAGTGTTTCGTCGGCGAGTTCTGAGTCGTCTTCTTCAACTTCCTCCTCGCCTTCGGCGCCGCCTCCTAGAAGGAAACGGACGCTCTTGCCTTCGATCCACTCGATCCCAAGAACGCCCTCCGTCGCGTCAACCATGCGGATGCCTGGTACGTTCACACCAGATCTGCAGGCGGCGATATGTCAGGTCTCGTCCCTACAGGCACCCGGAGCAATATGGCCTGTACCGGATGCATTTGATGAGTGCTCGCGCCTCCCCAGCGACGCGAGATTTAGTCAGAGATGTGTCCAGAGTCGGGTGCCGATATTGCTTTTGGAACCGGTGCTTCAGCAGTATCTGTTCTGATTCTGCAGCGGTTTGCGGTGCATCCAGCTCCTCGAGTGTTGCCGTTGGATGCAGCTGTGCGCGGTAGATTTTCTGTAATGAGGTTGTTTGTGGCGGTGATCAGCGACGTGATCGGGACGCAGCAGGGTAAATACGGGGACTTGCAGCCTCAGCGCCCTGGGATATCTTTTCTGCACTCTCAAGCAGTGCTCTTGTGGGGAATACTGCTTCGGGGACTACTGCTTCGGCGGCCATGGTATGGTGTGTCCTGGCAGTTTCGAACAGAAGAGTGAACTTGCGGTTGAGTCGAGGTTACAGCACCGCACAGCCACAAACCACTTTACGTGGTTCAACAGACGCCCTTTCTGAGTTGACGCGAGAATGGCTGAGATAACAGGAGATAAAACAAGCACGATCCTTATGGTAGAGCAAGGTATACAGGTAGCGTATTAGATGTTGTGAACACAGCGAGATCAAACCATCACAGATCAAACCAGTCAGCTTTCGACATTTCCTCCGCCAACCCGGCCCAGCCCTTCCGCCTTCCTTTTCGTCCAGCCAGCTCGGTAGCGAACCTAACGGCAGCTCAGCTATCAGCGGGCTACATCAGAAGAGAATTACCTCACCTCAAGCACTCCTCGAGGCGCCATCGTCCCCTCTCTCGATCCGGGTCTGCAGCGGTCCCATCTGCCGGCACCGCCGAAGGGGTATACGGCTCCCCCGGGAGCAAGCGACGACTCAGCGCCCACATCATCCCCGCAACAAACGCGTCCTGCGCCCCAACCTCGTCCACGACCTCGTTCGGCTTCAGTGCCTGGCGTCCGCGCGGCGCCTCCCCTACCTGCCGCAAACCGCCGCCGTGCCCCGCGATCTGCGTCCCGTCGGAGTCGGATGAGTCCCCGTCGTCGCGGTCGGGGCTCTTGTACGCTGCACGCTTCCCGTTCTTCGCGCGGCCGCCCTGATGCTTAGCGGGTCGCGGCGTCTCCTCGTACGCGGGCCCGCGCCCGGGCCGCTGCGGCGTCGACGTAAGCAGGTCCGCGGTGAACGTGCTGGAGGACTCCGTGTGGTTGCCCGCCCAGTAGTCGCTGCCCGACCGCACCGAGCGCATGTCCGTCTCCTCCGGCCGGCCGTTCCTAGGCGACGGCGCGGGGTCGGTCGTTTGGGAGGGTGCGCTGGTGTCGATCCAGCCGGTGCTTTGGAAGTACTCCCGGGTGGGGACGGAGAGCACGGCGGCGCCGTCGCTGCCCCAGTGGGCGACTAGGAGGGCGTGGCGGGGCGCGATGTTCGTGAGGGAGAGTAGAAATGCGCGAGGCGATGCGGCGTATTGGGGCGAATGGGCGCGCGCGTAGTGTCTGTTCAGGAAGATCACGTCGGCGTGCGGGATTAGCTGTTGAATATGCGTATTAGTCTATTTGAAACACCCGGTGCGGCATATATGCTACTTACCGCTTCGACACCCTGCCGTGACCTCCTACCAACGTCCACGCTGATCACGCAGTGACTCCGCCATTTTCGCTCCCGTGCGAGGCCGTCTAGGCCCATGATGTTGCTCAGAGTCGTCTTGACTGAGCGGCCCTCAAAGTGGATCCAGTCGACCGGCGCAGGGCTATTTATGAGCGGTCGCGCGGCCGATGTTGATGTCCTAGACTGGGCAGCGGTACCTGGGGCGAGTGAACCGTTGGCAGGCGTCTGCTGGATTGTGGCTGGGGGTGTCGAGGGAAGAGGCGAGTTCAGGTACGCATAGTTCTCCGGGACCAGCAAAGGCCCTAACAGAGAGATGAACTCTTCGTGCGTGATGTCGGGGAGGGGGTTGTTGTTTATAACGGTGCGGCTATCTGTGTCATCTGTGGCACTTGTCAGAACGTGTCTTGTTCAGTCCTGTGGCACCCAGTCAGAATCTGAAGGCGGCATTGTAAAGGCAAATTATCAAGGAACGCAGTCGAACAGTGAGCTTCATGAATTTCATACATAGGCACACTGAGCTGTATTAATGCACCACAAAGTAAACGGTGTTCCGCTAATCCGCGCTACATCGTGCAGGCACAACTGTACGATCCAAGACTTCTACCAGTTCAGCAAGGTTGGGACTTACCTGCGTGTAGGACCCATGCACTAGGCACTCCGGCTTCCGGCCAAACCTTGCTAAACCTGGTGCTCACTCTCTCCTGCTCAAGCTCGTTGAGAATCATGCGCCCCTCATCGTTCCCGCCGAGTGAGGCGACCAGCATGGCCTCCACTGCGGGGAACTGCGCCGCGATCGAGAGACATGTGCTCGCAGACCCTCCCCTGACGCGCGATACAGAGTGCGCGCGGACGACTGCATTGGGCTCCGGGTGGGTGGGCAGCGCGAGGTTGTTCGTGAGGAAGAGCGTGCCGGACGCGACGACGCGGAGAGGACGCTGGCTCGCGGGCGCGCTGGTGGAGTCCTCTGTGTCGCGGCGGAGGCGGGCCATGGAGGAGGGGATGAAGGAGGAGAAGGAAGCCAGCTTGTTATCTCGACCGCGGCGTCGACAGGGCGGTGGTCGCCGTCGCGAACAGCGTCAGGAACGTCGCGCGTCGCGACCTGGGGCACGCGCGCCGGCGTCTGCACAACTTTCTGCCGCAGCAGCGCGTTCCTCCCTTATTCCCCTCCACCATCCCCGCGATCCTCTGTATCGTGAAACATCCCCGAAGCTGTCTGGATTGTCGAGCAGAACGTTTTCTCATACTCTGCGACGGAGAATTCTTATGGCTGGACACCGTCGCAGCCAACACGCTCTCCCGAGTCGTCCAGGGCGCGCGGACTATGAGAGGGAAGACAGGCAGCGCGAGGGTGAGGGCTACCAACTGCCTCCCCAACCTGAGAGTTATCCTCATGGTTCGTCTATCTATGATCAGAGCGAACGCCTTCAACCCATCTTGCGGTGCAGACAGCATCATCCAACACGCAGGGTTGCCCAGCAAACCCACTTGGATAAACGGCGCAAAACCCGTATCGCCCATGGGCAGTCAGCCATCGCCCCTCGCACGGTCAACGCCGCCCGTACGGCCGCAGCCCCCCGCACGGTCACCGCCGCGCGCACCGAGAGCGATGGTGCGGGACGAACGCTCGGTGACGCCTCCTCCGGCGCGACCGCCTTCGCCGACCTACCTCACGCTAGCGGAGCAAACCCCGTCTCGGGTCGACGAGCCATCTGCCTCGAAGAAACTGCTTGTGCTAGATCTCAACGGTACACTGCTGCACCGCTCGCCGCATAACCCACGGCCGAAGGTGAGGCAGCAAGAGGATCGTGGACGCGATGAACACGGAGCTTGGCTGCCGCGCCTACGGCCGGTACACCCACGGCCATATATGCGCGCGTTCAGGTCGTACCTCTTCGCGCCACAGACGCGCGCGTGGCTGGATGTCATGGTATGGTCGTCCGCGCAGCCGCACAGTGTCGGAGATATGGTGGACAAGTGTTTTGGCGAGGAGAAGGAGAAGCTACTCGTCGTATGGGCGCGCGACACGCTCGGGCTATCCAACGATCACTACCGTAAGGCCTAAGTATCAAGTATCTGCGGTCCGATTATAACGCTGCCCACAGATCGCAAAGTGCAGACAGTGAAGGACCTGGCCAAGCCATGGGCGTTCCTCTCGCAGCAGACCGCGCATATACCCTCGTCCCCACACTCCTCCATTGCCAGCACGCCCCGCACATCTCCCGAGCCGTCTAGCCCTTCACGACCGAGCGACGACAGCACGGCGATCGCGCCGCAAGTGCACTCCGCGCTCACCACGCTCCTCCTAGACGACTCGCCGCTCAAAGCAGGGCTGCAGCCGTACAACCACGTCTGCATCGGGGAGTACTCGGGAGAGCGGCGAGCCAAGGACGTGGAGAGCCTGCAGAAGGAACAGGAATGGGACGCCGCTATCGAGGCGCGCCAGCAGCTCGACGCGCAAATGGCAGAGGCTCAGAGCTCTTCCGGCGCCCATGATGTCGCTGCACCTGCGCCGTCGGACTCGCCCGAGATAACCGCATCGAAGGACGGTATGGAGCCCGCTCCGGATGGTGCAGAGCCCGTCGAGAGCGCGCCGCCCTCACCCGAGGCGTCGAAGAAGCGCAAGCGGAAGGAGAAGAAGCTCCAGAAGCGCGCAGCCCTTCTGGAGCAGCTGGAAGCGGGCGGAAAGCCAGAAGGGGCATACGACGAGACACTGCTCGCGGTCATCGGCGTGCTCGACGAGATCAAGTCGCAAGCGAACGTCGCGGCCTGGATACGCTCGGGCGGGCTCTGGGGGCCCCTCGGCCCTCCGGAGGCGCGCTCGCCGAAGGAGCCCAAGGCGCAGGCAGTGTCTACTTCTGACACGACGCTGCCGCAGGAGGAGGTCGCCGTTCAGTCGGACGATAGCGACCTTTCTGTCAAGAATATGTCGGCAGACGATCCTTCGGTGCAGCCTGGTGGTGAAGACGGCGAAAAGTCGAAGAAGCGGAAGAAGAAGCGGCAGCGCATGCGGGAGTCCGGCGCCGGAGTGCAGACTACAGAGGTCGCGGAAGTAGGCAACGATGAGGAGACCGCAGAGAAGTCAGAGGGGCCGCAGACCATGTGGTTCGAGGACGAGCAGGTGCTGGCTTACTGGGCCACGCGCGGGCGGAGAGCACTAGAGGAGCTCGGGATCCCCGTCGAGCATGGTATAGAACGATAGGTACGTCAGTGGTGGATGGTTTCTGTACCATGTGCTGATCGTTCTGACCGCGTCGCCAGACTTACGCCGCCCGCATGTATATACGATATCCACTCGCTCTGCAAATGATGTGTACCATCGTCCCCAATGTCAGTGCTGTGGTCAAGCGGAGCTGGATGGCAGATGTTCCATCTGAACCCATATGGCCCGAACGAGCGCGGATGTCTGCCATGACTGGGCGGCTCCAATTCCCCTCCGATCTTCTTTGCAATCCTGACACGAGCAAGGTGAGTATGCTCTATTTTCGTTTGAAGACCCGTGAGGGCTGTTCTCGACGCTAGAAGCAATCTACGGCCTCAACTTGCACACTTCAATCCATGACCATGCTCCAGCGGACCAACGTCGTGTTCACGTCGGGATATGCCATTTGGAGCGGCATCCACGAAGGTGCGTTCACGTTCATGTGCCAGTGGGACTTGTCTAGCATACTGCTGCCGCTGATGGCGCCGTGCTCCAGCGATTCCGGAGGTTGTCTGCGTATACATGGGATGATCTGCGGAATGGAGCTGTGCCCCGCTATTTAGGCGTTGGAGGTGCGGTCGCATGGCCTTATTGGAAGCGTACACCATCATCCGACCGTCGTACTCTACGTTGCCTCCGGATGCCAGTTCATGCCTAATCAGCTGGACGTCCCTCAATGCCACCCCATCGGAAGAACCGCACTGTCAAACCTATCACCCGCTGCTCGTTCCCGTAGCGCCGCAGCACATGAACACACGTTGACCCGCCCTCAGTATATAGGAACAAGTATCCGTAGGTGCCCTCCAGGACCAAGCAACGTACGCGCCATGTTCCACGCGGTAATCCTTGCCTTTACCACTTTCCTCTCTGTTCTCGCCCTCGTGCGCGCGCAAACGACGGGTACAACCACCACTACGTGGGACTGGTACGTCCATTCAGCAATTCATCATCTCACATTCTCACACGTCCTTCAGCTGTGAGCCTGCATGCGGTTATACCTCGAACCTATCTCCAGGTAAGCCATCCGCTTTCAGGGGCTAGGTTGATATTAATCTTGACCCCCTTGTAAAGGTGCTCGCGGACCTGTACAATCGTGTAGCAAGAGCAACGGCCCTGCCACCGCCGGTGCGCAGAACGCGTGCTTCGCGTCCTCGGGCAACCCCGCGTTCTCCTGCGACAAGTACCAGCCGATCATCGTGAACAGCACGTTTTCGTATGGCTTCGCTGGGCACGGAAATACCGCCACTGCGACTTGTAGGCGTTACGGGCTTTGTTTGTTATTGAACGATAGTTACTGAGCAGTATTGATACAGGCTGCAAGTGTTACCAGTTCACTTGGACTTCTGGAGCGGGTAAGGGGAAATCCATGATCGTGCAGGCGATCAACGCCGGAGGTATGCTGTTTTCCATATGAGAACCCGCCGTAGCCTGGGCTAATCGTATACGCACCAGGCATCACGGAGACAGACTTCGACATCTACGTGCGTTGAGAAATATGCCTCGATGCTTATAACTGAGGCTGATGAATGTCATCGGGACTCGGACAGACCCCTGGTGGGGGTGTGGGAGGTGCGTCCCGGCAACTCACACTTCTCTCTGCCGGAGTGCTGACCACAGGGCAAACCGTGGTAGATTTCAACGCTTGCAGTGCCCAGTACGGTTCTCCGTCTGGCGGCTGGGGTAGGCAATACGGAGGTATGCTGACCTAGAATGCGAGCTCTGCGAGAAGTGTTGCGCTGACTTTATGACCTCTGACTTCAGGCGTGACTTCGGATGCCCAGTGCTCTCAGCTTCCGTCCAACCTGCAAGCTGGATGTCACTGGCGCTGGCAATGGTAAATCTACGTGCTTGCCGTGCGCTTGCCTACGCTCACCCTTGTCAACCTGCGCAGGGCGGGCGGCGATGTGAATGAATGGTACGTCGATGCATAAGATGATTCAACCAAGTTAAATCGACTGACTGATGTTTTAGGCAAACAACTTTCAGACAGGTCAACTGTCCGTCGCAGCTAACCAGTCTGTCCGGATGTACGCCTGCCTCAATCTGAAGCTAACCGGTCCCTCATCCTACGGACATACTTGAACTACGGTGGCCGCATGGTCACAGACTTCTGTATGTATACGGCGCCAGCCAAGTTTCGGATACCCAATCGTACATGCATCGTACACAGCTATAAATCGTTCTACATTTGATTCCATCTCCTTCCCAACGACTCCCCTTCGTTCACTCTAGCGTAATATAAAGGTGCTTGCTCGTCAGCACCGCCGTCGCCCCCGGGATGATCACGATCGTCTGCGTGTTGTCAATGATCATAGCCGGGCCCTTCACCGTGTCCCCAACATGCAGCGACGTGAGCAGGTACACCGGCGTGTCGTCCACGCGCCCAACCCCGTCGAAGTACACGCTATGCGTCGAGTCCGCCCGTGCGCGGTCCACGTCACGCGTCTCGATGCGCGCGACCTCGGCGAAGACGGACTCGCCGAGGTCATCGAACGTCTTCCCGATCCCGCGCACCTTCACGTCGTCGACGATCACCGGCTTGTTCTCGAGCAGGAAGCCGAACTCGGCCTTGTACACGCGCCGGAACGCGGCCGCGAAGTCCTCCGCGCCGTCGCCGTCCGCGGGGGTCGGGAGCACCATGAGCGCGGTGTCGGTGCCCTCGAAGCGCATGTTCAGCATGCGCTCGGCGTGCACCCGGGAGCCCTCGAAGCCTTGCCGCCCGAGCTCCTCGCGTACTTGCGCGTCGAGCTTGTCGAGGCGGGCCTTGAGGATGCTCCGGTTCTCGGGGGTATAGAACGTCGACGAGGGTTCCTGCAGCTCATACGCACTGATATAGGATGTTAGTAGCTGGCGTTGTTGCGGCACTGCAGAACTTACCGATCGGCGAGAGCAAGACCGTAAGCCGACAGGATCGAGCTGTAGTGGTGGATGAGGATGGTCTTGATTCCGAGCAGTTGCGCGATCTCGCAGGCATGTTGTCCACCAGCGCCTCCGAAGCTCGCGAGGCTAGAGAACTTCTGTCAGCGTCGGCAACAGCAGAGAATGTCGGCCGCATACATGTGCTTCGACGTCGCATATCCGCGGGCTTCGGTCAGGGCGCGAATGGGCCTGCACATCGTCTCGTTTGCGACCTTGATGAATCTGGCGAAACACCAGACTTCAGTCCATATCCTTTCTTGAAAGCGAGAAGGACAGACCCGTAGACGATCTCGTCGAGGCCCATCTTCTTCTCCTCGCTGACGGAGGCGTTGATCTCTTGGACGAGGGTATTGAAGGCGGAGCGCGAGGCCTCGACGTCGAGAGGCTCTTTCTCCGACTTGCCGAAGATCTTGGGGAAGTAATCGGGAACTAGACGGCCTAGAATGAGGTTGGCATCCGTCACAGCCAGCGGGCCTCCCTTCCTGTTTCAATCTGGTCAGTGGTCAGAAGGCACATGCCAACCCGCAAAGAGCATACCTATAACATGCTGGTCCTGGCTCGGCGCCCGCGCTGTGCGGCCCCGCGAGAAACAGGCCGTTGCGGAACGTCAGGCACGAACCTCCGCCAGCCGCGACGGTATTGATGTCTAGCTGTGGCGACTGGATGGTGACACCGGCCGTTGTCGTCTCGTATACCACTTCGTAGCGGCCTGCGAAGCGCGAGACGTCCGTGGAGGTGCCTCCAACGTCGATACTACGCTCAATAGTGAGTTCAAGTTGATATATGCTGGCTATATGCGCACCCAATGATCGGTGTCTTCTTCTTCTCGTCCCAGCTGGTGAGCGCATAGCCCACAACGCCGCCTGCGGGGCCGCTCAGGATGCTCTTCAGCCCGGAGAAGTTGTTCAGGTCGAGCAGACCGCCATCGCTGCCCATGAACTCCACGCGCGGGCTGCGGACCTTCCCGTCACGCAGCTTCTCGTCGAACCCCGCGAAGAAGCCGTCGAGGTATTGGCGCAAGACCGGCGTGAGGTACGCGTCCGCGGTCGACGACACACCGCGCGGGACCATCTTGATCATCGGCAGCAGCTGCGACGACGCGGAGACATGTGCGAAACCGAGCGTGCGTGCAAGCGCTGCGACCTGCAGCTCGTGCTCGGGGTATGTGTACGAGTGTGCGAAGACAATCGCGATTGATCGGTAGCCGTCGTCGTATAGCTTCTGCAGGTCCGCTCGCACCTGCGACAGTTCTGCGCGGGCAAACGATGAGGGATCGGGCGCGGAACTGCAGCTGGTGAAACTCACCTGGCCGCCGCATGACCCTGACTGCCTCGCCCGACAAGCCCTGCACGATCTCGCCTGGGCCCTCCGCATCGCCCTTCCCGTCCCAGCCTGCACCGCGGTAACCCCGTTTCACCTTGCCGCTCTCGTCGAACTGCACCGCGTGTGCCTCCGCCTTCGGATCGGAAGTGTAGCCGACAAGCGTGACGCGCTCGTCGACCTCGACTACTGCCGAGTACAATGGCGAGGGTCGCCGGATGTTGAGGTCGAAGATGCGCGGGCGGGACTGGTTCCCGATGAGGAGCAGGTCCCTGAAACCGCGCGTGATGAGTAGTGCATGCTTGTGGCCCTTGCGCTCGAGCAGCGCGTTCGTCGCAACGGTGGTTGACAACCGGATGTAATCTGCCAGTGTACGCTGTGAGTATACTGTCTGTCCTTGGATGCGGATAGACTGTAATCTATTGAAATGGTGGAAGTGGAATCGCGCTCCGATGTTTCGAATCCCACTTCTACTTCTACTCCATAGGAAGTAGGGAAGCGCGGCCGGGAAAAGGCGATGGTGTGGAGGTCCGTACGGGTATGCGCGCATACGAAGCCGATGCGCATTCAGAGCTTGCGGTAGGCGGCGCGGATGTGCATGGGGGCGACGTAAATGCGCGCATGAATGAGGCAGAGTGCGCAGGCCCGAGCGATGCGGACACTTGTATGACCTATGATATCGAACCTGCGCCCGCCGGGGCGAAGTTGGCGCAGACGTGAACGACGCGAGCCCAAATGAGAGAGAGATGGGTCGCGGGCACGAGCGTGAACGAGGACACCTTAGGCCCACACAGCGAGCGCGTAGTCCGAGTCTCCCCTAGTACCGGGGTGCTCTATGAGGGCAGGTAGGGACGAGCACCACGAACGTCTGCCCCGTGATACTCCTCTTTCACGCACACTGTAGATCAGCGAGCGCGAGGCTGAAGATGGTGATGTGCGCGAGGAATGCGGGCACGAACACGAGCTTGGTCCGCCAGCCTCAAGCGGATGGGTCACCGGTGTGTTTTACGGCGAGTCTTGCTTATACGATCATTCCCACCGAGCCAATTCCACCTCCACAATGTAGTATAAATTGCGGATGAACGCACCGATCTTGTCCGTCTTCAGCGTCGTCCCCCGCGGGATCTGCTCGCCCGTCGCAATCTCCAGGACGCGCCGGATGCCCTCCGTCGGCGCATCATTGTAGTTCGCGGGATCCTGCGAGACTGCAGAGCCGTGTCAGAACCCGACGCAGTGTACGAGGTGACCATGAACGCACGGAGCTTCACGACGATCTCCTTGCGTTCGTCCGGCTTCTCCGGGTCGGGGAACGAGGCATGCACATCGCAGAACGTGCCGCCTCTGTCTGCGCATATCCTGATCGACCGGTCTGGGATTGTCGCGGGCATGGCAATCGTCCGACAAGGTCGCCGGCTCGAGCAGCGTGAGCGAATAGAGTCAAGCGCGAGCTGCTGACTCTCATGGTGAGCGCGGGTCAGAAGATACGGAGCGCCGCCGCTCCGGCGTCGTATCGATGTCGTGACTCGTGAGCAGATAGCGTAGAGCGTTCTTCCAGTACCATGCTCTCGACGAGCTCACCAGTAACCGCGAGCAATGCATATATGGTGCGGAAATCCCAACGCAGACCCATCCCGGAGACGACATCAATTCGTGAAAGTAGGACAATGAATGGACAGAGGTATGCAGACTAGGGTAACTTCGGTGCCAACCGGGAGGATCATGGATGTAGTGCGATCGTCAGGCGCAGACGACGAAGAGCGGCGAGGGGGAAAACGTGCAGAGAGAACACTGAAAGCGACCAATATAATGTGGATACGATGTAGAGCTTTTCGGGTTATCGGAGCATGCAAGGGGTAACGCGAGGCCGAAAGCCAAGAGGACGCATTCAACGACACGCTTACTCCTCCTCGGGCTGGACCTCGTCCTCGTACTCGACCTCCTCCTCGACGCTAGAAGCGACATAGTCAGAAGAGGCACACCGATAACATAAAGAAGACGACGTACGTGGCGTCCTGGTACTGCTGGTACTCCGCGACGAGATCCTGCATGTTGGACTCCGCCTCCGTGAACTCCATCTCGTCCATACCCTCCTGCGTGTACCAATGCAAGAACGCCTTGCGCTTGAACATGGCGGTGAACTGGTCGCTGACACGCTTGAAGAGCTCCTGGATCGCGGTGGAGTTGCCGAGGAACGTGACGGCCATCTTGAGACCACGGGGCGCGATGTCGCACTGGGCGGTCAGGACGTTGTTGGGGATCCACTCGACGAAGTACGCAGAGTTCTTGTTCTGGACGTTCTGCATCTGCTCCTCGACCTCCTTCATCGACACCTTGCCACGGAAGACCGCGGCGACGGTGAGGTAACGACCGTGCCGGGGGTCGGAGGCAGCCATCATGTTCTTCGCGTCGAACATCTGCTGCGTGAGCTCGGGAACGGTGACGGCGCGGTATTGCTGGCTGCCGCGGGCAGTCAGGGGCGCGAAACCGGTCATGAAGAAGTGAAGACGGGGGAAAGGAACTGCACACGATAGGTGTTAGAGCATATAACCGCAAACAAGCTGCGAGCGAGGACGTACCCATGTTGACAGCCAACTTCCGCAGATCCGAGTTGAGCTGACCGGGGAAGCGCAAGCAAGTCGTGATACCGGACATGACGATGGACACGAGGTGGTTGAGGTCACCGTACGTGGGCGTCGTCAGCTTGAGTGTCCGGAAGCAGATGTCGTAGAGCGCCTCGTTGTCGATGCAGAACGTCTGGTCGGAGTTCTCAACCAGCTGGTGCACGGAGAGAGTCGCGTTGTAAGGTTCGACAACGGTGTCGGACACCTTCGGTGACGGGACAACCGAGAACGTGGCCATCATACGATCGGGGTACTCCTCGCGGATCTTCGAGATCAGGAGCGTACCCATGCCCGCACCGGTACCACCACCCAGCGAGTGAGTGATCTGGAAGCCTGGAGGTCGATAGGCCGTTAGCAAATGTCGCCAGCTGCGCCCCTCGCGCACGATACATGGCAAACATCACAGGTGTCCAGGATCCCTAGACGGATGCACGATTTTGCAACGAGTTCAATGTCAAGGAGTCCCTTGGTGCTGCCAACAGAGCGTATTTGCGATGCGGTGATCATCGTACATCGGTCAAACAGCGAACACAAGCGAAACATCGGTTTCGGTGCGAGCTGGAGCCAAGTTTCCAACCGCGTTGAGGCGGTTATATTCGCTTGCGGATACGCTCTGATGACTCTTCCCAATGTCAGAGGCCATGGGATGACGTCGCAACTTAGCCCTTGGCGTATGGCAACATTAGATGGACGCCGACCTTATAGCCAGCTTATGGTCATCTTATGTGCCTCGGCAAGGCTGTCATAAGCGGGCTATAAGGTATTGTCTACCCATAATGAAGGCGTGGTAGTCGCAACATCATTCTGTGACGATGTGACACGGAACCGTAACACCGTAGCGTCACGCGAAGAATGGACACTCACCCTGCAAGCAGTCGGTACCCTCGGCCTCCTTGCGCACGACGTCGAGAACAGAGTCGACGAGCTCAGCACCCTCGGTGTAGTGACCCTTCGCCCAGTTGTTGCCAGCTCCGCTCTGGCCGAAGACGAAGTTGTCGGGGCGGAAGAGGTTGCCAAGGGGGCCCGAACGGACGGAGTCCATGGTTCCGGGCTCGAGATCAACGAGGACTGCACGGGGCACATACTTGTTCGCGCCGACTTCGTTGTAGTACACGTTGATCCGCTCGAGCTGGAGGTCGTTGTTGCCCTTGTAAACACCGTCCGACTCGATGCCGTGCTCATCGGAGACGACCTCCCAGAACTTGGCACCTGTAAGGTGGTCAGACAATCATATCCAGCGCCCATCGCGTCCGACGCCTCTCACCGATCTGGTTACCGCACTGTTCGAAGAAAGCGATTGGAATCGATGACGATGATCCAAAGACACGTCGTGCTTACCTGGCCGGTCTGGAGGTGGACGATTTCACGCATTCTGAAGGACAACGTCAGCACAGAGCAATCAACGCGTCAGAACGAAAACTTCAGAGCTGCGCGCCGCGCCATCGTCCTGCAGCACCTCACAACACGAAGATCCCCCTGAGAGACGCGAAAGACACGTACATGAGGGTGTAGGACTCGGACTAGACGAGGGGGAGGATGGGGTACCGGGGATGGACGAGGTCAAAACGGAAACGACGTTGAGGAACTTGAGGTCTAGGGTGTCTATATTCGGTCGGAGCTTGAATCGCTAAACTCAACGGGTACTCCGCCGCCGCGAGTGCATTGAAGCTTCGGTCTCCCTTCCTTTCCGTCCACGCGTTAACGCCATTCCGACCATTCTCATCGCACGTTGCTTGCTTCATAGCTTGTTTGCCCGGAGTACTTAGCGTCTCTACCGTTACGGGACCACGAAACGCTAGGGCAATCGGGGCGGGCCGGAAGTTGGTATATGCGGTATCGTCAAATTGGCGCTCGGTCACCGTCGCGCGACTGCAACGCGGTGGACATGTGTCGCTTGACAAACTTCATTGTTCGAGGTGACTCAAAGATCGCCTGGGGCAGTTAATCTCCCGTCAATGTCAGATCAAGTTGAAGGTGATGCCAGTGCCCTTATGATTATTAGTATCCCTGGCCTAACCGGTACCGTGAGGACTCAGGAGTAATAGGGGCGAGCGAACGCGATGACTGAAAGGCTTTGCGAGTAGGCTGGGACTTATCGATGATCACGGAGCACGCCCGTCGTGTTCCCGGTGGTGCAGGGTCCCGCTGCGCGCAGGATCCAGATATGGCCTTGCATACGTACTTTTTAACCGCGGATGCAAGTAGTCGCGACCACGCTCACGATAGCGGGCCGTACAGGTTGCGATCCACTAGGCGTTTCTGGACCCGAATGGCGTGCACTTGCTCGTGGCCTACGTGGTCGCGGGTGCAGGCCTCTCCGTCACGGGCGCGGGCGCGGCGTGGACGCCGCAAAGACGATCTTGCAGGTGCGCGGGACGACGAGAATCTGCAACGGGCGCGGGCTCGCGGACGCGTTCGGGTTGTTTTGCAGCTATACTCGTTGTGGTGCCCTCGACGCTCGCACCATTACTCTGTTGAACCTGGTTATGGCCGGGCATGCGGCGATGAGACGCGCTGAGATTGGGGGACATACACTTGCGGTACTGTACATGACAGATTAGAGAGTGGTAAAGAGCAGACTCAAGAACGGATGCTCAGCCCTCAGAGCGGATCTTCCGCTGATAGCTCACTATGAGTACATATTAGAAGTCGTCAGCGCGAGCAGGCCCGTGAAGCTATGAAATACTGACGCGTAGATTGCATCCATTTCCGGCGTTGGGACACTCATCGGGGTTTTCGTGGGGGTCTTATAATACAATACAACGCGCTATAAGAGAAGCAATCTATAGAATATACAGAAGCCTTTCGGTGTTCCTTACAGCCGGTTGTGCATGTTGCTAGTAATTGTCAATAACCACAAGCATTGTAAGTATGTGACGCCTTGCATACCTTGTACGCCTTGCGAAGGACCCCAGAAACCCGCCAAGATACCGTTTCGTTGCTCATTCACTCTCGATCAGGGCACTCGGAATGAAAGGAATGAAACAATGTTATTGATCTATCTACTACATATGGCGAATAACATTCCTGAAGTGAACGCGCATACGACGGCAACGAGACAGTCGCGAGCGGAATCCTGAGAGGGGAGGAGCGGGAAAGGCCCGACGGTGTAACCATATAGACTTGACCTGACCGAGGGGCGGTCGGGGATAGGGCCTCGGGGGAAACGAGCTCGAGGATGGGGAGTGCCAGGGAGGTTCGAGGACGTCGAGGCTACAAGGAACATCGTTAGTAGGGCATGCCACTAGGTAGCAAAACACCAGCTGTCCCTCTCAACGACGCGGAGTATGCTAACTCGGGACAGCGCGGTGCGAAGGACAAGCCCACCAACATGGACTCGGCATGGTGGCCGAGGAGCAGCACAGCTCTGGGCGATGAGGAGACGAGCAATCCATGGAAGGAGGAGAAAGTAGCGAACAGCCAGGACGACAGACTCGCCTCGAGTATACCCGCCACTTGAGGGCAGGTTTGCGGAACTACGTCTCGGACTTGACAGGACCGGCATCACTCCTCGACCGGGCCCGAGTCAAGTATTGGGAGGCGTTGAGCAGTCATTATGAGGACAGACGACGAGTTAGATAGAAATGAAAGGTTTGATAGAAAGTGCATAAGTTTTGGAAGCCTGGCGGGTGCAAAGTATGGGATCGTAACGCCGGGCGAGAGTGGGTAATAACGCCGCAAGGGATATACTCAAAACGCAAGGTCATACAAGGGCTTATCGTGGACTACCTTTTCCGGCCCATCTTGCAAGCGCCGTAAGCTCAAACCAGCTCGACGCGGAAACCCCGATGCTATCTTCAAATTCCGCACGGGATGATTGGTGTGAAGAGAAGCGACTGTCTGTCTCGTGAACTTGACGGTTGAAGATCGAGAACAGCGAAGCCCTCATGTCTTTGAGGACGGCGACGGGTATGCCGAACTTCGGCGGCAGCCAGGGAGAGATGGTCGCATGGGTTCCGGGAAGGAGAAAGTTGATTCGGGGTTGGGGCTGCTGCACGGCGACGAGGTGTTGGGAGAGCATATAGCAACATCTGCAGCATTTTCTGCCAACAGCGACAATCGTGTTCCCTTGAAGCTGGATCACGGGTGAGGGGAAGTTCTCCGGCGGAGGTGACGACTCACTGGATAAACGGCATCGAGGATTTCGCGCTTCATCCACTCCTCTTCGTGCGCCGGATCGACACGAGAGAATGCTAGAGCCATCAGGGTAGCCTCTGCATGCACGATGATTCCGCCATTTAGCCTTGCGGAGAGTGCATCCAGATCTTGCGGAGAAGGGATCGTCTTCTCGCTGAAATACCCGGTCTTGACTAGCATGGCCTTAGCAATATCTTGGTACTTGATGGCGTCGGCGGGATTCTCGGCGTGAATAGACTCCAGTTGTTGCGCATACAAGCGGACAAAATTGCTCATGTCTTCGGGGGTGACCGCGATGTGGGGATTGTTTATGACGTGGTAGATGTCGGCTGTGAGGGTCAAGAGGAACTGACGAAGGCCGGCA
This sequence comes from Trametes villosa, assembly GCA_002964805.2. Taxonomy (NCBI): domain Eukaryota; kingdom Fungi; phylum Basidiomycota; class Agaricomycetes; order Polyporales; family Polyporaceae; genus Trametes; species Trametes villosa. The sequence continues at coordinate 87,241 of PUDQ02000056.1, read as the reverse complement.
GCGTTGCCCTTGTCGTCGTCTGGCCCGAGGGATACTAGATCTGGCCGTCAGTACTGCGCACACCTCCGCGAAACAGGGATGTATGCGTGCCCACCTTCGTCGTCGTTATCCTGCATCTCTCCTATCCGATATTCTGTGAGCGGCAGCATTCGCTGACATCAAGTTGAAGTAGAGGCCTCACCATCTTGGTCTGGTGCTGTACCAGGGCGACCGAGACATGCGTCAACATCAAGCCTGTCGAGCTGTGCGAACAGGTCCGACGTCTGCAGTAGAACGTCGAGCTTCACCAAATTCGAGGCGATCTGCCCGACTTCTCTCGGGCTTGGCTCTGTCCTGTCACCTAGGGAACCCTTACCCAAGAGGGGCTCCTTGACGTTTTGAAGTAGAGTATCCAAGACATCCAACCACTTCGTGAGGTTTCCGACGGTGAGGGGGTATATTCGAGGGGCGGCGGGATCGGAGGGGGAAAGACCATGTACCCCAAGCACCCCGGATAGAGCGTACTCCGGCAACAACACTGAAGTGAAGGTGACGCTCAGGCTCGCCCCCGAGCCTGGGGGAGCCCGGGTGCACCAGTCACGCATGAGCTTCAGCGGGTGATCCCTCCACAGCTTCTTCCGATCCAGCATGTCGACGCGAGCAGCAAGTTTCCAGTGTGCGCGACGCACGAGGAAACAGTCGAGCGATGCGAACCATCGTATCATCTTGTGGCTATGTCGTTCTTCAGGGGGCACACTGAGGATGTAGGCCACGATGGAGCCGATGTCGCGCAAATGCTCTTCGAAGACAGCCTCCCTGAAAAGCTGTTAGATCCGTGTGCTACTCTTTACAGTTCGCAGGATAGACCTACTCGTTCGCAGTCGCGGTGCGCCAATTATGCACCATGTCACGCGCCTTCGGGATGTCGATGGCGATCCTGCCGATTCCAGGCTGCGTGTGGGTCGAGCTACCCGCCGCCCCGCTGGTCCTCTCGTCGCGAGCACAAATGATAGAGACGTGCCCATCGGGCTCGATCTGTCCGGTAACTGCATTGTCGGCGGCAGCGGTGGTGTCGCCGTGGCTGCCAGTGGCGAGAAGGGTAGAGATATGGCCGAAGAAAGCGAACGTACCCCGTTCGATCGAGGACGAATCTGCGGGAACGGAGGGTGTGGATGGCCCGTCCTGGTACTGAGAGGTGATGGCGCTAAGGAGCGCGATATCGCGACGTATTTCTTCAGGAGAGTCGCCTTTGAATACCATCTCAGCTGTCACATCCGCCTGCGGCCGCTGGGGATGACCCCCTGGGATATAGCGGGGTGTAGAGGCTACCTGGGAAGCCATATTGGCGTCAGGAAGGGCATCAGTGAGGAGGTAAAAGAAAAGGGAAAAGTAAATGATACCAAGGCAGTACTCTGGTTTGAGCTGTTGAGACTGAAGAGCCGAGGAAAATCTTGAGAATGGCTGTGGTCGACGTTAAACTCGATCTCGCGGCAAGGCCTGGCGCGAGTGCGCGGAGGACACACGCCTAAGCGCCAAGAGGTATGATACGGACGCCGTGCCAGGTCTTCTCCCAAGGGGAAGTAAATTCAATAGGCAGGAAACAAAAACTACACAATTAATGTCAACGGTACAATCCTCTTGGCACCATCACGGTTTATCCTTGCGCATAGGGGGAAGCAGATACCAGGAGACGTAGGGCAAGGGTATAGCTGGTCGCTAGCAATAGGAAAGTATGGAAGGAGGGCGCGCGGACGGGAGCAACGGAGAACGCTGGAACGCGGCACGAAGAGTCCACTAGATCGAGAAGAATGGCTGATCGCCGTTCTGCTGCTGCTGTTGCTGCTGATGCGCGAACGGGTTGTGTCCGGTCGGCTGCTGGCCCATGTACTTGCCCGCCTGCTGCCCATACCTGTACCGCAATCAGTACACCTACGCGCGTGGCGATCTGAGAAAGTAGCGCACCTAAGGGCACCGAAGTTTCCGAACGTGTCGATGCCGTCTTCGCGGTTCGCGAAGAGGCTGGCGAGCTTCGCGTTCTCCTCGTCTGCGCGCGTCTTGACGGCCGGCATGGTGTTCTGCCGTCCAGGGGGTGCGGACTGGGACACGGGTGGTGGAGACTGCGAGACTTGCGGCTGTTGGCCGTACGTGCCCTGGAGATTGAACGAGACAGGACTCGCGGCCTGAGGCCCGTTCGTGGAAGCAAGGTTGGAGGTAGATAGCGACATCGCAGGCGCGAAGGGGTTGTTCGACCTATGACCATGTCAGCGAGTCTCGCCCGTGACGACTCGCGCACATTATACGCACCCGAAGCCAGTCGCTTGTGGCATGAGTGGTTGCTGGGGCATCAGGAACTGTTGCTGTTGCTGCTGTTGCTGTTGTTGCTGCATTTGGAGGAGCTGCTGCTGCCTCATCCATTCCTCCTGCTGAAGTTGCTGTTGCTGCGCTGCCTGGAGTTGTTGCTGCTGCATCTGCCACTCCTGCTGCTGCCGCAGGTACTCAGCCTGGCTGCAAGTCAGCTATATGGGGCGGAGGGCTGTGGTGGCGCTGCGTACCTGCATGGCCTCCTGTTGAGCCTGCTGCTGGTAGGGGTTGAATGAGGTGAACTGAGGTTGGATCTGGGTGAACTGCGGCTGCATGAACTGGGATTGGTTCTGGAAAGAGGTATCGACAAGCGGGAAGGGATTTGTGCTGGCTTGCTGTCTACAGCCGGGAATCGGTACAGCCCTTCCACGGAAAAGCGGATGGACTCACTGCTGCTGGGCGTCGTCGAACAACCCTGACTGGTTGGCATCCTGGACAGCTTGTGCCCGACGGGCCTCCTCTTCCTCGCTGAGCTTGATCGCCTGCTGCAGATCGCGCTCCTCGGCCGTGAGCCTTGCCCGCGCCTGCTCTTCCGCTGCAGTCCGCTTGCTCTCCTCAAGCGCCTTCCGCAGCTCGTCGTCTTCACGGTTCCCACCGTTCCGTCTTCGCGATGGAAGGCTCTGCGACCGCCTCTGCGCGTTCTCGCCATCATCATCCCCACCTTCCGTTCTTCCTCGGACCATCCTATCCCGCATCATCGCCCGGTCCCGCCGCTCATGGCGCAGCCGTGACTCGTCCTGGAGGAGATTCGTGATATCCTTCGCCTTCTGGCGGACGTTCGCGCCCTGGTCCTTGCCCTCCTCGTCGACGTACTGGAACTCCTTGAGGGTCTTGATGACGTACAGGTTGTCCCGGAAGTACACCACAACGTTCTCGGAGCCCGCGTGTAGCAGGTAGTCGAGCACGGTGAGTGACTGTGCGCGCGATGAGCCAGCTGCGCGCGGGCACGCTCCCGCAGGGACGCACCTTGAAGACGTGCCGCCAGTTCTTGCCCTTGTCGTTCAGCCGCTTGTCCAGCATCTCCATGATCTCGACGAAGTTGTCCCTGCCCGGTGATGAGGCCCGCCGGGGGCGTGCGACTGCGGAGGGCGGGCACTCACTGGTTGTAGGACAACTGCGCGAGCTCGTTCATCTGCGTGCCCGACGGGCCCCAGGGGTCGTTCGAGGTCGCATCCCGGACCTTGGATTGGACATCCGAGTAGCCCTTGGTGTAATTTTTGGCTGCGCGGACGATGCCCTTGCCGAGGTGCTGCATGCCGGACATCACTGGACCTGGTGGGTCCTAGATTGCGAGAGTAGCGAGATGAAAGGAGGAGAAAGACGAGATTCTGTCACGGAAAGTCTCCTAGACTATAGATATCGAGCAGAGAGGGTTGTAGGAGTCGTGGTCGTCGTGAACAACAGCGAACGCTTCGTGCTTCCCAGTACGGACGCTGTAATTAGACGCCGGTGCGCAGCCTTCCGCCACAAACGGAATAAGCTTAATACTGTACTACTGATTCACGTTGTAGCTTACTCGTAGTAATTACTCTCGTAGCGCCTGCGGAATCATACTAATAGCGCTCCTTTATATTCTCGTAGACCCTTGAGCGCATGAAGGCCAACTGTATTCCCAAGGTGAACCTCGAGGTCGGCGACTGAGGTGGCTTAGCCGTCGGGGGAAAAGAAAGGAGGCCCGGTGTATTCGACCACAGAAAGTCTAGTAGACATAGCACAATTCAGATGATGCATCTTCGATAGATCGTTCTGTCGCTTCGCGATGTAGTACGTCAAGTTTTCGCGATGCTCGTTGTATGGTCTTCGCTGGAAGCGTCCGGGTCCTCCGAGCGAACGACGATAGATGCGAGCTCTGTGTCTTTTTCTTCTTGTAACGGCGCCCCTTCGGCGTGCGCTAGCAGACCTTCCTCGACCGAGGGGTCGTCGAACGAATTGGTATCGCCAGCATCGGCGTTGTTTTGTGTCTTCGCCTTGATGAGCTGGAAGAAAACAGCGCTGCGTGAGTTGGGCAAGCTGAAGCAGAGATAAGTGACTCACGGCGACATAGACAGCAGAAGTGAGGATGATGAGTGTCCCAAATAGAGACAACAGGGACGGCGAAGTGTGAAAGAATGCACGCTCGAAGATCGTGGCGAATATGATCTATCCCATTCTTCAGCATCGGCGAACAAATTATCGTGGGCGACACTCACTTGGACGTAGACGGCCATAGTCCCCCTTCCTGCAGTCTCGCGCTGTAACCCCATCGTGAGGAGAACCTTCCAAACATGATCTATCAGTGTGAACGCAACGCGCCCTTATGGGAAGAGCATTACCTGCGCTGTGAATCCAAACAGGCCAATGAGCAAGAGCATCACGAGCCAATCCCATCTCATGGGTATCACGATTGGCGTTCGCATGACGATCATTCTGGGGACATGAGTTAGTGAGTAGGTCTACTAACGACTGCCTCCTGGCTTACGCTACGGTCGCAACAATGACACATTGCGACGAGAAAGAGACCAGATTGTGCAACGGATGGGCGCGTTTGCCGACGGCGCGAATGCTAGTATCTGAGGAGATATGTCTCAGCCTTTTCGGCGTCGTCAGTGGTTCAGGCCATATAACTCACAAGCTCCGGTAGCTCCCAAGACGCCAAGGAGAGCTACTCTGTTGGGTATGTGCTAGGTTAGCGAGGGCAGCGCACCGAGGATTTGTGGTTGTACGAACCCTACCGCACCCACGCGTTGCGCGGGTGTCACGCCGTCCGCCGAGGGCATTCCATGATTCCGCTGCCCGAATAGGAACGCCGGACGAGCTATCAGGACGACCCCGAGCAGGCTCGCGACTATCGCACAGTGGTGAGATAGGTGACGCAGAGTATAAATCAAAGCATGTACTCACGTCCTGCAAGGGCCTCGCGCCAAGATAGTTTTTCGTGTAGGAGCACGGCGCCTGCCACTGCCGTACACATGGGGGCGAGGAAAGTTAGCACCGTCGCGTCCGACAATGACAGGTACTGCAGCGAGTAGTACACTCCGAAAAGGCCGAAGAATCTGCCATTTGGGGTTGGGTTACTGGATATATGCGGTCAAAGAAGGGGCGTACCCAAAGAAACCGCGCGCTACGAGCAAAAGGCGCACTCCTTTCGGTCCTAGGATGGGATCGGGGACTTTCGCGATGAACCTCCATGTCTAAGGCGTCAGTGAGGGGTTGAGAGAATGAAGTTGAGTTCTCACATATACGATATGCAGCATACCCATGTTATAGCCTGCAGATACGCGGTGAGCCACACGTGCGAGGGCGTAGGGTCACTAATCCAGCGAGAGGATAGGCCAGGGACATAGCTCATGTCGTATGACCTAGGGTAGGCGGGGGTAGGACTGAAATGACTTGTAGGCACTCACCATGCGCACGAAGATGAGCTGCATGCGCCTTCGTAAGCATGCTATAGAACAGAAACAGGTTATAGGAAGGCTCACCTCGAACGCGGGGACGGGAGGGTCTAAGCTATTCAACTTCTTCACCCATACGTTCATGAGGGAGAAGAACAGCTGCGATGATGCTACGAGTAGCATGCCCAGATTACTCTCAGCAACCTCGCGTACTGCACGTAAATATCCGCGCAAACTCCCAGACCAATGTGACCTCTTTACATGGCGGACGGGGCTGGTTGGAGCGGGGAGGTATGAAACAAGCGGCGATAACGGAATTGCTGCCTCGAAGCTCCTCCGCTCGGGCGTCGCGGCGTCGTAAGGTGTTCGTACGGTGGGCATGCCGTTTCTTCGTATATAGATACTGTTCTAGGTGTTAAGAATACAGAGAAGATTTGGCCGGAGAGTGAGGGTAAGAGAGCAAAGTACTTGCGAGGAACCTTGGAGGAACCTCGAGGCTCGAGGAGCCGATGAATTAGCGCCCATAATATTTAGCAGGTCGATCATTGATGTCAGGCAAGATTAGGTAGGAGATTTAAACGTACCGGTGCAGCCGAAATGCCGAGCCGGTCGTGTGCGGCTTGCGCCGAGAGATAGCCTCAGAGAAATCAATCACAGATTGTCGGAGTTTGTAAATGTCGCGGGGGTGTTGTACAGGTCGCCGGGAACGTTAGCGACAACGCCCAACGACCCATCGCCGCCGTCATGCACAGCGCGCTCTTCTGAAGACCTCTCATGGAGGCAAGCCAGTCTGATTTGTCGCGCAACTCTTCCTCCTCCTCTGCTGTGGACTTGTCTGGGACGCCCGCAGGACTTGGCAGCTCTCGCCCAGCAACACCTCTCTCTTCTGAAAGTATCGCTCGGCGACGGACTAGCTGGGGAGGAGCCAACTCTGTTCAGGATCCCCTACGTTTCAATCTGCCGCCCTCAGACCAAGCGGGCCCGTCGCGTTCAGGGAATGCGACGTGGAACTCAAACGAAGACCCCTTCTCCCCCACGGATGAAGAGCCGCCTTTTCGCGACTACTCGTACCGCACTGGTGACATGTACCGCCAGGAGACGCACCCCGTCTACTCCGCGTCGCAACCCGGCCAGTCTTCCGCTTCGCTCATTTCTTCTCATTTCCGGGAGTCGGGAGACACAACGGACAGTACGCGGGATGACGATGAAGCGCACCTGACCGCGAACATGTCGCGTCAGGGCGCAGGGACAGAGTGGGAGGCAGGCGACAGCGTGGATGCGGAACGGTCCGGTGCGTCGCCTCGAGCAAAGAGGAGAACTGTGCGTTACGCAGCAACACCGCTGAAGAAGACGGGGACGACGCTCATGAACGTCTCTCGAAATCTCCGGCGCGCGTCGTTACGCGTCGTGAACTTCGGAGGACTTGGCTTGGATGAACATGTTCGGCTGCAAGACATGGACGAGCACGAGGAGAAGAGGGATGACGACGAAGACGAGGTGCCGGACGGGGACGAGGCGCTTCCCGACTTGACCAAGACGCTACCCATTCGAGGGCGGACACTGGGATGTCTCGGCCCACATAGCAAATTGCGACTCGCATTGTACAAGTTCCTTACATATCCGTAAGTCGTGCCCATAATCTCCAAGGAAATACTGACACCCCCATAGATGGACCGAGCCCATCATTCTGCTACTCATCATCGTCAATGGTCTTGTCCTCACAATACAGGCATCCCGCCCTCACGCCTTGCCTGAGGACTGGCCAGATGATGCTCGGCCGCCGCCAGTCGTTGGATACTTTCACGCATGGGAGGACTACGTGCTGTTCGGACTGTTTTGCCTATTTACGTGAGTGGCATGATCTCTTCGTCTACTCTAACTCACTAGGATCAAGTCTGGAGGCCTTTGCTCGAATATGTGTATCTGGATTTCTGCTCGACCCGGAAGTTCCTGTCTCCACTCTCTTTCAGTCTCCCTTCGAAACATACCCGAACCTCACACGCCCTCCAAACACGGCTGCTGAGGCCAGCTTCAATCTTGCCCGCACACCATCCGTCACGGGCAATCAGTCTCAGCTCCACCGCGGCCTCTCTGTGACACAACGTCTCAAGCAGTTCCGCAAGAACCTCGCTCGCCCGTTTACCCTAGCGCACCACTCGTTATCAACACCGCAACCCGCAGCATCAACTCCTGGTAGCAAGAGCACCCCCTCGAGGCAGCGTTCCGATACTACGCAGTCGAAGCCTCCGATGGTGGAGAAAGCACTGTCCGGGGCACAGCACGTGCATGCACACATACGAAACCCTTCTGAGCCTACGTTCCTCTCCAAGGCGCTGCGTTCTGACAACCCTGGCGACACGCTCTCGCTACCCTTCCGCCTCAGTGTACAGGATGCCAGGGGCCAGACGCACCGCAACCTACCTTATCTTCGACATAGTTGGACGCGGATCGACTTTATTGCTATTATGAGCTTCTGGATAACCGTCATCTTGGCATCTTCTGGCGTAGAGCGCAACCAGTATCACATCGGCCTGTTTCGAGCTATGAGCGTCCTGCGGACTGCTCGGTTACTCGCTATCACTTCCGGTACCACGGTGAGCACATCTCGCGCTCACGTATATTTGCTTGGCCTAAATTCTTTGCGTAGACCATCATGCGCTCCTTGAAGACAGCACGGCCACTTCTCGCAAGCGTCTCTTATTTCGTGCTTTTTGCCATGATTCTTTTCTCGTGAGTCGTGCTTCGCGTTCTACGAACTCGTAATCCTGACACTCCGTCGTCACAGCATTGTGGGCATTCAATCATTCAAGGGGTCTTTTCGCCGCACTTGCCACCTCCTTCCGACACTGGGTGAAGATGAGATCGCGCTCGAGCAGAATTGCGGCGGGTACATCAATGCAACAACACTGCAAACGATGGGGTACCTCAATGCAGAAGGCAAGAACATGGCGTCCAAAGGATTCATCTGTCCCCTCGGACAAGTATGCAAGGTATGTAAGAAGGCGCGTAGTGCCAACTCCAACTCACTCAGCGAGTCGTCTATAGGAGAATGACGACAACCCGAATTCAGACTTGGAGAGCTTCGACGTGATCTACTACGCTGCGCTCCAGGTTGTCATCGTCTCTTCAGCGAACGGGGTGCGCATATAGTCAGGTTTACTCGCTGCATTGTGTCTAACGCTTCATTTTAGTGGTCAGGTCTGATGTACCAGATGATGGACGCCGAGTTCTTCGTGTCATGCTTCTTCTATATCGTCTGCATCATCGTCCTCAACTTCTGGCTCATCAACCTATTCGTCGCGGTGATCACCAACACCTTTTCAGCGATTCGATCAGACACCCAGAAGAGTGCATTCGGAGCCGCGCCGTAAGTCCGCGCTTCCCCTGTGTGGTTTTCTTGTACTCACCATGCTATAGCCTTGCTGCCGTGGTCGAGGAGAACGAGGAAGGATGGTCGATGGTCGACGGCAGACGCGTCGCTGGTCGCAATCGGATCCGGGAAGTGTACGAGAGCATCCGCTGGTGCTGGGTCTTCTTTGCTCTGGCGTCCCTCGTCCTGCAGGCTACTCGCACTGTTGACATATCGCCCATGCACGCTGAGATCCTTGACAAGGGCGAGCTCGCGCTCACGCTCACGTTCGACGTCGAGATCGTCATCCGGGTGCTCGCATACCTGCCCGATTGGCGGAAGTTCTTCTATCGCGGGCAGAACGTCCTGGACCTGTTCCTCGCGATTGCGTCAAGCATCATTCAGATCCCGGCTATCCATCGCTCTAAGGTCTACCCTTGGCTCACTATCTTCCAGCTGATGCGGTTCTACCGTGTCATTTTGGAGATCCCGAGGATGAAGCCTTTGCTGGTACGTCGCTACCTGCCAGTTATGCGGGATCACGGCTGACCACTTGGTCTGTACAGCTCGCGGTGTTCGGAAACATGTACGGTCTAGCGAACATGTCTCTGTTCCTCATCGAGATCAACCTGCTCGCCGCGCTGTTCGCGGTTCAATTGGTCGGAGGCGACGTGAAGTCGGGGGACCTGATCGACTTCGGGACGCTGTACAACTCGTTCCTCGCCATCTACCAAGTGTTCTCATCGGAAAACTGGACCGACGTACTCTACAAGGCCGCCGAACCGGAGGTGCCCCTCCGTCAGTCTGCTATCGTGGTGCTCTTCGTATCGGGGTGGATGTTTTTCGCGAACTGTAAGTCTCGCGTAATGTCCGCAATGTCCGTCGACGTCATACTAAAGTCATTGCAGACATCGTGCTGCAGATGTTCATTGCCGTCATCAACGAGAACTTCGACGTCGCCGAGGAGTCGAAGCGCAGTCGACAGGCATCCCACTACTGGGCGTCGCATCGTCCGCAGCAAGTCCGATCTACGTGGGTCCGCAAGCTGAACCCCTACCGCTGGTTCAAGGCCCAACCGAAGGCCATCGAGGTCGAGCTGCCGTCGAACTTGGTGCTGCCAATGCAGAAGGCGCTCGTGCAGGACTACGGCATGCCGAAGAGAGAGAATTCCTTCGTTGTATGCGTGATTTTTTGACCCATTTCCACGTCTGGGATACTAAACCTTGTTTGTAGGACACGAAGACGCGGCGTGGCGGTTCCCAACGGCAGTACGGAGCGAAGTCTACCTTGAGGCGCCTGCAGAGTCTCTTCGCTGGCGAGATCACCGCAGGAGACGTACCGCTCACTACTCTCCGCAACACTCGTCGGGACTCGGTCGCTACCGCGGATCCGGTAGACGAGGAAACCGAGAGGCATCTGTGAGTATCGAGTGAACCGATGTATGCAGCATGCGCTGACCCTCCTTCCAGTGAGGTGCTGGCTGCCTTGAACAACGATGCGGTCGACGTAGAAGAACTCAATGATGCGTTGTACGAGCGCCGGGCGCAGAAGGCCGATTTCATCCGCGACCACCCGAGTTACGACAAGACGTTCTGGATCTTCTCACAGAAGAACTGGATACGGAAGGGGTGCCAGAAGCTCGTAGCCCCGGCAGGAGGAGACCGAATCTTCGGAACGCCTCACTCACCCATCGCCCACCCCATCTTCCAGCTGTTGCTCCTCCTGACCGTCATTGGAGGCATCGTGGTTGAGAGCATCGCCACGCCCGTATACCGCCGCAACTTCTACGCCGAGAATGGTCAGATCCGCGGGACCTGGTTCGACATCGCCGAGGGCTCGTTTGCCCTCGTCCTGCTCCTCGAATTCATCATCAAGATTGTCGCTGACGGTTTCCTGTTCACGCCCAACGCATACATCCGCAGCATCTGGAACGTCCTCGACTTCTTCATCCTCGTCGGCATCCTCATCAACGCTACCACTGGCCTCATCTTCATCGGTGGTCTTAGCCGACTCACACGCTCCTTGAAGGCTCTCCGCGCCTTGCGGCTCATCACCCTCATTGACAAGATGCGGTCCACCTTCGAATCGTTGATCATCTCCGGTATCGCGCGTATCCTCGACGCGGCGCTCCTCGCAATCCTGTACATGATCCCCTACGCCGTCTGGGGTCTCAACATCTTCGCGGGCGTCACGAACGAGTGCAACGACGACTCGGTGACTGGCATCACCGACTGCATCAACGAGTATTCAACAGGCGTCGTCAACGACGGCAACTCGTTCACCTACCTCGTTCCCCGGGTCTGGGACAACCCCGCGCCTTCGACGACGTTCTCGTTTGACAGCTTCAGGCAGTCCCTCCTGATTTTGTTCGAGATTGTCTCTCTCGAGGGCTGGGTGGACGTGATGGGTGTCGTGACCGGCGTCACGGGCGAGGGGCTGCAGCCGCAGACGAACGCCTCTCTCGGCAACTCGATCTTCTTCCTCATCTACAACTTGCTCGGCGGAGTTGTCATCTTCACGCTCTTTGTCAGGTGAGTAACATAGCTTCGCTTCACGATGAGTGCCACGCTGAGACCCTTGCAGTATCATCATCGGCAACTTCACGTCGAAGACCGGCTCCGCCCTGCTCACGCAGGCGCAACGAGAGTGGATCGACTTGCAGAAGCTCATTAAGCGACAGAGGCCTTCGAAGCGCCCGAAGAAGAGGCCGACTTGGGCTGTGAGACAGTGGTGCTACGACCGCGCTGTCCACAAGCATGGGTGGTGGCATCGGTTCATGACTGTGCTGTACACCTTGCACGTTATCGCGCTCATGTATGTATCCGAGTATATTCTGTTGATGCCTTGGAAGCTAACTTGTTCAATAACAGGACGCAGACGTTCACACCACAGCACTACCTCGACGAGTTCCGCAGTAAGAGTTCTAGTCTTCCATTCATATCGTGTTAAGCTAACTCCTTCCCGCGTAGACGACTTCTTCATCTTTGTCACGGTCGTCTACTGCCTGGACATCATCATCAGGATGTTCGGTCTCGGGTGGACAAGCTACAGCGCGAACGGCTGGAACATGTTCGATATCATCGTCGCCGGCGGGAGTCTCTTCACCATTGTCATCGTGCGCTTCAACGCAGGCGGCTTCGTCATCCAGCAGCTGCAGAAGCTGTTCATCACCAGCATTGCGTTCAAGCTCGTCCAGCGCGTGAATAGTCTCAACAAGCTGTTCAAGACCGCCGTGTATGTCTTGCTCTCCGCATTGCGTCGTGGTATGATGTTGACCTCTTTTACAGGGGGAGTCTCCCGGTCATCCTCAGTCTGCTCGGCCTCTGGGTCATCCTGTTCTTGTTCTTCGCGATCCTCTTCGTGGAAGTCTTCAGCTTGACGAAGTGGAACACGGGTGAAGCCCGGAACTCCAACTACTCCAGCATGGCGAAGGCACTGGTCATGTTAGCCTTCATGACAACAGGGTAAGTGCAGATTTGTGTAGCGTTGCTTTTCGGAACTGACGACCATCCAGAGAGGGTTGGAATGAGTACATGCACGACTTGTGAGTCGCCCCACCGTCAGGGCTAAGCTTGGACTCATCGTCATTCCTTCATGCAGCGCTCTGGACTACCCTCGCTGCACCATCATCAACCCTAGCGGAGAGACTGACTGCGGCAGCATCTACTGGGCGTTCAGCCTCTTCATCGCGTGGAACTTGCTGAGCATGGTTAGTATTCTGCCTGACCGAAGTGTTTCAGGTACTGACGATCCTGCAGTATATCTTCGCCAACTTGTTCACTGGTGTGGTCGTCGAGAGTTTCTACTACGTCTTCCAGATGTCCAGCGGGGCTAAGTCGATCACCCGAGAAGAGATGCGCGCCTTCAAGAAGGTTTGGGCCGAGTTCGCGAACCCCAAGACCGGCTACCTCGAGCGTACCAACTTCGTCAAGTTCTTCGGGGTGCGTCGCTCGCGCTCGTTGACGTCAACGCGTTTGTGTGCTGACATCTGCTCTAGAAACTGAGCGGCATTTTCGAAGTCAGGATCTACCCTGCGGAGTACAGCGTGCGCAGTATCATGGCGTTCGCCAAGGACCCGCAGAAGCGCGACGCGTGGCATGAGAAGATCGTCAAGGGCGTCGACTTCAACAAGGTGGATGCGATCCTGAGCGGCGTCGACCGCGCCGCTATCAAGCGGCGGAAGAACCTGTACAACCGGCTCTACCACGAGGCGCGCATCTCGCACGAGCCCGGCAAGGGCATATCCTTCACGAACATGCTCTTGCTTTTGGCGCATCACAAGCTGATTGTCGACCGGGAGGCCTTGGTGTACGTTTTGTTTCCTTGTACGAGCTGCATGCCCGGTTGTTGACGTCTTCTTTTAGCCTCAAGGACCTTGTTGTGCGGACCGAGACGAACAAGCTCGTCACGGACCTGGTGGACTTCGACCGCGTGCAGTCACTACTGCTGATGATCCTGTACCGCCGGCGGTACCTCGCGCAGCGAGAGCAGGCTCGGATGCAGCAGTTCGGCATGGTCCAGTCAGGTCAGTGGATATGTCCGCCGCTGCGTATCTGTCCGGACTCACCAGTATGCAGACATCCCCGCGATCATCGTTGATGACTTCCCTGCGACGCCTCCGATGATCACGCGCGACATTACGTCGCCTGGTCAAACGCCTGTCCATCGCTTCGGCGACCTGGACACGCCCTCGGCGATCTCGCCAGGTATCCTGCAGTCTCCGGATTTGTCGCTCGGGTCGGACACGCCCTCGCGGCGGATGCTGCAGAGGCGGCAGAGAACGAGCGACGTCAGCATGTTGTCAATAGACATGAGCAGCAGGTGAGTAGCTGCGTCATTCCTGGAGGTGACCGCTCGTACTGATGTCGGAGTAGGCTGGACGGGTCGATGTCGAGAGACTCCCGCTCTGGGGACGAAGACGACATGGCGTCGGCGATGCAAAATTCTATGTGGAGCGGTAAGACTTAGACTTGCTCTCCATTGGACCTGGCGCTGACTTCTCTGTCTAGACATGATGCTAGAAGCCGCACAGGAGGACAAGGAGTAGAACGTTTCGTACGCTTACCATCACACATTCGTTGCACATACCGGACTTTTCAGGGACTCTACTAGGGTATTGCATATTGTAGAGCTATTGCATGATATCAGTAGTGTAGACCAAGTTTGCACCTAATTTATTGGCAGACCGTCAACTTCCTAACCTCGACTTCAATCCACAGCCTACAGGGTGCACTGTGACTTACGGCGACGCTGCAGCGTTGGCAGAGCCGGTCTGCCGACATGGGCGCTACCACTGTGATCCGGGACGGCGTCTACTTGATCGGAGTTGGGATCTGATAAACCTTGTCTTGCGCCGGCGAGGCTGGGCGGGAGTCTGTCTCGCGGCCTGCAACTTTTTGCCCACCCTCGTCGTCGCCGTCGACCTACTCGCCGCCTCCGCCGTCTCCGACGCTCTCGACGACTTTCACGTCAAAACTAGCCCATTATGGCGCCGTTCTCAAAGCCTGAGACGGTCCTCAAGCAGGCCGAGGGCCTTGTCTCTGTCGGCCAAACCCATGCTGCTCTGCAATCACTCACCGAGATGTTTTCCTCGAAACGCTTCCGCTCTACGCCTCTGGCTTCTCTGGAACCTATCATGCTGCGCTTTATTGAGCTCTGCGTGGACTTGCGGAAGGGCCGTACGGCTAAGGAGGGTCTCATGCAATACAAGAACATTGCCCAAAACACCAGTGTGGCGTCCATCGAGGTCGTCATCAACAAATTCATCCAGCTTTCCGACGCGAAAGTGCAGGAGGCGCAGGAGAAGGCCGACAAGGCTGTCGCGCTCGATGTCGATGATCTCGAGGCTAGCGAGACGCCGGAGAGCATCCTCCTCGGCGCGGTGAGTGGAGATCAGAGCAAGGACAGGACCGACAGGGCACTTGTCACTCCTTGGCTCAAGTTCCTCTGGGAGAGCTACCGTACTGCTCTCGAGACTCTCAAAAACAATGCTCGGTTGGAGACGATCTACCAGGTGCGTTCTTATAGGATCATTTCGGATCGACGCAAAGTAACATGTATGTTCGTATAGCAAATCGCCCAGCAGGCATTCAAGTTCTGCCTCAAGCACCAGCGTAAGGTCGAATTCCGCCGCCTTTGCGAGACCCTCCGCCTCCACCTCTCCAACGTCGCGAAGTATGCCCACCAACCCCACGCTATCAACCTCTCCGACCCCGAAATTCTCCAGCACCATCTTGACACGCGGTTCGCGCAGCTCAACACCTCTGTAGAGCTGGAGCTTTGGCAGGAGGCCTTCCGCTCAGTCGAGGACGTCCATAACCTCCTCACCATGGCGAAGAAGGCGCCGCGGCCTGCTATGATGGCCAACTACTACGAGAAGCTGACTAGGATTTTCCTCATGAGCGGCAATGCGCTCTATCACGCCGCTGCGTGGGGTCGGTACTACGCTGTGGTCTCCGCCATCGGTGGCAAGTCGGAGGAGGAGATGAGCAGACTGGCTGGTCAGGTCCTCGTGAGCGCGCTCGCCGTCCCAGTTGGCATTCAGGGCGAAGCCGGGGCCGAGGAGATGAAGGGCAAGGGTGCCAGGCTATCGGCCTTGCTTGGGCTCACCAAGACCCCGACAAGAGCTGGTCTGCTGCGCGAGGCTGTACGTCTATCTTCGTGTTTGTCGGCTCAGCCACTGACAGATTTCGGTAGTTGGCACGCAACGTGCTCAAGCTGTCGCCAGACTCCGTCAAGTCTCTGTACAACGTCCTCGAGGTTACCTTCGATCCGCTCACGCTCTGCTCGTCTGTTGCGCCCCTCTTGACCTCTCTTGCTGCCGACTCGTCCTACTCTTCCTACGTGCCGCTCCTCCAACATGCTCTCCTTTCCCGCCTGCTCTCTCAGTTGTCTCAAGTCTACAGCTCTATCAACATCACCAACCTGCTCGAGCTCGTCGCACCCCTGCGCGAGGTCGCCGTCGAAGGCACCGGCTCCTACGACAACGAGCAAATCGAGGCCTACGTGATGGGTTGTGCCCGTCGCGGCGAGCTCAACGTCCGCGTCGACCATGCCGCGGGCAGCATTACCTTCACCGACAGCGCCTTCGCCGCGGTTGAGGACCCCAGCTCCTCGACGTCCATGGTCAACGTCAGCGCCGTCCAGCCGTCCAGCTCCGAGTTCGTTCGCACGCGCCTGAACGACGTCGCGCTCACCCTCCACAACTCGCTTACCGCCCTCTACCCGCCAACGCCTCCTACCGAGGAAGAGCAGCAGGCCAAGTTCGCCGCCCTTGCGGCCGCCGCTCAGGCCGAGCGCAAGGCGCTCCAGATCCGCCGCGCGCTCGTCGCCCGCCGCCGTGAGCTGCTCTCCGAGCTTTCCGTCCGCAAGGAGAAGGAGGAGGCCAGCCGCCGTGCAGAGATTCTCCGCCGCCAGCAGGAGGAGGAAGCGAAGCGTGCTGCGCAGGAGCTCCGCAACAAGGAGGTCGAGCGCGCGAGGCGGGAGATTGAGAACATCCGTGTCGAGGAGGCGAAGAAGCTCGCGCAGAGCCTGAAGGAGAAGGGCACGCTCAAGGTCGACATCACGGTAAGATTCACACCGCACGGCTTCGCTATTCGCTGCTCATAGTTTTGCGATAGGACATGGACAGCCTCAACACCGACAGCCTCATGCGCATGCAGGTCGAGCAGCTCGAGAAGGAGAAGAAGGAGCTCAACGAGCGCATGCGCATCCTCACGAAGCGCATGGACCACGTCGAGCGCGCGTATCGCAAGGAAGAGCGCCCGCTGCTCGCCAAGGACTACGAGGAGCAGCAGGCGAACGACCGCGCCGTGTTCGAGGAGACGCAGAAGGCGCGCCTCGAGGCGAGCCGTGCGGCGCACCTGCAGGACGTCGAGACGAAGCACCGTCTGACACGGATGCTCAGCGACTACAACAGCATCAAGGACTCCATCCACGCCCGCCGGGGCGAGGAGTTCGCCAAGAAGCAGGCGGCGGCGCAGAAGAAGATGGAGGAGGAGAAGGCGAAGCGCCGCGCCGCGGTCCTCAAGGAGCGCGAGGAGGAGCGCTTACGTCTCGAGGAAGAGGAGCGGATCCAGAGGGAGCAGGAAGAGGAGGAGGCTCGCCTGGAAGAAGGTTTGTGCATTGCGTCTGCTTTCTTGAGCACGTTCTCACTTTCTCCTTCACAGAGCGCCTTGCCGAAGAGCAGCGCAGAGAAGAGCAGGAAGCCGCCGCTCGCGCTGCCGCCGAGGAGAAGAAGCGCGAGGAAGAGGAGCGCGCCGCCGCCATGCGCAAGCAGAGGGAGGAGGAGCGCCAACAGGCCATGGAGGCCGCGCGCCGCCAGCAGCAGCGCGAGGACGAGGCCATGGCCCGCCGGCAAGCCGCGAAGGCGCAGGCTGCCGCCGCCCCGCCCGCTGCCGCCGCCCCTGCGGCACGCGCTGCTCCCGAAGGTGCTGCATGGCGTCGCTCGACACAGACCAGCTCGCTGCCGCCTGCCCGCGTCGCTACCCCCGACAGGTCGGAGAGCCCGGCGCCGAAGTACCGCCCCGGTGCGCTCGCTGGCGCTTCCGGTGGTGCTGGCGGTGGCTGGCGTGCTCGCGCGGCGGCCAAGGAGGCTGGTGGCGCCCCCGCCGACAGCACCCCCGCCCGGCTTGGTTCGCCTGCGCCCACGGCGCCGCCCGCAAGAGCCCCTGCCGCCCCTGCCCCGACGCCTGCGAAGGAGCCGGCGAAGGACGACGACGGGTTCCAGACCGTCGCCCCGACTGCGAGGAAGTGGGGCGCGTCGCGGCTGGGTGCGCGCCGCCCGGCGTAAGCCACCGTGCCGACTCTTGGCATATCGTCCTGGCGGTTTGTGCGTTCATCGCTCATGTATGTTTTGACCCCGCGTTGAGCCCGGTTACTCGTCACTCAGATGTCTCTCATCTATGTCTGCGACGGCACCCACGATTTTCACGGACGCGATGTACTGATGGCCAGCTGTATCGGTAGTGGTATAGCTAGACTCCATGTTACGTAGCTCCTAATTCGACCATGCATCTCTATCTCATGCTTCTCATCTCGCCGTGTGATAGTGAAGGTGGCCCGCGTCGTAGGGAGATGTGGTACTGGGATGTGGGTGAGTCGGGTACGGGTCAGTTGCTCATTTGCGTTGTTATACTCATGCCATCCGTGTGCAGAACGTGTACATGCGTTGAACTGAACTGAGTGCACCTTCGCGGAGATATCCGCGTTGCAATATGTGGGGAATAACGCAACCTGACAGATGATGCATAGTGGGTTGCTCGTATATGGATTCCAACCATGGCCCCTTCCAGGTATCCTGTCCAATGGCAGATGACCTCCTGCAAGGCCGGCGCATTGACCTTCATATGACTTCGACAGAACGCAGACCGGACGGGTGCATGTGGTTGCGGAACCGCTCCCACATACGCTAGAAGACCTGCGTACTCGGAGTACGGCCGTCTAGGGCGGCGACTTTGCAGCACGATGTGAGTCGGTGAGCTCACATGGTGCCGTCGAATTCTTCTGATTGCGGGGCTCCTTGTCGGTACCCTGTTGTTACAGGCCGCCCTGCTCGCGTTGGCCGACCTCCGCAAGCGTTGTAGTTGCCTCTCACGCCGACCGGATGTTGAGAGAAGACCGCCCATGCGAGTATCACGGGTGGCACTCCGTCGATGATGAGTATCCGGGCTTACTGGCCCCCTTGATATCTGTCGGTGGTCCTCAGCTTCGTCAGGATATATATCGAGCGCGAGAGTGCTGCGACCAAGGCCTCATCGAGCGACATGGAGCCCATCCACTACAACTCGACCGACGGCCTGCTCTCCCCGACCGATGACACCCCCGTCCAGCTGAGGAATCTCGGAGCCTTGCTCCTCGGCACCTGTTTGGGCCTAATGTACGTGCGACGCGTTCAGGGCAGTTGCGCTATGAACTGACAATTTCTATTGCTTGCGCGACAGATTTTACGGCATGTCTATACACCAGACGTACATATTTTGCTCCCTCCACCAGAAAGAGCCGACGCGATTTCTGAAGCCATTGGTCAGTGTAACCCCACTGCGATCTCATTGCTGATCGAACTAACTTCGCGCGTTGCAGGTTTCGGTGATTCTGTGAGCCCTTTGACGGATCTCTCGCGTATCCGTGCTCACTCAGAGACAGTCTACTCGAAACGTTCCATAGCGCGCTATGTATGCATGCATGGTGCGTACCGCGGTCTACAGGATCAGGAGTTCGTAATCGAGCTGACCATCGGAACTGGCAGCTATGACTTCCTTGTCGAAGCCCGTTACGCACATGCAATCCCAGAGAAAAGCCGATGGTATGTCACAAAGTTCCGCACGATTCCTTAATCAACTAAAGTCTCGAATAGGTCCATGGATGTACGGAGCTTTGGTCGTCTCGAATAAATGCACCCTGACTGAGACTTACAATTTGACAGATCTTGAACGTGTTCGCAGTAGGTCGCGTCTTACGCATACAACCGCTGGGTTGGCTGGCTAACATGGGTTGCGAATGCAGGCAGTTATATTTTGTTTTACGCAAAGGTATGCAGTCAAGCACACGCTAAATGAACACCTTTCTGACCACATCGCCAGTCTGTTCGCGCGGAGCGTGTATCGCAGTATGCATGTTCGCTTTTCCTTTCGGGGCTACCGCTCACTCCAGCCTCGCAGTCTGGCCAACAATACGTGGCCGCATCATCGTCATCGCCGCGGTAAGTCAATCGGTGATCGATATTCTGTCCTGAGCCTGTTCTAATGCTCGTTCCCTTGACAGGGTATCTTGACGGCGGGACAGTTTGGTGAGTGCGAAGTCCGACTGCTTGTTCATCCAGGGGCTAAAGTCTATGTTAGGAACTGCTATCGGTGAGGCAACCAGTTATATTCCCTTCCCTCTTGCTCATCTCCTCCTGTCGCTTCCGTAGCTGGCACGGTGCTATTGTAAGTCTTGCCCCTCTCACAATATCACAATGTGTAGGCTGATCCGACGTGGTAGGTACATGCCGCGAACCGCCGAAATCACGCGCAAGATACGAGTCAGTCGAGCTCCAACCTGACGGTATCCTTCGTACAAGGTTAATGCGATTCCTGCAGCTGCTTAGCATGGCGCATTCGGCGTCGGTTATGGTAGCAAGCGCGCTTCTTGCGGGCGCGCTCATCCACAAGCTAAGGCACCTGCGAAAGCAGGCGGACTTCAAGAAGTGGGTTGCGGTTTCAGGGACTCCTGTGTTTATATGTTCAACTTACGTCTACAGGACGGATCACACGCTGAAGCTTCTGATTACGTATACTTGGAATACTGGTGAGCGCACCTGCAGTCTTCTAGCGAGCACTACGTGCTGATGCTCGGCAGGCCTGCTTATATTGTGAGCCACGACGTCTCATACCTGGCATGCTCTTATGCAAATCCTTGAACTTCCTAGCATAACAAGCTTGCTGTCCTTGATATTTGTGAGCGCAGCGTTACATTGTTTCCGCCGCGGTTGACCGATCCAAATTTCCAGGCAATTGTTTGGCCTAGGAGCCGAGTGTGCATTGCAGTCGACATTGTCGCGACCCAACGTGCGTAGTCCCTCCCTCCCTGTGACCCGAATGACCCCGAAGGGCTGACTGGAACGTTACGCAAGTTTACGCCGTGTCGCTCCTGGCTGAGTGAGACCATCATTTACCTTGCCGCCGTCATAAAGTTTTTGCTGACGCAGGACACGAAGGCTCAATCATCGGCGAGAATGGCTCACTCCTAACGCATACTCGGCGACACTCGACTCCCCCAAGTCGCCCACACCGCCTCGCTCAAGCTCGCCGTGGATGCTCATCTACGCTCCTCGGAGAGCGAGCCGGTTCCTGCCGCCGGTGAGAAGCAGTGACCTACAGAGCGTGAGCGGCGTTCCGGTTGCAGTGGCTCATGAAGGGCGCATTTTAGACTCAAAAGGGGTCTTCGCCGTCACCTGCAGGAATCGCCATCACGGTCACCACCTCCACCGAGGTCGTGAGGGACGAATACGAGCGTTCGGCGGACTCGAAGGGCGTACTGCCATGAACTGTGCGATGGCGGCGGGGCGGATGAGCCAGTGGCTCGTGTCGGTGTTGCCGGACGCCTTCTTTGAGCTTGGCGTAACAGTCAGACATAGATAGCGACTTGAGTTGGACTCCCCTATTACCAGCAACGCAGAGTTTTAGTACGGAGCTGAGACGATGCTGACAGTGTTCTAGTGGAACGTTTGCAGTTGTGACATATCTTGTGCTACAGGAGGTCATTTCAAGAACCTTTGGCGCAGTGGTAGCGCGTGTGATTCCAGAGTTTCCTCTCGGAACCTCCACAAGGTCGTCCGTTCGATCCGGGCAAGGTTCAACTTTTGCTTCTCGCTCCTTCGCAATCCGCAAACTCACAACAGGCTTTTCCCCTGTCGTGACACTTCTTGAGCGAATCTTCCGAGCTCCGGATGGAAATTAGCCACATTGTAGCTAGAAGAAACTCGTGAGCGGACTGTGGCTAAGCGGTGGCTAAGATTGCATATGTTTGCGTTTGTGAGACCTAGCGCTCACAGCGGTGGCTTGCCGCCTTGGCGCTAACGTAACCCCTTTGCAGCTGGCCACCGCGATCTGGTGGCCTAGCAAACGTGATTTGAGAGAGTTTAACTAGTAAGGTCTCCAGTCGATTCTTTGGGCAATCATCTGAAGTCTTACTGTCACTGTTACTACAGGCCGCAGTACAGTCTTTGCATGAAACCTGAGTTGTCGTGTCCGATGACGATTGTAGGCTGGTGGCACACTACAGAAGGAAACGTATGGCGCTACACATTGGCACCGTGATCGAGGTGAGTTGCACATATAGTGTACGAGAATAGCTAAATGCTCATCGGACAGCCGGGACGGTGGCCAGATGGGGGCGGGACAAAGGGCTGCGCACCAGCTGCAGCGATCGACACAGTTCTGAAGAACGTATCCAAACGTCTACTTCGACTGGTGATACATCATGGCTCAAGTGATGGGCTCGGAAAGAAGTGCACTGGCCACGGGCGCGCGACAAAATATCGTTGAGGGCGTATGCCCGCTCATTGTCCTCTAGCCAATCACACGGATGGACCGTTGTACCCGCTTCGCCCACTCCTCCAGAGGGCAGGGCGGTTTGATGAACTGCCTTCTACGGCGAAGCAGTCAATGGCGCTTTTGTCTGGCGCTTGGAAAGGGCCATTGTCCTCCTTGGCTGCTGGCTAATGCCCTCGAATTTTAGACACATCACAGTCCGCTGCCGAGATCCGCGCCAACGCGATTTGTGCCGCCCGCTGCTATATAACAGCGCCTCCTCTCTTGCCTCAGCCCCACCAGGTTCCTCCCGGGCACCACCATCGCTGTCACTCTCCTGTCTTACTAGACGCTTCTCCGTTACACGATGGTTACCCTCACTGTTATCGTCACCGCTGCGATCGGCCGCTCCATGGCGTCCGTTAACGCTGTCAAAGCCCGCCGGGTTGCGCCAGTAGCCGCCAAAGTCAAGTCTTCGATCTCCAAGCTTGTCAGCGGCGGCAAGCAGGGCGTGGCTCCCGTCAGCCCCAACCGCCTCCGTCGCCGCTCTCGCGGAAAGGAGGCCCATATGCGCCGCCTGTACAAGAGCCTTCCGGTATTAGCCACGCCTTATTCTACCGCTCTGTAGCTTACTGACTCTTCGCTTCAGCGCGTTTTGGCGCCCCTCCCCGACGATATTCACTGCACCTCGCTGGTCGAGGAAGTCGAGGAGGAGCTGCTCAAGCTCCACGCCGATAGCGATAAAACTTCCGACGACTCTCACCCTTCCGTGGAGTCTAGCGCGGAGTCCACTCTAATGGGCTGCGACGAGCTTGGGGCGTTCCCGTCCCTGCTCTACGTGGTCGGCCAGATGGCCCAGGAGGACAAGCTCGCCGAGTGGTGAGCCGTTCCCGCACTACCCCTCGGCTCCATGTGGCTAACCACCTTTTTGACACAGCGCGCCTACTGAATCCGTCTCTGGAGAAAGCGACGAAGCTACGAAGGACCTTGTATATTCCCGGGAGGCCTTCACCGCTTCTGAGCTCGCGCACTTCGACATCAAGGTCGTCCCCGACGTCGTTCTCCCCGAGGTCGACTACTTTGCCGCCGAGGGCCTGGTGCCGCTCGACGGCTACGACGTCCCGCTCGAGATCCAATGACGGGCTACGCGTCTCAGCCACGCGCTCAGATTATCTTTATTCCGATCATATTTCTCTCATCACCCTCACTTAGCTCCATGTCTCCCATTCCCTCCTTCCTCCGCCGTTGACACCCCCTCCTATACCCCCACTCTCTTCTCTGATCCGGGCTTCTATGCCCTCGGTCTCTTTGTTGCGCGCCTCCGCCTCTCCTTCACATGTATCACACCCCTTATCATGTACGAGCTATCGCTCGCTGTCTCTGCTACGGATTCCACGGCTCCTATATTTTCTGTTGTACTCCTGTCATATGTGTCTCAATATATCACTTCTCTGCATATCCCCGCGTGCTTAGGGAACGATCTTCAGCGCGTTGTCGAAGTCCGCAATAATGTCCGTGATGTTCTCGATCCCGACCGACACCTGCCAAAACCGCACCACCATCAGCACAAAACGCGAACACGCCGAGACCGCCCACACGCACCCGAATGAGGTCGGGCGTGACCCCCGACGCGAGCTGCTCCTCCGCAGAGAGCTGCTGGTGCGTCGTGCTCGCGGGGTGGATGACGAGCGTCTTCGCGTCGCCGACGTTCGCGAGGTTGCTTGCGAGCTTCAGCTTGTCGACGACCGCGCTCCCGACGGGCGCGTCGCCGCGCACGCCGAACGTGAGCATGCCCCCGAACGCGCCCGCGCGCAGCAGCCGCAGCGCGTCCGCGTGCGACTCGTGCGCGGGCAGCCCGAGGTAGGAGACCCAGGCGACCTTCGGGTGCGTCTCGAGCCATCTGCCGGGATCAATGAGTTAGCAGCTACTCCGTGGGGACGAAGGAGAGGGGAGTGGGAGGGAGGGAGGACGTACCGGGCGAGCGCGAGTGCGTTGTCAGAGTGGCGCTGCGCGCGGAGGCTGAGCGTCTCGAGGCCCTGGAGGAGGAGGAAGGCCGCGAAGGGGTCCATGCACGGGCCCATGTCGCGCAGGACGTCGAGCCGGCACTTGACCGCGAGCACCGCGCGCCCGAACGTCTCGGCAAACCGCATCCCGTGGTAGCCCTCTGCGGGCTCGGTGAAGTCCGGGAACTTACCCGACTTCGCCCAATCGAATTTGCCTAGACAGCGCCGGTGTTCAGGACTAGAGAGAGCGGGGGCGGGTGAGAAGGATTGGGAGGGAGTTGCGTACCGCCGTCGATGACGACTCCGCCGAGGACAGTGCCGTGGCCGCCGATCCACTTCGTCGCGCTGTGGGTGACAATGTCTGCGCCATGCTCGATCGGCCTGATGAGGTACCCTGGACGCATCATAGACGGTCTCAGCGTGTGACCTATGCGCATATACCCCGATGCCTTACCTCCCACGCCAAAGGTATTGTCCACTATGAGCGGTATGCCGTTGTCGTGCGCCACCTTCCATGCGAACGGTGAGTTGCATCCTAAAACAGCATACATGAAGAGGCTTCACCTTCGCGATCTCGGGAAGGCGGGCGACGGTGTTCTTGGGGTTCCCGATGCTCTCGACGTAGAGCGCTTTTGTCTTCTCGTCGACGGCGGCGGCGAATGCGTCTGGGTCTTGTGCTTTCACAAACTTGACGGAGATGTCGAACCTTTTCAGGAAGACTGTGGATGCGGACGTAAGACGAGTATCCGGTGAAGGTAAGCGCGTACGATACACACCTTTGAACTGGTTGTAAGTCTATCAAGATTCATCAGCGTAATCTTCAGGTGAGACGAGGGCATGCAGTGCTTACCCCGCCATACAGGTATGATCTGCGATGCAGCATACAGCCCGGTCAATAAATGCTCCTAGCCTAGAACTGATAGCTACTCACGATGAGACGATGTTGTCGCCTGCACGGCAAATGGCAGCGATGGCCATGAACTGTGCCGCGTGTCCGCTTGAGGTAGCGACGGCAGCGACACCACCCTCCAGGGCTGCCATGCGCTTTTCGAACACGCTCTGCGCCAAGGGTTGGTTCGTGCGTGAAGATCCAGCAAAGGAAGGGGCATACCACAGTGGGGTTGCCCAAGCGAGAGTAGATATTTCCGAGGGATCTGACAGGATGTGGTCAGTACAGTCAACGCACGCGATGGGCAAGCGTAGCCACGCTACCTCAGGCCAAAAAGATCGGCGCCATGCTGTGAGGGAGATCTAGGTGAATGATGGCCCTCAGAGGGGAACACAAGGGGTGGCTATACCTGGGAGTTGTTGAAGACGAAGCTGGTACTAGCGTAGATCGGGGGCGCGCGGGCGTTCGTGGCAGAGTCGATGTCCTGCCCAGCATGGAGTTGAAGCGTCTCGAACTCGGGCTCTCTGTCCAGTCGCGGTCGACGGTCAGAAAGTGGGGCTATTGGTAGATTGAAAGTAGGGCGTACTTGTAGAAGTTGGTAGAGGCTGTCTGGCCGCTCATCTTGGTAGTAGCTGTGCCTTGGGTTGTTGTGGGTTTTCTCGAAAAGTGCGGGTTTTTATACATCGAGCACTAGGACGCGCGGGCGTCGATGAGTCCACCATGGCGTGATGGTGGCTGCTTGCTATGGGGGAAATCGGAGGGCATAGGCGACTTCTATTTGCCTCTCCATGGTCAGAATGTATGCGCGAAGCGCTTTGGCGTGTTGGGGATCACGTCGTATGCGATCCTACGGCGCTCGCAGGAGGCATGACCGCCTCCACAACCACTGCGAGCCGTTCCGAACCGTGCCGGCGATGATTCACGAAGAGCCTATCCCGCTGGGGCACGTTAGCCGTCAAAGCGAAGGAGAAGGTGGCCACGGACGCGCTCAGGACACGCTCGCGCGATCGTGAGGTTTCGGAGACGGGGCGCGGGACCTGCGAAGGTTCGTAGGATTAGTGTTGCGAATCCATCCGTAGGTGGGTCACGTTCATGCTGAGCAAGTACTGCCGGCATAAGAATATGTCAAAGAAGTCCACTCGGCGCGTAGTCTTGCGCTCGCTTCGGGAATCGGAGGTGACTCGACCTTGAATGGTCTTCTAATCTGTCCAGTGATGTATGTACGAGTTATCCGTATTCGGGGAGGGCAGCGAGTAAGCCACATACCTCCAGACAGTCGTGCCTGAGAGCATAGGCTGTACGGGCTCAGGAAGCCTTGGTGTGGGAAGCAACCGTTTCGGCACTTCGGGAGACGGGTGCTGCGGGGAACATCGGGTAGACTGAGAGCCAACTTTCGCGGAAAAGCATGCGGGTCCGCGTAGCGCACAATACGCATAGGCAGAGAAAGTCGCGAGGCCAGGGTGGTTCGTTGGGGTTGTTGGGGTGCAAATGCCGCTGGGAGCTTCTCATAGCGCGGCGCTAATTTTGCTCAGCATGCCGCGCTCAGTCGCTGCATGTCCGGTGCATACAGCTCCCGGCGTACGGTTGCCTTCAACGCTGTAGAATGCAGCCGGACCCTCGAGCTGCACATGCGCTATGGTGCATACGCCGGGATCCGGGCAGCGTCGACTAAGACACTAAACGAAAACCCGCGTTGATCCTAGAAGCCTATGGAATATGATGCATCCGATGATTTTGTACTACGAAGGAGGATGCTGGTTGGTTGGGTGTGATCCAGGAAGAGCCTCTTACTCACCTTAGGCTCATGCAACGCCCGTATCGGCAGCATGCGCATACGAAGTTGCTGTCCAGTGTCTCGACAGCCGATGCGGCGCTTATTCATGATTTTACCGGCCTTGGAAAGCATTTATCATGTGCGCATCCAGTACAACACGCCTCTCAGAGCGAACACACGTAGTCGCCGAGAGTGAGTGAATGGAGAAAAGACGAAGCCGCGATGATTTGAAGTACGAACTACACACCTCCCTCCCGAAAAGGCAACTGTGCCGGAGAGTGCCGTGGCTGGCCTCGCCTACGGCGCGCAGAAGCCCATGACCCAAAAATTTTCTGTTCTTACTCTCCTACCACCACCATCCCCCGCCCTTGTCCCCTCTTTTTGCCTCTATGTATGCGCCCTTGCTGCCGTATCATGCGCTCTATTTTTTCTACACGGCTGTATGCCGAGTTTTGCCGTGAACCTCGCTCCTCTCACGGACGGAGGCAATGGCCCTTACCCCACTCCGACATATGCTGGTTTCCTGTCGCCAGCATACACCGTACCGGAGCCAGTTTGATAGTATTACTCACAAGGGTAAGAGCTTCGTTTGTATGTGGGCTTCAAGCAGGGGACCCACCAGAAAAGTAGAAGATGGAAGTGGAACACCGCCCCGACGGGTCGGAGTTCTACTTTCACTTGCCAGCCTACTTCCACTCCCACTTCATTGGGTACCACGGCTTGAATGAGGCCGGGACGTGGAGGAGCCGCGGGAATACACGTGAACGGATACGACACGACACGCATTCGCAATGCTTGAGGTGGGCGTGTGCATGAGGGCGACACGATGCGCACATGCACGAGTCAGTGGGGACAGGCGGGAGCAGTGTCGGTACATACATGACCTAAGATGCGGACGGAGCCCGCTCAGATGTTAACATCTTAAGACGAGGCAGACGCCACCAGCCTACACAGGGAGGGCGAGGTCGTGGTCAGCGGTGCGCGCGACCGGCGTGGCCAGGGAGCCGGCGCGTAGACGCATACGCTAGGCACGCCCGCCCTGGGTTCGGAGGTTCGCAGACGTACCACTCGCGCTCAATCATACACATAACATTGCACAGCGTTCAAGCATGCCACCCAACTTGTTCGATTTGAGTGGATAACAGTGCGTATTTGCGTCTGTAGTAGCTGGAAGCTCCACCTATGGGCTTTGATGCTAACATGATCCATAACTCACAGTGTTACACTGTATATGTACCAGGTACGTCGTATCCACCCAGAGGACTCTGTATTGCACGCGATACACCCACATTTCTTGACTACGACATGTTCCTCCCCCTTCAGGTGAGGCACACGCCCCCGACGAGCCCTCATAGCACCTCCTATGCATAGAACGTTGCGCCACGTTCAAGCGTATCACCGAGGCCGCTTGATTGGAACGGATCATCGTGTCTACTTGCTCCGGATTTCGCACTTCTCACTACCTTTCACCCGTAACAGCTACACGCTTCACCTCCGCCTCTCCCAGCTTTGACGCGAATAGGATATACAGCTCACAGCGTCGGAACGTATATTCAGAGGTACGTCTTATCCATCCATATGGCTATGTATTGCACACATGGAATGTTGACACAGCCCTCAAACCTGGGGCAGATGAATCGCGGGACAGCATGCCGCATGCATGCGTGCATGTATCTAGGGCAGGTTGGACCCAGGGCCGGCCATATGCCCGGAAGGATACAAAGGAGATACGCCTGCAACTCCCTGCTATGACATGTCCCTCGGGAACCAGAAGGTATGTGCCATTGTATGCGCGCCCTGCCACAATTGACACCGCAGATCCTACAGCGCAAGAACCTATGGCGGCGTAGCAACCACTCGCTCCGCTTCAAACACCTCTCCCCGCACCGTCGGTCCCAGCCGTCCCCTAGAACGACGCGCCACCAAACGCCAGCCAGTCAGAGCTGCTGTCCTGTGGCAATAGCAACTTGCGTAACGCCCGAGGTTGAACCTCCGGTCTCGTCGCATCATCCGCGCTAGAAGCGGGCGAGGTATCGTTGTACCTGCTTTCTGCGCATACATTCGGTCCCGCCTCGCTGATGGAACCTCCCTAGATTTCATCTGGAAAGATAGAAGTCTATCTGCGCCCGACTCAATCTCAACGTGCTCGATAGCATCGAAGACCGCTGCTCCGTCTACCGGTTCGCCTGCCATCCGCGTACTGGAGGTTGCAGACCTCGCTCCTTCCTTTGCTGTACTCCTTTTGGATCACACCCACGCCTTGGAGGCTCTCTTGTCGCGGCTGGTTCATCTGTACTACACGTCCCCGCGGTCCGATCCTTGACTTTGCTGGTTTTGCTGTGCTATCACCGTACTACCCCAGACTGTTCCGTTCCCCCACATCCGCGGCTCAACCCCTCTTCCAACCCGCATGCGTCCTTCCCAGCTTCTCGCGCTGGCCCCAGTCCAGCGTTGGCAGATGCCCTCCACCCATGCTGGGGATGGCCGGCCTCAATCTCGCCCATCTCCCCCTCCCTCACACGCCCGCGCTGCTACGCCCGAGGCTCCCGCGCCATCTGACAACACCTTCCGTACGCGCGGTGGGGTACCCGCGGCGCCCCGCTATTCATATCGCATCCTGTGCGCGCGCGGCCACGCTCGCCCCGCTCGTGTTGATGCGTTCCCATGTGCGCCAGCCCTTTCCTCCCCAATCCCTCTTCCCTCTCGCGCACTTGCGCGCAGCGCACCCCATTCCGCTCCGACGTGGGCCTTCTCCGCGCGGAAGGAAGGCCGACCGTGCTTCGCCGCGACTGCGCTGCCCGATGCGTGACTGCGTTTCATCAGCGGCCCCGGACATGGGATGCGGGGCGCACGGTGCACGGGACCCCCTTGGACTCTACCCGCTTCGGGCTCGCGCTGGCACCGTCTGGCACTGACACTGCTCCCGCTCGTCCGCCTTCACTCAGGCTTGCATCTCCGCCTGCGCTTTCCTTGTCTCTCCCCGGCTGCTGGAACCTGCTGCTGCTGGCTCGTGTTCCGCCCCCGGGGCCCCGTGACTGCCTCGCGCCCGCGTCGTTCTCACATGCCACACGCGTTCGGGCACGTTGCGCCCCGCGTACCTCTCGGAGTCGCTCTGCCTCTGTCCCCATCCGGATCTCCTACTGCACACCGTGCGTGCTAGGCTGGACGGGAGCCTGTCGCGAATTCAAGCTTCAGCCTTTGGAGTCTCGAGATCGCCCCCGTCGATTTCCGCCCCGCTGCCGCCGCGGGTCGTACCGCCTCCGTGGCGATCGACCAAACGCGGATGTGCCCCGCCGTGCCGCACGGATGTCGATGCGACCGCAACGACAACGACGACGGCATCGGACACACAGAACAGACTGCGACATACGGAGCGCGGTCCGCGCGCAACGGTACCCGTCGCGACTCCCGAGGCCGCACATGCTCCGTGCGCGTGCACCCCCATCCGGGCGATCCCTCGCGCATGCCGCTTCGCATCTGTGGCGCTATCTGACAACGCTTAGGATCGCCGCGCCGGAGGCCCCTCCTGCCCCCGGGGAGGGAAGCTGGCCTTCCGCTGTGAGCTTCCCAACGGCAGGGAGACTCGCGCGCGGAGACACGCGAGGCCCTCGCGGCTCGCCGGGCGCGTGCCCCTATCGATCGCGCTTACCCGACGGCAGGCGGCGCCTCCAGATCGCACCTCGCCTCTCGTGCCTCTCTCACGACGCCGCACGCGCGATCCTGGATCCTGCAGGCTCGTGCGCCACGCGTGCGCGAGACAATACGCGAAGCGCGAGGAGCGGTGGGTGGGGATGCTATCGTGCGCGATCGCGGGGAGATAACGGTGTGCGGGGACGCGCGACGTGCCGCGAGCCACGAGCACCGCAATCTGCACATACAGGGCGCGAAGTCGAAGCCTGAACCTCGAAGTACGAAGCTCGAAGCCAGAACTTGAGGGCGGACGTCCGCGCGAGCAGCTGGCCATGGGTGCTGTCTGCGGCCACGATGTCCAGGATGCAGAGGTGGATGCCTTCCTCCGCGGCGCGCGTCCCTGGATTGACCAGCTCGCTCACTCGCTCTCGCGGGCACGCGACGAGACGTCGACGGTCGAACAAGCTTGAACGTTTCATTCCGTGCCTCTCCCTGACCGTGGCCGTACCGCCCCCTTCCCCCCTCGCCTCGCCTCAAGGGATCCCTGAGCAGTGAGCCGCACGACCCCGCCCGCACTCGCTCGTCCACTACGCCCGACCCATCGTGTCTCAAGCAGACTCCAGACTCTATCAACACCGTGGGTCGAGTCCCGCCGAGATTAGGACGCGGTGGAGCGCGGGCGGTGCGCTGTGGTGCGCGCAGAACCCGGCGCCCGCCGTCGCTCCTCAGGACCATTCATGCACATGCAGTCGCTGGTCAGTCACTCGCGGCGCGGAGGTCGACAGCGTCCGCGCCTCAGTTTCGGTGGTTCGCACCCCGGAACACACAGTTCACTCGTCATTCGCAAGGGCGGGCGGGGAGTCGGGTGGAAAACGTCTACTCCATTGCGTCAAGCAGGAGCGCTCCGTAGGACCGTAGCTAGCGTACACTGTCGAGGCGAGGGAGTCGGGTCAAGGCGAGAGGGCGAGCGGACGCGCACCAGTGCGATCGTACCGCGTGTACCGTACGTAGCGATATCTAACCATGCTAACGTTGCCGCGTACACTACTTTTTGCGAGTGCGGTTCGGATATGTACTTTTCATGCGCGAGCGGCGCGCGGGGGAGGAAGCAGAAGAAGGGCCGTATGGTGTCACACTAGTATTATATGCGGACGGGGGACGCTCCGACAAACTGAGAATGGGACGAGCAAGAACAGAAGAGCGGGTGTGAATGGGAATGGGAAGCGGCTATATTACGGGTGGAGAAGGATGGTAGTAGTTGAGAGGAGGGGGTGGAGAGAACGCGAGAACGGGAAACGGGACGGGCTCGACCGGGATATGTGAGCGTCGAGCAGTGCAAGAGCAGAGGACGGGAACCAGGCATGCGCGGACGAGTCACAGAGAAACAGAGAGAGGGACAGAATGGAAACTATCGATTATACAGTGGAGGAGACCGACGGAAAACACGGAGTAGGGACATCATCATCGAGCACGGAACCGGTGAACGGGGAATGGAGGCATGGGGGATGCGAAGGGAGGGAAAGGGAGGGGAAGGGGCGAGATGTGTATTATATACACCGCTGACGCGTGGTGCTGTGTCTGTACTTTTTGCGTGCGTGCGCCGCGCGGGCGCCGGGATGCAGAGATGCAGGGCGGGGCGAGGCGGGCGGGATCGTGCAAGGAGTCGACGGACGTGAGAGCGGTTGATGTCTAGGGTAACCGGGGGCAGGTGCGAGAAATCCAACGGGAACCGGGAACACGAGCGACACAGACGGAACCGAGAGAGCGATGGCGACTATTGCTGCATGCTCATCGCGGCGTAGCCCTGACTCGAGTAGTGACTCTGCTGTTGCGGGGCCGCCTGCGCCTGCTGCTGAGTCTGCGCTTGCGCGTACTGCTGGGCTTGCGGCACCGTCGCCTGCTGCTGCTGCGCGGCATACTGCTGACTCGGCTGGTACGCGTACGCCGGCGGGTTCAGGCTCGCGCTCTGGTAGCTCGGCGGCTGCGCGAACGCCTGCTGCTGCTGCTGTTGCTGGGCGAAGGACCCCTGGCTCGACGGCGTGGTGGGCGTGCGCGGCACCGCCTGCGAGGGCGTCGCCGGCTGCGAGGGCGTCGCGTGCCGCGAGTGGCTCTTGTTGTGCTGCAGACACTCGTGCTGCCCGCTCGCGAGCAGCGCGAGGCCGATCGCGCCGTGGTCGCCCGAGTGCTGGTAGTGGTACCCTATGTGTCGCACATCATCAGTACAAACCATTCTCACAAAATGTCGGGGCAAGGGCGCATATACTCACGGAGGCCGTTCATGTTCTTGTACCGCCGCTGGCAGTCGCCGACGCCGCACGCATACGGCCGCAGCCGGCGCTCCGCCTCCTTCTCGACCTCGCGCAGCTCCGCGTCGCTAAGCGTGACCTCCGCCTCGTTCGCGGCGGCGCCGTTCTCGCCGGCGCGCGCGGCCTTCTCGCTGCGCTTGCTCGCGAGCAGCTCCTGGAGGTGCTCGAGGTCCTTCGGCGGCGCGAAGTTGCACGAGCCGTGCGTCATGTGGTACTTGAGCCCGTTCGCCTGCTTGTAGCTCTTGTTGCAGTTCGGCTTCGGGCAGCGGAACGGCTTGGAGAGGAGCAGGGAGGACGCGGGGCGCGAGAGCGTCGTCGACGCGCGTGGCGTCGAGGGGCTGGGAGGGTTCGAGCCGGATGCGGCGCTCGAAGACGACGCCGTGGAGGATGAGGCCTGGGCGTTCTGCGAGCCCGAGGGGGCGACGTTGCGGTACGTCGTGGCGTGGCCGGGGGTGGGCGATGCGACACGGGAGGACGCAGGGGTGCTGTCAGGGGTGTTCCCTGCACTGTTCGAGAGCAGCAGCGCGGTGGGCGCACATGCCGCCTGGCTGCCGTTCATCGGACCAAGGGACATGTTCGCCATCTGGTTCTGCTGCTGCTGCATGAACATCGAGTTCGCGCCGCCGTTGAGCGCGTTGGTCCCAGGGAGGAGACTCGAGTAGTCGGCGTAGCCCGCATATGCGTTGAAGGCGTCCTCAGCACGCGCACCAGAGCCGGAGCCGGACCCGTTCACGCTCGAGCGGAAGCCACCCATATGGTGTGCGCGAGACGGCATGACGGTCGTCGTGTCGAACGCGGAGATGGGTGATGCCGGTTGACTCGCATGAGCGAGGGCGGGGGAGGGGAGTGCAGAATGAGAGTATGAGGGATAGGAGTTGAGGGGAGTGGACACGGGCGTATCCGGGGGCGAGGGCGCGCCAGAGGAAGGGGCACTGGCGTTCTGGTCGACGTCGAGCTCCATATCATCGGGATCAAAGCCCTGGTATGATATTGACGGCTGCTGGGTTCCCGATTGCTGGTTGGGCTGGACGCCGTTCGCATCAGGGAAATACGCCACAGCAGGCTGCGCGGTCGACTGGGGGTGCGCGGAGTTGCCGTTCGCTTGCGCGATGGCCTGGTGGGGGGCGTAGGGGTCGAGGACGACGACATGGCACTCCTCGAAGTGGTCGACGAGTGCGTGCAGGTCGTTCAGGTTCAGACCGCAGCACGTGTAGTCTCGCGCCTGAGGCCACATCGCGTCAGGAACGGGATCGGAAGGAGGGGGAGGATATACACGCACAAGCTCGTCCTGCCGGTCAAACACGTGGAGGGCGTTGACGATGGAGCCCCTGTCGCTCTCAATGGACGAAGACATCTTGCCAAACTTGAAGTCGTTCGGGCTGGGGTAAATGAGTAAGCATACATGCAGTCGCAGAGGGCGGTAGGAGGGATAGGTCGTGGCGCTTAGTAAACAGGCTTTGCGACCTTTCCCCCTTACACAAACGCACACAAGGAGGTGACACTCACTCTAATGGCCCAAGGAGCTGCCCAGGAGACATGCCGGGGTAGAAACGGCTGCCATACGACCCCCCTCGGAAGGAAAAGGGCGAACCAATGAGGTGCCTGGTGTACGAGGACGGGTTGAAGGAGCCGTTCGCGCCGGTGAAGGAGCCGGAGCCCATGTTGTAGTCCTGCTGCTCAGCAGACTGGAAGGAGATCGGCTGCGCAGTGGCCATTGCGGGTGGGAAGCTCGACGGAGTGGTTGAAGTTGGCGTCGTGGTGGTGGAGGCGGAGTCGTGCGTACGAGTGATGATCGGTCGTTAAGCGCAGGTCTATAGCAAGGCACGGGGGACGTCTAGGGGGACTCGCGGGGGTGCGGGAGTCTTTAAGGAGTGCGTGCGCGGTGCGCAGGAGGGGCGGATGGGCGAGGAGGTGCGGACGGAAACGGCGGAGGAGGAGGAGGGGATGGGATTGGGATTTCAGATCCGCGCTGGGCCCGCATCCATAATATACGCTCCAGCGGCCGGTCCCACCTCCGGCGACCCCTCCCAAATCGGGATCTCCCATCACACCACCCTCCCTCGCCCCAAACACGGCCAAACACGGCCCCCAGACTCCGCCCCAGCCGAGCCGGCTCCTTGACCCTCCCGGCGCCTCCCCCGCCGCTCGGCCGTGCCCCCCCTCCGAGGCACGCCCTGCACCGTGCGCCCGCCCCGCTCGCCCTCGCGCTGCGCTCACTCAGCAGCGCGCCGCCGCGGGCGGTGCTCCCTCGCGGGCTCTCGAACGTACTTTGTCCCGCAGCCGGCAGATTCGTCCGCACCCCGCCACCACCGGCCGACGTGTACATGCTCTTCCCACCGCCAGATGCGCATGCACGCACGCAGTACGTACACTTGCACCTACGCATGCGGGCCGCGGCCTGCGCACGCATCGCACCTTTGACTTTGAGGCGGTGGGCTGCCCGCACCCGGATACCTACGCTCCTTGTTCTTCGTCGGCGGCGAGAATAGCTCAGTGTCTAGCCCCCGCCCTCGTCCAGCGTATTGCAGACAGCCGTCCTGAGCCACACGGGCTCGCGAGCCTCGGCCCCCGCCCCCGTTCGCGCGCGTACGGCCTCCATCCACCATTGCTCGCCCACGTCCGCGCACACCGCCATGAAACGCCTACCTGACAAGCCAAGGCGGCCTGCGCCCCCTCGCCTTCAGCCAATCGCCTGCGCGCGGCTGCGCGGAGCAGAGGGGCGCCTGCTTCCGCTGCGGGCGCGACGCCCGCCGCGGGTGCGCACCAGCTGCGTCGACGTCGAACTCACACAGCCGCGCGCCCCGCGCGGATCGAGCCCTCCCCCTTCCTTCCGGCTTCCCCAAGGACGTTCCCGTGTGCGCTCGCGCCTGCCGACGCGCGCGCCTCCCTGCTGTCTGTGGTGCGGTCGGTAGCGGTGCGTGACCGCGTGGGCGGGCCCTGGCGACATGCTACGTGCTACGTAGGTTCGACTTCTCGGACTCTGACGACGGCGGACGTCCCTGGTGGTACGGCGGTTGCCAGTACGGTGCACATTGTACATACGCGCGCGCCCCTCGCTAAGCGCACCGTGGCCGTCTAGCGCGGATGCTCATCGATCGACCCGCGATGCCTCGTACGCGTCGACCTGTGACCGTCGCAGCCAGATCGACAGTACCGTACTTGTCCTTGGCCCGCCCCCGCTGCGGGAGGCCTATCTTGGGTGCATGTGCACGCTGCACGCGCCGCCGGCGAGTAGCCCCGTGGGCAGTCTCATGAGTTGCCTGCGTTACCACGCCCCCCGCGTCGTGATCAGCGTGCGCCCCACCGTCTCAGAGGTCGAGCCTCGCGGGCACACGGGACGCGGGGCGGGGGCGCTGAGTCGGATGTGCGGGCCTGCCTCCGAGTTGTGAATCTGTTGTTGTGTTCCGTGGTCGGGTTCGGGGCTTCGACCAGCCACGGCGGATGGCATGCTCTAACCACTCGCCGCGCGGGGGCTGTTGCGGCAGCGTGGGCTGTCCATGATCAACGTCAACGCGCGGGTGGGCTTGGGAGGCTTGCGCTGAGAGGCGCGCGGTGGGACGTTGACAGACAGACGGAGCTACGAGCGGGCTTGAGAGCGACTTGGACGGGATCTGCGACGTCGACGCTGTGCACCATACTGCATACCGCGGGTGCGGTGATCAACAAGTGCTCGAGTCCGACGTCGGGAACGTATGAAGGGCAGACGTCCTCGTACCTCAATAGCGTGGATTTAGTTGCCGGACGGTGGGTCGGTCGAGGTCCAGTCAAGCTCAAACGGACGTGCGCGACTTGCATCTGACAACTCCTCCCGCGACAGATATCCAGCCTGAGGGCCTGTACGACGCTCCGCACCCGAGAGTCCGAACGTTTCGGCGCCGTTTGGTGAGGTGCGCATGCATGCACATCCGCATTCAAAAGCAACGCATACATCCACCTGACATCCACAGTCCCTCCTGCACCAGACAAAGTATAACCAAGCCGGAAGCATCCTTGACTTCTCGCGGTATGTCCCACCCCCGGCTATCCACGACAAAGCACGAATCGAAGCACTGGCGTCCGCGTCGGGCGTGCGAGCCTGTTCTATCCCTGTCCAGCAGCGAGCCTATACAGGTCCCGAACAAGCAGCACGCCCGCGCTGGAGGGTTCGAATCGCAGGATCGGGCACGCCGGATTAAGACTGCTACACACGGATACCGCCACATTTCCCCGGTGCCTCGCGGGGCATGGTGCGTCTCGTACGATTCCTTCGAAGGCGTCGACCTGGCCGCGGCGGTCGATGGTCGACTGCTTCTGCGAGGGGTTCGCCTGGGCCTGCGAGACGCATATATCCGTGTTCGCGGGAGAGTTCTGCAAAGGAGGAAACATAGGTATGGCGCGCGAAGTCGAAGTTCGTCATGAATTTAATCACAGTTAGGCTTTGCGTCTCACCTCGCCTGGACTCTTCAGATCGGTTCAGAGCAGTACTTACTTCCCCGAAGTATTTGGAGCGTACCTCCAGGCCCCGGCTCCCCTCGGAAGATGAGCCACTTCGCGCTTCGCGCTACGGGTCCCCGTCTTCGTGCGCATCCTCCGTGCGCCGTACGCCTCGACGCGCCGCCAACTCGACCATCAGAGCGCGGACACTGAGCGGCCGCCGCGTACCCATCCCAGTATTCTTGCAACCCAGCGCAGCACCTGAGCTTCTCCTTTGAGCCGCGCTCCTTTGTCCTCCGTCGGTGCGTGCGACTCCCCCTTGCTCTGCTTCTCTTCTGGTCTGCGACGCTGCCGTAACGTCTCGATTCGTCTCGAGGATAGGGAAGAGAGGCAAATCTGGGGGAGGCGATTGAGGACGCCGAGGACTGAAGGAGGACCCTGCGTATTGCGTACAAGCGGGCCCGCCGTCCTTGGCACCCAATCGACAGCGGGGACAAGGATTCCAGGAGGACGGGGTCCGCGTGCTTCCATGTATTGGCGACGCGACTCGCGTGCGGGTGCAGACACGGGCCCTGCACAGGTGAGGTCACCACCACTACCACCACCCACCACCGACACCCAGCGCTCCTCGGACGCCCGCGCCCACTCCCGCAACCACTGCTAGCACGCCATCCTGCGCACCGCACAACGCGGCGCGAGGCCCCGGAGCGCACACAATTTGAGTGTCCATCCGACGTCGTCCACAACGCCGCCCGACTGCGACTGCGACTGCGCCTTCGACGCGCGAGTGGGCCCTGTCACGCGTCGCCTTGCCACCCCCGCTGCAACGCAGAAGCTTAACTCTGTCTCAGTCTCCCAGCGTCAGACGCGTCGCCCGCGGGAGGCACATCGCGAGCCCGCCCGGAGGGGGTAGAGGAGGCTTTAGGGCGGCGGCCGCGTGCGCATCGAGCCGCGCCATTCCCGCATCCCGCCCACTTGCGCTCCCACGACGTCAGCTGAGGCGGCGCGGATGGGAGGGCAGGTAGCAGGCCGAAGCTCGTCTCCGACGATGGCGCTGCCTGCCGGCTGGGGCTCGCTCGCATGCTGCTTGATGCTGGGAGGAGGCGCGCCTCCGAGGTGGGCGCAGCCGGCTGCCGAGGACCGAGGGCCGACGTCTTGGAGGTAATGCGGGCGACTTTGCATTGTTCAGGGCCGTATGCATGTCGTGCGCAAGTTCCTGTACGCTGTACTGCCCTACCCTGTGTGAGTCCGAATGAGCAACTTGGACGTCGCTTCCGAAGTTTGAAACGATTGCTCAACTCACCTTTCCCAAGCGTACGCGTCCTCGACGCGGCCGCGTGACCTGCGTCAGCACGTCGCCCTCCGCGTACAGCACAGCTCGCGCGCATCATCCAGCGTTTTCTACGCCAGGTCGCGCACTCATAGCTGCCAAACGCAGCTAGCGTCAGAGGCTCGCCGCACATTCACGAACATCACCGACGGGCGCCACACCTCCACCTCGCAAACCACATCGTACCCAGCCGTCGCGCGCCCCCTCGCGCTCCCGACCGACCGACCCGATCGAGGGGCGCGGGACGCAGATCCGATCTGAAGGAGACGGCTGAGGCCGGGAGATCCTGCAGGCGGCTTAGTCAGTGATCTGGGTGATCGATACCACAGCGCGGGTGAGGGCGGCCTGTTTCTGGAAATGCGGACGATGCGCCCGCGTGCTGGGCTTAATCGGGCGACGGGCGTCTGGACAGGCGGTCAACTCAGTCGTCGACGCCAGGCTCCTCGGAGCGGGAGGACTGCCACGACTCTCCTTCGACGTCGATGCGAGGTACTCGGACATGTTGCGTGGAAGCTTGAGCACATGGAGTCTCGTGTGCGCTTGCTACCGCGCTCGACTGTATACCGCTTTGCTTGTCCTGCAGGAGCCTTGCTGGAGGCGGAATCGCCCGACGTGGCCCGAACGCTAACCTGACACCGAAGCCTGTCCTCGCCGTACACACGCGCGTGCTCGCGCTCATGTCACGTACGGCGAAGCCCAAGCTGCGCGACGAGCAGGTACGGGTCATTCTGTGTCATTGCCGGCCGGAACGCTGACCTACGTAGCAGCGAGGGCAGGGCGGTGCTGCTGACCTGCGAACGCACCCGCCGCGCTACTCATCGGGAGCCGCGTCTCGCAGGCTCCCGGCGGGATGTGCCTGCGTCTCTTGAGTCAGGCATGGACTTTGGCCTGGATTCGAACTTCGAGCGTCGGCGCGGGCCGTGGAAGACGCTGCGCCGTTCGAGGATCGCGCGCGCCCGGCTTCTTACCCAACTGCCCTCGACACGCGCTGCGGCTCCGCTCGTCCCGGCTTCCATCGCGCACGCCAGCCTCGGATGCCGTACGAACCTGGCGCCTCGGGTGTGTAAGTGCGTCCCATTGCTTACTGTGCGCATTGCTTCGCGTCGCGCCCGCCAGGCCGACGTCATGTCGGCGGAGCCACCGGGCGGTCGCGCTCGGGTACCTAGCTTGGCGTAGCAGCGTCCACGCGCTGTGCAGGTCGCCTTGTACTCTCTGACAGAACGCTACAGTACAGGTGGCAAGTTCCGCTCGGGCTCAGGATCTCGGCGTGCTTCTCGTGCTGTTCGCACACTTCCAAGGACTGTCAATCGCCTCGAGTGCGAGCCACGATTCGCCCGGGGGCGGTCCTGCACGAAGCTTCGCAGCCGGCTGTAACGGCACTCGGCTTCTTCAGTAGCCGCGCCGGACGCCCATTTCTGGGCTGCGACTTGCAAGTCCCGCCGGCTCCGGTGCACAAACGCCACGAAGATCCTCGGCCGCGCGGGTGTGCGTGTATGTATGCAGTTCGATCTACCGCACACTGCGGGCTGCGAGATGTCCCGGTCAGCGCGGGTGTAAAGCACCCTACCTATTGCAACTGAGTGCTCAGCGCAAATACTACAAGTGCGCTTACTCAGCACACCCGGACGCTTTAGCACTCCGTGACCAATCCTCCATGAAGCCTCCTTGCTTCCATAACATACTGTACTGTATTACAGCGCGATTTCAACGAACCCCGGGCAGAAGACCAACGCATCGAAGCCTA
This sequence comes from Trametes villosa, assembly GCA_002964805.2. Taxonomy (NCBI): domain Eukaryota; kingdom Fungi; phylum Basidiomycota; class Agaricomycetes; order Polyporales; family Polyporaceae; genus Trametes; species Trametes villosa. The sequence continues at coordinate 47,082 of PUDQ02000056.1, read as the reverse complement.
GCTCGCTCCGACCGGCGACAGCTACTCAGCATTCGTACTCAGCAATGCTCGTGGAAGTAGAGCGTTCGTAACTGGACGCGCGCGAGGCGCCTCGGACGGTGCGCCATGACGTCGCCTCTCCCGAATTCCGATATTGACATCGCATCCTGCAGTGCACGGGCGTGACGTCCGAGTCGGCGGTAAGCCACTCGTGGCACGCAGCCGAGCCGAACTTGCGCTAGGCGACCCTGCGCCTCCCTGCTCGCTGTCAGCGTCCGTGGCTCTTACAGGGCACCGCGCGCTTGCGCGGGAGGCGTCGAGGCGCGCAGGGACGCGGCGGCCGCTGGCTGTGCAGCGCGTTGTACGATCGCGGATGCTTTCGTCGTTCGCTCCGGCGGGGGTAGCGTGCAAGTGCAACTCGTCTTCGTCAGCATTTCATTGTCGAACTTGCACGTTACCGAGGCTGCTGGATGAGTGGTGCTGGTGAGCTCGGGGCTCGGTTTGTGCTGATATGCTGTATGCTGTAGATTTTTTCGGTGCTCGGTCTACCGTGTTTGGAGCTCGCCCGAAGGTACGCGCGTCCCAGCTCCCCAGCACCGAGTCGGTCGTCCATATGCTGACTATTCCATGTGCTGTAGGAACTCGAACGGATCCACAACAGCATGTCGGAGCTTGGTGGGAGGCAGGCTGTCCCAACCTCCGGACTCGGAGGACGTCGCCCGCGCACCAGGCTCCGTCGGAAGATCTTGCCCGCGCGCACCCCCTCTCCGGCGTGACCTGACTCGCCAAACCCCGAACTCTCTCCCAATCCCGCTCCTTGCGCACGGCCTGAAAGCGGGCAGAAGGCCCGGGGCGGGTGGCTAAACCCGCTGCCGTATGCTGCGCCCGCCACGAAGCTCGAAGCACGGACGATCGTGATTGTGCAGTTTGCGCGAACGCTCGGGCCCCTGGGCACCGTTTCATGCTCTCGTGCATAGGTGCATGGTACGGTACCGGTGAGTACTTGCTTTTCGCGGATATGTTCCCAGCCGTCTTGAGTTCCATTCCTAGTCTGCACTACCCCAGACTCGGACGAGCACCACGTCCATGCGCAGCCTGAAGATCTCTCCCGCGTACCCCACACCTCCTACCCCATCCAGTACCGCGCGCCCCTGCACCCCTGCACCCCGACCCGGAGGTATGCGACCCGGAAGTGCAAGGGGCGCGTCGGCGTGCGTGAGTGTAATCTCTGTGGTGCACGGGTGTGTGCTTCCGTCGTCGCTTGACAGATGCGCCCCTCCGTGGCTGATGGTCGGGCGAAGCGTGCGTGGGCGAGGGTTTATCCCATCGTCTGGTGCGTTTCATGTCCACCTTCTGCTCGTTCTCAGGACGTTCTGTCAGTGTATGCTGCATGATGGGGCCCTTGGTCCTTCCTAATACCATGGGCTCGGCGCCGACGAACTGGAGCTGGACGACGCTTCCCCACGGCGGCTTGCAGCGTGCTCGGGCGGACGTTCAGCCAGCCGCCTCAGCCTCCGCGTCCGCCTCCCTCTCCGTGCTGCGGTGACAGATTAGCCTCCGATCCCCCAGGTTTCTCCGACTCAGGCTTGCAGGGGTGCATTCAGGGCCGCCGACTGAATCACCTCAGGCTTGGGCTGACGCGGCCCTTCCGGTGCTGCGAATTTTGAGGCCGGCGCGACGCGACGCGAGCAAGCTTGACTCGAGTTGAGGACGCGTCAGCCTGGGGCTGTGCTGTTTGCCAAGTTCCGCGGCCGGGTGCGGAGGCTCGCGTTCATCTCGGGCAGCCACACTGTACGCGAACCCGTCCCAGCTCGGAGAACTCGGGTGCTGCGATTCTTGGGGTACCCCTCGGACGGCTAGGAGGCCGACTCGGAGGTGGAGCACAGTCCGTAGGTTGTAACCCCTTCAGTACGCGACGGAGCAAGGCGCAGCTGCGCACTCCGAACATGAATGACACGTACGCCCACAGTATGCATACGTGGCTAATCCGCCCATACAGTTCTTGCCTCGTGTTGAATTCGACAGTTCTCGAGCTCGCGGACATTTGCAGGCGCCGAGCGGGCCTGTGCGATTAGGCGCCCATGTACTAAGTAAGTACTACGACTGGGAGGTGAATATAGCACTCCGGCAGGGGTTGTGAGTTGCTTCTGAACAGCTGACTCGCGGAGCTTACCTCTATCACTTTTGGGTGTTCGATAATAATAGTTGGAGGATAATTGGGATTGCAGATCCTTTAGGTTCTAGCAAATCTCCTGCACCGCTTCGCCTCCGCAGCCTCCTCCCTGCTTCCACGACTCCCGAAACCAATATGTGCGCAGCGTTGGCGGCCAATCGCTATACACAACTCCCTGGAGAGCACACGCACGCTGCTCAAATCCCACAATGCCCACGGCATCCCGACGCACTGAATTGCGCCCCCCGAGCCGCTTTCGTCATACCAGCCTCGCGGCATGCCCTTCTCGCACTTCGGACATCTGCGTCCCAGCTGTGGGCGCTCCGTTGCGCCTACCGTCCGAAGCGACGTTCGAACGTCGACCCCCGGCCCCTATCCTTGACCCGGCGTATGTTGTTCCCATTCGAGGATGCGCTCCGCCGTTCCGAGCCCGCCATCCGTCATATGCGCCGCGGACTCAATCTCCCTTAGCCCGCGGCGCTTATTGAACGCGTCTCCTCCGATTGCCAAATCGTGCCCGCCTCCCGACTGCCGAGGGGAGCACGCGCAGGTGGCTGACATATGTGGGAGCGCGTCGGGGCGTGGGCTTCGTCGGAAGCGCGGCGGAAAGATGAGACGCGGGGCGGTATTGGAATTTGGGCCATGGTACCGAGGCGGGGTGGGGGCTGGCGGGGAGGATGACTGGCGGGGGCCTGCACAACTCAGCTGTGCGTGGATGACGGTACTGACTACGGTCTACTGCGGTACTGTGAGGATGACACGGGGAGCTAGTGTTACTCAGATATTGGTTTGGATCATGGGTCTCGGATGAGGTGAGCGGGTACCGGGTTGAGCCAAGCGTTTCGCTGACTGCTGCCCTCATTCCCGTTCTCAGAGCATTGACAGTCATTCGAGCGGGTCTGCTCGAGGAGGGTATATCCAAGAACATACGAAGCAGCAGCTGCGCCCGCCACGGCGTATACCTTGAGGCTGGCCGACGGAAGTCTCGTATGCACGCAGCCGATCGCGTTTGGTAGCGTCCCCATCTGCTCCCGTCCAATCAGCATCTCCTCCCCGTCAGCCTCTCACCCGCACGACCAATAGGATCATCCGCGTTAGCCCATCCGCCCGCCCCCTCGTTGGCTGTCCACAGTCCAGTGGCCAGCGTCCGCCGCAGCCTCTCGCCCTCCGCCCCGCCGCCGCCCTCCTCCCCCCATCCTGTATCCAATCAGGACACGCCGATCTCGCAACGGCGGGCCCTCGCAGGCTCGACCGATCCCCCGCCCGCCCGCCACGACGAGATCCCCCCGCAGCGCGGACGCCCCCTGCCCAACCTAATCGGCGGGCCTGCCTGTGATTTCGTGGGCGATCGGACGAACTGGGTTAGCGTCCCAGCCTGCCAGGCCCCGCCCGCCGCGTCGGGCGGGGCTAGCGCTGCCGCCGGCCCAGGACTGGTGGCCACTGGCGGCCCTGCACGGTGTACCTGCCCGCCGCCTTGCGGGGTGCCTGCACGCCCACGCGATCTGCGAACCTGGTGCGAACCATGCGGGGTTTCTACTCTCGACAGATGTGTTCATCGCAGCCCGCCAGAGCGTCCCCGAAGCGCTGAACGAGAAGTCGTACGAGGGAAACGATCTCCGAGGGCGGTCTGCACAGAATTCCAGAGGGTGGGGTGAACGGATCTGCCTGAAGGATGGGGCTGGGGCTGCTGCAAAGCTGTGCTGCCTCGGTCCCGCAGTGGTGCACCGACGATCCGGATCGGCGTGGCAGGAGCCGCATGCGGCGACGCCCCGCCTCCTCTGGTGCCCATCGCGACTCTCGGGCGCCGCGCTCTGGCCTGCGCACTGCGCCCGCCGCGAGAGGAATGGAGGAGGCGGCCTTGACATAGGGTGTTAAGACAGGCGGTTGTATGCGTCGTCAGACCGTTAATTGCCAGGACCCAGTACCGCTGGCCTGGACCATTTGACTGTTCGCCCTGCGAGCGCACGAGCGCGGCCAGGGGTGATGTGTGCTGTGAGTCTGATTCAATTGACGCAGGCACGTAGTCCGCGGATCCCCAGACATAGCGCACAGGGCATGCGCTCATCAGACCACTTTACGACAGTGCCGTACCGCGAAGCGAGTCGTCCATATGCTCGCGGTGAAGCGTATTCTTGGACCTTTTAGCGTCGTGTTTCATGGCGAGGGGTGCATGTGGGGGCAGCTGTCCTAGAGTGAATCTGAATTGTCTGCAAGTAAGCGCGATCGTGCCCTGTCCCTCGAGGCAGCCGTGGCGGCGGACAGCTCTCGACCACTGCCAGGAGCGATGATGATGGTGTTGACGTCGTCGGTGACCGGGACCATCCGGGCAATAGGAGGCTCGCTCCCGCGCCGCGGTAGGGCGGCTGTCGGTAGCACTTCATTTCGTCACATCCGCGTCTGCGCTGTCTTGAGACTGTGGCTGGGGCAAGCCGGAGGCGGGAAGGCGGGGCTTGGAGACGATCAGCGTATGTCTCGTCAGAGCAGCTGGAATTACCACACTAGGTTTACCCACTGGAAGAAGGCGGGCTTACGATTATTGGCTTGAGCACTATGTCCATCAATAGGGTCCGGAATCCTCGTTCGAGAGTGGCCGTACAATCTTCGTGCGGCGTTGAGGGAGCTCCGTTGGGATCCTGGATTTGAGCTCGAAATACCGAGTCGCGCGTCATGTGGCAACTATAGTCTGCCACCTGGCTGACCTGGTCAAGTGAACCTGCTGTCGATCGACGTCGACGTCAGCCCCGTACCGGCGAACGCACGAACCAGCCAGTGAACGCACACGAACCTTCTGCTACGATCGCCATCGGAAGACATCGCCACCTCCGCCGGGACGTCGACGCGAGAAGCGTGTTCGATCGTCCGGCGTGGCCGAGCACTGTCAGTGGCTGACCCGACGTGCACCAGCCTAGTGGCACGCGTAGGGTACCGTCAGCCTCCTATATGTCTACGACGTTAGCGGTGTTGACGTCGTCCATGCATTGGGGCGTCCAGAAGGTGCTCGACAAGATGCAAGCTTGTGCACCATGGTGATAGGCTGTTCAGCGACGTCAGACAAGGAGCCCTGCGTAACGTCCCGCTCGCGTGGAGAGGAGGATCGCTGGTGAGCGAACAGGCCGACGCTCGCACACCCTAAAGTATCAGCTGGGCTCTTCGCACTGATAACGACGTCGTTGGTAGGGGCAGGTATTCTTGGATTCCAGGAGTATCAGCACACTAGCGTTCCAGCGCGAATTCAGCAATTGGCCGAGCAAGGGAACGCTCCACGACGCTGTGGGGAAGATGTTCTGCGCCGCCGGCTCCAGGGAGCTGTCGATCGTTGGACGGACTCGCGGGGTGCTCCTGCTGTATCGGGTGGGGTGATGGCTAGAGGTATCGTCAACCCCAGGAGTCGTCAGCGCGTCAGCCTCAGGTGGCAGGAGGTGGCGAACCAAGCTCCAGATATCGCTGCCGCCGGGCCGACTCTCGGATAGCCTCCTGGGCAGCATGGTGGGCCAACGAGTCAGCCGTTCGACAGTCTGGTTATGCACTAATTTCTGTAGTCAGCAAGGGCACTATAAACAAGGTAACCGCATAGAGGAGCGTGCTAACATTTTGAAGGTTGTACGTTGATGGCAGCGACATACCTTCGAACACGGACAGCAACCTCGCCTCAAGATTGAGGTACACATCGCGCGAGGGAATGGAAGACGTCTTGGAAACGGACGGTGCCACCGACACATAACCGGGATCCTGACGGTAACCCACTGACTTCCCAGCCGCCGCAACACGTCCAACCCAGGCCCTATGAACACTGCATTTTGAGTAACTACCAGACGTGGACGACGACTCGCCTGATAAGAGCATCTTAGACGCACCATGATCGACAGGAGTATATGCACCGTGGACGTGGATCTAGCTTGGAGATTCTGGTGAGATAGCCTCGCATTAGACGTACCTACGATCCACCGCCGGCACCACGCATCCGTCACCGCTCCTTGGAGTGCAAGGATGCGCAGCGGCGACGTCACCCGTTGATCGTTTGGCGTTGGCGACGTTGGCGACGTAAGGTGGATTGAGGAGGTGTCGAAGTCTTGAGTCTATAGCGTTGCAGGCCATAGCTTAAACAGGGATATGGCGAGCACTGGCACGATTTTAGGAGCGTCGTTGGCTTTTTGGTGACGTGTCAGCCGCTAGTTCGTCAGCCACGCATGCTATTTGCTTCCTAGCGCGAACGTGTCGCGCTTCTGAGCCATACTCTGGTACAGCTCTAGCATAGCATAAACGAGGGGATACAAGTACACACGATACTGATACACCTGCTATAGAACCAACCGTCAGGGCAGATCTACGCGCTGTAGAGTGACCACATCGACTCACAGTCCTGCACACAAAACAATGTCACAAACAAAAGCGGGAGGCTGCGCCTCTACAGGCTCGAACGCTGTTTACCGGTTGAACAGACGCTTTCCCCGCAGAGGCCGCGCGGCGCCCACGCGCCCGGTCTCGTTCTGGTACGTGCGGTACGCCTCGCGGAGGTGGTCAGGACTGAGCGGACCAGTTTCCTGGCGACGCTCCTGGACATCTCGAGCTGCGAAGGATTACGGCGTATCAGCGTGCCATTGCGGGGAGGTAGAGTGTCTGGCAGAGAGGATGAAGACGGGACGCACCTTTCTCGACCATCTCGCCCACGAAGACCTTTGCGAAACCTGCGATTATTTGCGCGACAGGCAGGGAGACTTGGTTGCCAGTAGTCTGCTGGATGACCTTGACGCGCAGAGAACCCCGTTAGCCGCGATTGCTACGTCAAGACCAAAGAGGAATACTCACCTTGCGAACGGCTTGCTTCGACAGAGCGTACCGGCGGTAGGCTTCAAACCGGTCATACTGTGCCGGGCTCAGGTTGTCCATGAGCACCCTGTAAATCAGACACGACTTGTTAGGGCAAATTTCGCGTTATGTATAGCCAACGCACTTGAGATTGTCCTTGGACTGGCTCTGCCATGAGAGCTGCGCCGAGTAATCGTCGTCCGCCATCGCCGGCAGCAGCTCATCCTCCCCATTATCGTCCTCCTCACCACCCGGAGCACCCGGCGCCGCAGCCGCCGCCGTCGACGCACCAGGCGTCCCAGGGTCTCCTCCAGGCGCAAGGGTGCCCGCGGCCGCCTGCGCACCCGGCAGACTCAATCCATCCGCCAAGCTCGCAGACGCGTCGTGCGTAGAAGCCGTTGGGGAATTCACCGCGCTCGACGAGCTCGCCCCAGCGGCAGACTGCGAGGCGTTGGGCCCGGGTTGCGAGTCGGCCCATTGCAGGGTGGGTGGCTGCGAGTTCGAGGGCGTGCGCGGGGTGTCGGCGTTGGCATTGGCGTTGGCGTTCTTGGGCTTGCGGCCGCGTTTTGCGCCGGTCCCGCGCGTGCCTGAGGCTCCGCCGCGGGAGGCGGGTGTGGGCGTGGATGGGATGAAGGAGCGTTCGGGGACGGGGTAAGTGGCGAATGGGGAAGACATCGTTGGCGTCGGTGCAACACCCAGGTTTCTTGTCGTGTGTTGCTTGTTTACAAACCAGCAGGGCGATTCTCAGTACAGTGTACGACGCACAAGAGAATAAAGATCTCTCAGATGGAGATTGACCAAGAAAGCACTGTTGTGCGTGGTGGTGGTGGCTGAGGAACAGACAGCCGCGCGTGCCAAGCGCTCGCGCACGACGCTGGAACCTCGCTGGAACCTTTCTTGGGCCCGTACTACTACTTTTGTGTGTGCTCTCTCCGAAGCTCTCAACAGCGCATACAGCGACCCCGACAACGACGAGCCACTTGAAGACATCAAACGACACACTCGGTAGCATGGCGCGCAGCCAATACTCCCCCTCTCCTTCCCCGAGTCTACCGTCCTCCCCCGGCGCCGTCTCAGACTCCTCTAGCGATGACGACTATGGCATGTACCCCGACGCTGCAGAGTACGGCGCATCCGCATCGAGGCCGGGGTCTCCGGTGACGGCGGAGGTCTCGATGATCGGCGAGGACCAGCAGGCGGACACCATGACATGCCAGTGGGAGGACTGCGGGAAGGTGTTCAATCATCTCCCCACTCTCATCGACCACATACACAACGGTACGTACATATTAATCGCACAGGTGGCATTGTGAAGCTTATGGAGATGCTGCGTAGACCATATTGGCGTGCACAAGTCCAACTACACTTGCGAGTGGGCAGGATGCGTGCGGCGTGGAATTGCCCAGACGTCGCGGTTCGCGCTCATATCCCATATCCGCTCGCATACTGGAGAGAAGCCGTTTACATGTCCCCGACCAGGTGAGCCTCCCCATAACCAACGACGTTCATATACTCTTCTATCGTCTCCTGCCGAGTGTCGCATCATGAGCGCGTATTGTGCGCTAGAATGCGCGCGGGGAATAACAGTGAAGGCGCGTGTCTCGCCATTGCAAGCAGCGCAAACCAGTCGCGCCGTGTCTGTGCTGCTGACGAACGGCGCGATTTGCTCGCGATAACACTGTCGTCGCGTCCAAAATCTGTGTTTCGGGGGCTTACTTGAGTGACGACCAAAACAGTGAGAGTGACTCCCACTTGAGACAAGCGACACCCACTCAGAACAATGCTACCGGCCAGCTCCGAGCGCCACTGGGCCTTTGGCCACCCAGCTGACATCCTACATACGTACCACGCACGCTAGTGTATGCGTCTCCTGCGGAGATCAGCTCGAGTAGAGCTCTGTTGTGCTAGTCGCCGTGGTTGGCCTATGGCAAGCTCATGATCATCCGCAGATTGGCTGGAAGAGCTCGCCGACCGGGCTAACCACACACTCCGGCAGCCACTGTGCCGCCTGAGTGTGTGGCTGCTACGAGTCAGAAGCGACAGTGACCGGAATACCGCGACAGCGGCTCGCACGGTTGAATGTAACCGTTAACGCGCAGATTGGCAGCGCCGTATGCAACTGTGGCCTGTATGCGCATAGCAGTGGCTCCCACTAAGACCACCTAGTCTTAGTAATAGTGGGAGTCGGAGCTTGGTCCCGAGTCCCACTCCTACAGATCTGGTATATACTTTGTCGCATCATGGGCGCGTACCGTGCGCTAGAATGTATGCGGGCAATGGTCATGAAGGTTAATGCTTCGCCATTGCGCGCAACATAAACCAATTGGCTCTGCATCGATGCTGCTTCTATATCCTAACGCGCGCGATATCCTGGCGATACCGCCGACGTCGCGTTTGAAGCCTGCATCTCGAGGGCTTACCCGCCCGTTGTAGTTTGGCTTGATTCTTCTTAGTTCTGAGTACGTGGCATGCAGTACCCGCTCTTGACGGAGCCCGGGGGTAGTGCTCAACACGTTGTAGCGTAATGGAACCCGATCATCCGAACTCGTACTGACCTATCCCGCACAGAGTGCGACAAGTCATTCACCCGCTCAGACGCGCTCGCGAAACACATGCGCATCCAGCACAACATCTCCCCACCGCTCCCCGGGCGCGGCGGGAACCGCAAGCGGAAGCGCGAGGAGCCCGAGCCCGCGCCCGCCGCGCCATCCGACTACCCCGGCTACTCCTCGTCCTTCAAGGTCGACCCGGGCGACGAGGACGACTTCCGGCTGTCGCCGATCGAGGGCGGGAGCAGCTTCGCCGCGCGGCTCCCGCCGACACCCGTGCGCCAGTTCACGCCCGAGCCGGGCACGTTCGAGTACGATCCGGAGGACGAGCTCCCGCCGCACCTGCTCCGCCAGGCGGACCCCGGGACGGGCCTGATCATGGGCCGCTCGCACACGCAGGTGCGCTATATGCTCGCGAAGGCGAAGCATAAGTGGGCGTTGCAGCAGCACGAGGCGCTCGTGGAGGAGCTCCGGGTGTTGAGGCATGAGGAGAAGTGCTGGAAGGAGCGCAAGGACGCGCTACTTGACGAGCTTCTGCGTCGACAGTTCGGGTGAGTACCACGAGGTCGCTGAAGATGATCAGGTCGCTGACATGTCGTGCAGGCCGCAAGCGGAGCAGCTGACGAACCCACTCGTCATGACCGCCCAGAACACCTATGTGCAGCGCCCTCCCGAGGGCCCACAGCCGGAGCCATACCGCTGATACCTCCCTTTTACCTCCATGTCTTTGGATCTTTCGAGCTGTGATTCTTGCTGTAACCAGTATGTACTATGTACTCTGTCCGCGCTCTCTAAATGCTAGTCGGTTGACGATCACCCCGGACCCGAGCGATAATCTCGGCAACGTATCCCAACCCGACGCGCGCGCACGTCCACTGCCATTGTGCGCCGTTTTCATCGAGCGGACAATAGCAGCATCAGCGCAAGCCCTGGCTAAACCGCGCGGGCCGCCGCTGCAGGCGCCCGCGCCATCAGGGCCACGTCCGAATCGGGACGGGCCCAAGAACGAACAAAGGAGGGCGGGTGAGCCACTCGGACGCATATAAGCGCGGCCGCGACAAGGGCGGGGCCAGGACTGTTTTCCCTCTTCCCCCCACCACCACTGTCTACTGCGCTACCCTCAGCGCAGCTGTTTGTCCGCTACTTTTCCGCTTATCTGCAGCATTATCCCTGGTCTACTGTGACTAGAGAGCACGGGATGACACAGGTGCAGCACCACTCTGACTCTCCGGCCCAAGTGGCTGGGGCGTCGCCTACTAAGAAGGGGCCTACCTCCGCCGGGAAGTCTTCAGAGCAACCGAAGGCGAGCAAGACCGTCCCACTTGGCCCGCTGGGCACTCGAGTCTTCTTCCCTCCGGACCCCAACCAACCGAATCCTACCGCGCACCTAGCGGGTATCACTAAGCCCTCGCAGGGGAAGGGCACAAGCGGTGGTCTTTCGAACTCCCCGTTCACCCGTGGGCCGGTCTTTACGCGGCCTCCTCCGCGACCGGAGCTGGAAGCGCCTGCGGCGGCGGTGCCTGCCGCTGCCCCGCAGGAGAAGGCCACTGAGGTCGAGGAGACGGTATCGTCGCCTTACGTGCGCCCCTCGCGCATGCCGCTCGGTCAACTTGATCCAGGTCAGTGTCGACTTACCTCACCGTCGCCACATGTCAGCTCACAGCCCTCTCTTATACAGTTGCGTTCGCCGCGCGCTTCGGCCCCAAGGCTGCGAAGGCCATCCTCGCCGAGGAGGACCCCGCGCAGGGCAAGGACACCTGCACGGTATACTCTTGGCCCCCTCCGGACCCGCAAGACCCGCGCTGGCTCGCGCAGATGCAGTGGGGCATCGAGGAGGACGGCCTGCTGCTGCAGAGCGAGCTCGAGCGCGTTCGCGCGCTCGTCGACAGCGCGCTCGTCGAGAGCACGCTCGCGGAGGCGGAGCTCGAGGAGGAGGAGCGCAGCTTCGCGGACCTACTCGCGGAGATCGCGTACGTCGCGGGCGGGAACTTCGTCGACTTCCTCGAGGAGGAGGCGGAGCGGATGTGGGTCCCGCTATATGAGGAGGACGAGTATGAGGATGAGTATGTCCCGGAGGAGGAGGACACGCAGGCGTTCACGCACGGATTCACGGAGGATTATACGGGTCCGCCTATTGGCTTGCGGCAGTTCGATGACAGGTGGGTCCTGCTGATTCTCTCACTATTGAATACGCTCTCATATTCGTGCCTCTGCTTCACAGTGAGATGATGGACAACACCCGTCCCTCCGACACGCTCTCGTACTTCGATCCCGACCCGCGCACCTCCCCGCTCGCGAACAGGCACGCTAAGCGTCGCGCGGACGAGCAGCTCGACAGCGCGGGTTCGCCCAAGCGGATGCGGAGCAACGCTCCCGAGCCGACCTCGGCCGCACGGTCCCTTGAATACCCTGGCTCCTCGCCTGCTCGGCGACCCAGGGCTGCCGACAATGCGGAGGATGAGGACGCCCCGTCCCGCTCCCGCTCCCAGTCGCGCTCCCCGTCTCCCTACGTCGACGGCGAAGAGGCCATGTACCAGGACGGCGAGAAGCGCTACCCCACCGACGAGGGTGCCCTCTACGACGACAGCTACTTCAACGAGGAGCGCGTCGACTCGCAGGATTCCCACCATGACCACCAGCACGGGCAGTACTACGACGACGACAACTACGCCCGCTCCGGCTCGCCCTCGGGCTCCGACGCGTCCTTCGACTCGCAGTGGTCCGACCTCGTCTCGCCCGACGCGCCCCCGCCGCGCGGCTGGCCGGACAACATGAGCCCGCGCTGGGACTGGCTCAAGGAGATGACGTGCTACGACCTGTACAAGAACCCGATCCGCTCGCCGAAGGCGCCGCCGTTCCGGCCGCTTCCGAAGTACGAGGAGGAGGCGGACGAGCTCAAGCAGGCGGACGATGACGAGGCGGGGCCCAGTGGGAGCGGGGACGAGGACACAGCGGAGAAGGAGGGCGAGAGCGCGGATGTAGATGTTCCTGCGGCTGAGGAACAGGCGGAGGAGTTGGGCGTCGACGTCACCGAGGAACGCGCCATCGAGGAGAACGAAGACGAGGAGATGGCGGAGGCCGCCGACGAGGCCGAGGTCGACCTGCTTGAGGACGATGAGGTCGACCAACTCCAGGACGACAACGACGACAACGACGACGACGCTCAGGAAGATGAGGCGGGCCCGTCGCAGCCTCTCCCCGTGACGCCGCCGCCGCGCCGCCGCCGTCGCTACGTGCAGTCCAGCGTGAAGAAGCCGACTGACCCGTTCAACCCGACGCCGCCGACGCGCGACTACCACGGGCGCAGGATCGACCGCCGTCCGCCGACGCAGGGCGGGCCACCGCCGAGCCCGTGCATCACCTAGAGCATGAAGTAGGGGATGTCAAGTGCTAGTGAAGACGGACGCCTTATTCTGAGTATCGAGAAGTGTACTGTGCCTTGTATTTGTTCGTGATGTGGTGTGTAGTGTCTGTAGTCTCTCGATGTGTCATGTATTCGGTTTCGGACGTGGAATGATATACAATTATTACAATGATACAGCTCGGAGAACGGCTAGGAGGGACTGGAAGAGGCATAGTTGCTTCAGCCCTGCGCCCTCAGACCCGCGAGGAAGAGCGCGACATGGTCTCGCACGTTGCGGGAGTCGAAGGGGATATCATACAGCCGCGCCAGTTCTCGGACCGCGTCCACTGTGTTCCCATTCCCTGTCAGCCAGTGCATCCTGCAAGCAACTCAAGAGACTTACCCGACATTTCATCCCGGAGGTCAGTGATGTTGCGAGGAAAGACAGCGTCCTGGGGGAACGGGTCCCCGTTTCGTAGCGGCAGTGGGATCCACAGCGCCGCCTTGCTGTTGAACGCGCGCAGCTCCCTGTCATTTCGTGTTAGCCCTCTGTTTCTCACCCTGGAAAGAGAGAACACGCACTCCCGCAGGGCAACTGCCGTCTGGATCTTCTGCAGCCGCAATTGTTCTTCGAGGGGGTGGACTACAGTGGCATGCTCGCGCACCCCCTCTGCGTGGGCAAACCACATCCAGTCCGCCACGGAGTCTCCAAGTCGGGCTCCTGCAGTGACCGACTCTCGTCCAACTAGGGTACGGGCGTCATCCTCGAGCTCGGAGCCGTGGGCCGACTCGGTGTGTGGGTTCTGTGTGTTGACCATGGTTATTCGTGAGCAGCGAGGTTTCGTATAGCTGTCAGATGCTGAAGGTGTTGATGACCGGGAGGTGAACAGCGCGGCCGGCTATATATATGCGCTCACCACACTTGAAGAATGCCGCTTGTGAGCCCACCGTACTCACCAGACACCCACCGTACTGGCCGCGCGTGCGCTGAGTCACCGTCTGCTGCCGCGCGTGCTGGTGCACCCAACTCGCGATGCATATTCCATCATACTACAGGTTCGCTTGCCAGTGGTTGCGAGGGCGCAGCGCTCGGCGGCTCTCTCCATCCGGATATTCCAGTGCTGCATACGCCGGCCAGACAGTGGTTCCATAGTGCATCTGACGCATCTATCTGGATAAGGGTCTCGCCCTAAGCGAATCATCCTCACTGACATCATTTCGAGAGGTACACACGTAGGGTGGCTAGTTCTGTGGCGCATAGCGGCCATAGAGGATGGAGAGCAGCGGCGTGAGCTGAAATGGACCTATGGCTTTCATCAGCCAGCGCTGGAAGTCCGACTTGTAGCAGCGCACGCACGAGCGGGTATCACGAAAGTCACGCCCTCAGACCCGCGAGGAAGAGCGCGACCTGGTCTCGCACATTCGTGTCGCTGCAGGAGTCGAAAGGAATATCGTACAATCGCGCCAGTTCTCGGACCGCGTCCACTGCGCCCCCACACCCGTCAGCCAGAGCACCTCTACTTCCTGAACGCACGCAAGGGACTTACCCGACATTTCATGCCGGAGGTCAGTGATGTTGCGAGGAAAGACAGCGCCCTGGGGGAACGGGTCCCCGTTCCGCAGCGGAAGCCGCATCCACAACGCCGCCTTGCTGTTGAACGCGCGCAGCTCCCTGTCATTTCGATGTCAGTACCAGTGTTAGCTCGGTCTCCCGCATACAACGAGCGCAAGAGCAAGGAAGACGCACCCCCGCTCAGCGACCGCAGTCTGGATCTTCTGCAACCGCAACGCCTCGTCTTCTCGGGCGTCTTCAAGCAGGCGCGCCTCAGGCGGGCGCGCCTCCGTGTCTCCCTCGACAGACACGTCCACGAGCGTGTCCACGGATCTGCTCGCTGCGACGCTCGACGTGCGCCCCCGTCCGAGCCTATGCGTGCCGTCCGCAGAGCCACGCTGCGAGGGGTATGGGTCTTGCGGGTTGACCATGCCGTACTATGTAGGGTGACGAGGGGGTTGGGCCTCCGTCGGCGGAGCACACCGCGGGTTATATGCGCACTGCGCTCCGGCGGACTCGTTGCCCGAGCTGTGTTGTAAGAACTCTAACAGCGAAGCTGATGCAGCGTGTCCTGCCAAAGCGCTCGGGATCCGCATGGGGAGACAACCACCGAGCAGCCACCGCGCGCGCCGCGGGGGAGGGCCTGCAACGATGGGCAAGGGGAAATCGTCTGCGGGGCCTTGCGGTTCGGGTGCGACTCCGAGCGCACGAGCGTGGAAGGGGAGGTATGGCGGGTTTGGAGTGGGTATCCGGATACTGAGGCGTAACGCCCCGCCAGGACAAACCGCCCTGCCACCTAGCGTGCAAGCGCTATCCGGATACTGCACCACACGTTGGCTTTGACATGCGTAGAGGGCACGGGGAATGGAGACGAAGCGCGACCTGCAAAAACTCCGAGACTCTCATCAGCCAAATCCCCCTCAGTGGCACACGCAATACGACCGCGCACCTCACATCATGAGCTTGACAGAACCCTACTATAACGCTAGCTCGGACTTATCCCACCAGAAGATCCGACTTGAAGGAGTGCACGCACGAGTGGTATTACGAAAATCATGTATATGCCTGTAATAGTACAGAGGATCCATCCAGATGAGAAGCATCTATGGTACAACGATCACCTCAACGCCACACCACCACAGCCGCGCGCCAGAGACCCGCACAACCGGGAAGCAGGCCACGGAAGATAAACGTGAAGAGAAACGCAGTCTAGCGCAAGACGTCGGGGGCTCAGAGCGGCCACGCCCAGGTCGAGAACACGGCGGTCTTCTCGACGACCCACGCGAGCCACGGCCAGTCGTCGTCGTCACCGTCGTCGTCGCCATCACCAGGCGAGGGGTCCGACGGCGGCGCGGGCGCGGGCGTGCCCGCCTTCTTGCACTCCGCGGGCACGGCGTAGCCGTTGGTGCGGATGCCTCCGCCCCACGGCGTGCGGTTCTTCACGTCGGCGTCCTTGCCGAGGCCGCGCGCGGCGAAGCCCGCCCAGAGCTCGCAGAAGTTCTCGCCGTCGGTGAGCGTCTTGTCGGCCGCGATGATCGCGTCGCGCGCGTCGAAGAACGACGGGCGGCACGGCTGCAGCTTCATGCCGTCGAGCACGAGCTGGAAGATGAGCGAGTTGCCGTGCTTGGGCACGAGCGGCTTCGGCTTCCCGTCCGCGGTGAACTCCGCCTTGCGGTAGAAGTCGCCCTCGGGGATCGTGCCGTCCTCAAGCGGCTTGGGCGGGAAGAGGTCGTCGACGAAGCCGTGCTTCTCGATGAGCTTCTGGGAGACGACCCAGAGGATCTGCGCCCAGACCTCGCCGATCGCGTGCACGCCCCAGTAACCGGGCTTGTCAAGCGTCTGGTAAGTCGAGGGGTTGATGGTGTCGTTCTGCAGACAACAAGGTTAGTCAATGGCACTGTACCGCACGCATGAGACGTACCAGGGAGTACGGGTAGTTCCGGATGCCGTTGTCCCTGTTGGCAGCCCACGAGCCCATGGCGTAGTCGGAGTAGTTCTTGTTGCTACGGATAGTCGTAGCCAAGAAGTCTATGAATCGGGCGCATTAGACACAGCTCGTCGTCTTGATTGATATGGCCACTTACCACCCCAGCCTTCGCCCATACCGCCAGCCTCACCCCAGCCGAGACAGCCAGAGTTCGCGGGGCCACCGGTAAGACGGGTGCTCAGACCGTGAGCGAGCTCGTGGATGACGATGCCAGCCTCGAGGTCGCCGTCGCGGTACGGGTTCGCGGTGTTCCAGAGGTACATGCGGCAGCGGCCGTTCTGACCGTCGGGCGGCGTCATGAAGTTGGCGTTGTTGTACCCGCTGCCGTCCTGCGCGTTCGCGATGACGGCGTCGTTCTCCTGGCCACCACGCCCGAAGTTGTGCTGCTGGAAGTTGCCCGAGACCTCGTTGAAGCCGTAGCGGTAGAACAGGTCGTGGACTAGGTTCGACGTGTAGAACAGCTGCGTGACGGTCGCGTTGATGTACTTCTGCGCCTCCTCGAGCGCGTCGGACGTGTCCGTCTTCTTCGGCGAGTAGGTGAAGTTGAACGCCTTGCTGGAGCCGGCATCCGGGCGGTAGTTGTTCACCCAGTTGTTCCGGCCCTCCCAGTCCTCGTGAGCGAAGACGTTGTTGCCCCACGTCGTGGTCGTGTTGCGGATCTTCGACGCATCCTTCGGACGAAGGTGGGAGGACTGAGGGTCGTTCGCGTAGGGAAGCGCGTGCCAACCGATCGGAGAAGCGAGGGCGTCGAAGTTCTCCTTCTGGATAGAGCGTTCACCGACCGAAGGGTCGTTGATGCCCCAGGCGAAGACGTTGTAAGTCGCACCCTCGCCATCCTTGGGGACAGGCGCAGCAGGGACAGGCGAGTCAGAGGCCCAGTCGACGACCGAGATGATGCGGTGAGGGGCCTCCGCAGAGACGGCAGCCTCGTACCAGTTGTCCTTCATCTCGACCTCAAACTATATTGGTGTTAGCGGCGGTAAATGGCGTAGGGACTGGCGACAAACTGACCTTGAAGACGAGCTGGAGCGTGGTCGAGTCACCCTCGGGAACCTGGATGAACGCCAGGCGGCCCTTGACTGGGTTGACGGCATCGGGAACGTTCTCGACAGTGAAGAACGGCTGCTCCGACATGTGGTGCTGGAACGTGACGGTCATCTTAGGGATGAACTCGGAGGGGCTCTCCAAAATCTCCTGCTGGAGTTCCTCGCTAGGGGTAGCGGCCAACATGAACTGCAGAAGAGCACGAGAGATGTCGCCAGAGGCAGCGTCCTCCGTGGCGGCGAAGTCAGGGTGTTCCGCCATAAACTCGGGCGCGTCAACGAGCTTGCAGTTCCACTCGTAGAGGGTCGCCAACTGCTCAAGCACGGTGGACCACTCCCCATTATTGCGAGGGGTGCGATCGACCTGGCGGAACTGGCCTGCGATCTCGTCCTCGAGAGTTTGGCAATACTCAGCATGGGGGTTGACCTTCCCGCTGACAGCGTCGGCGACGGTGAACATCTTCGCGTCCTTCGGACGGAAGAACTACAGCAGACAACGTTAGAAGTCACGACAAAGCAGGCTTCCAGAAGCGGGTGAAGCCGGGGGACGCGGTACTCACCGAGTCACCGTAGGAGAGAACTACGCCATCCTTGATGTTGACATTGATGTCACCATCAGCGACCTCGATGCCGTTGACGTACTGGCGGACATAGACGTGGGTAACGCCGGTCGCCGCGTCAGTGTACGAGTCCTTGCGGATGACGAAGTCGCTGCCCGGGATTTCGCGAGTGAGGTCCTCTACAAAGAGGCGAGCGACGTCCAAGGGGTCCTCCGAGGCGCGGAGGAGGCTGGTGTGGTATACAGGGTTGGTGTGATAGGAGGCGTGAGGGTGAACAGGGCCGAAGCTGAGGGTCTTGCGACGCGAGACCGGGTGGGAGTCATGAGCGAGCGTGCCGGCGAGGCCCGCGACGGCGAGAGCAGCGACGAACAAACGACGCATGCTGAAGGAAGGACTGGGTGGGCGGTAGAGGTGATTCAGATGCTCCCCAACGACGAAGAGGGGGAGGTGGTGGATGGGGGGAAAGGAGCGGGCTGCGACGGAGCGCGGCCTTATCTACCCCGCGCCACGCGACGCTGGCAACCCTATTATGGCGAGACAACCGCCCAAAATGGTTCCGCAGGTCGCCCGTCACACTCCCTTCACGTCGCGACGCGCAACCCCGCATACACAGCCGCCCACATCATCCGCCCCCAGCCTCCCCTTATCGGCCTCCGCGCAGCTGCTGCTCTGACTCTAGCGTCCTGCGCGTGCGCAGAGCTGCACGGATGCGTCTAGTTTTACTCCGGCCGGCGTCCGCTGCTAGTAAACCCGCTTCCGAGTGCATCCGAGGGCCCGATATGGGGCGTGTAAGGTAGCTTGCCTGCCCAGCACGCCACTGTCATGACATCCTGCGTGTATCACACGAGCCGGGGTCACTCCGTCTCGAGGCACCCCACCCTCTTTCCCTCGCCCTTCCAGGAAAGCTGTGCGCGGCGGTACAGCTTCGAGGCGCAAGCAAGTGATCGGACAGTGGTTGTACACCCACCTCCTGTTCGTCCCAAGGATCTTCGCGCACTACGTGACCAAGTATCGAAGAGATACGGCTTGCGAGAACATGTCATGATACCGCTCCTGGCCGATCGGATACTCGGAAGCTTTGATTGCGTACTTATCGTACTCGTCATGACGCCCCGCCGCCTGCGTACTTACCTTGTTATACAGCGTTCAGCGAGCCCTTCCAGCATCGAAAGTTCGAAAGACGGGCGGATCAACGTCCGAAATTGAAACGACACGGAGCGTGCAGCGTGAGGAAGCCGTTGCAAGAGTATGTATTTTGCTAGCGGGAAGGTGCACATGCTTGGATGGCTCAGTTGGTTAGAGCGCAGGTCTCATACTTTCGTATGACCGCCAGTACGGTGGGCAATCCTGAGGTCATGAGTTCGATCCTCATTCCGAGCATTTTTGCGTCGCATACTTCGCGCAAAATGTGTTCCGGTTTCGAGCTTGTCCGGAGCAACAGGAAGATAGTTGCTGGCAGGAGTTCCGGTGGGCATGCATGCATGAGAACAGCTGATAAGGATCACCTGCTGTCCACCTAAAAGCAGTGACTTGGATCCCTGAGGCGAAGCTTCTGAACCTGCACAGTTTGAACGTTCGGGCTTACCGCAGCATCCGAGTCGATATCCAAAAACACTTCCCGCCGTGCTTTGGCACGACGTCCCCTCTTGGATGCCCGGAGTGAGGATCGAACTCACGACCTCAGGATTGCCCATCGCCAGGATGGTCATACCAAAGTATGAGACCTGCGCTCTAACCAGCTGAGCCATCCAGGCGGCGGTGCCTGAATCTCTACATGTAGCTATAAATTGAGCGCAGTCGTTCAGCTATAGAGTTGTACCACAGAAATCACTCACAGGTCTTCGGAGAATCCCCACGAACCACCAACATATCGTATTAGGCCCGCCAAGGAGAATGTTCAATTCGAAAGCGAGTACTCAACCTCCCCCTTCACGCTCTCCTGTAAGCGCACGATGCGCTCGAGCATCGCCCTTCCACGGTCATCCAGCGTCGCCGCGAACCGCGGCTCCTTCATCCACTGCAGCCCGTGCTGGAGGATGTTGCGCGCACGCGCGGGCCCGCCGCGCGCCTCGCCCATGCACGCGTGCAGCGTGATGCGCGGCGCGTGTGGGTCGTACGTCGCGCAGTGCAGGATGTTGTTGTTGTAGAAGACGGTCTCGCCCGGGCGGAGCGAGACGCGCACGGCGCCGGGCATCGCGAGCGGGTCGGTGGGCGGGTCGGGCGTGGAGGAGAGCGCGCGCTGGGCGGGCGTGCGAGGGGTGGTGTGTGAGCCGGGGACGACGAAGAGGCAGGAGTCTTCGCGGAGGGCGCTAGGAAGGGGGTTAGGGCAGTATGTAAACAAATATTACTGGCGACCTACGTGTTCCACTGCGTCTGCATTGGATTCTCCGGTTATAAAGCAACAGTTATGGCAACACCTGGAAGGGGCATACTTACGCCGTGGTGCCATATACTGAGAGCTTCACGCTCCTCTTCCTCAGTAGCGTCCTCCCGCACATCGTCGCGGTGCCACCGGAGCGCGAACGAGTTCGACGTAGGGTTGATCAACATATTGAACAATTCTGCAACATAGAAGAATGTCAGCTCCCAATACGCCTTCGGGATGCGGGCCTCACTAACCCATCTGCAGATCATCCTCCTCGCACCCAAGCAGCTCCCGCACAACGCCCACGAGCGCGTCAGACGTGTACCACCGCGCAAACGCAGGCTCGCCCAGGTCGGGGTGCATCGCGTGCTGCACGCCCCACGAGTCCGGGTCGCCGTCGCCGTACGGCGGGAACTGCCGCCCGACGGTGCGGCGGTGCGGCCACTCCCCAGCGCGGGTGCGCGCGATGACGCGCTCCGAGGCGGCTTCGAGCGCGGCGAGGTGCGCGGGCGGGACGAGCCCGGGCACGACGACGTAGCCGTGCTCGTCGTAGTGCTGTTTGAGCGTGGAGGGCATGGTGGTTTGGAGGAGGGCGATAACGCTGCTGGTTTATCGAAGCATCGCGGACGGTGGGCAGCTGACCGGGTGTCCTTCTGGCCCGCAAGGAACTATCTGGCCGGTCCGCCCAAGTGAGGGTGGGGCTTTCGTTGAAGCGCGTCCCTCTTGACACGGGTAATTTGGTATACTGAGGTAATCATGCATCATGTTCTGAGGGCAGACATATTAGTCCAAGTGCAGTGCTAACCAGAGGAGATATCGGACGACTTGTTTTGACGTTCGAGGCCTAAGATATAACGACACTTCGTCCACAAATTTTTCGTCTTCATTGGTGCAAAGGATATCCGGCCTTCAAACAGGTAGGGAAAGCTTACAGATGCAGACTGAATAACTGGACATGAGCGTAGCAAGTTGCAATGAACGTCCTCGAAGCTCGCCGAGCCGACGGGTAGTCTATTGTAGACGCCCGTTAACTTAGCCACAAACGTCGCGGCGCAGGGAGGCGCCTCTCTCCTTCTCGAGGCTGTATAAAGTTACTTGACGCTAGCTTATCCGTGCGTGAACCTCACCTAAAATCAAGGCAATTTACTTGGACTTGCGTGACGGCGCTTGCGGTGATCTCACAGCGTGCGTGGGCGCTAGACTTGCCCTCCTCGCTGCCTGCGGCAGTCTTGGCGCCGTCATTGCCACTGAGCTCGTCGCGTCCGCGGTGCTCGCCATCGCCTTTCCGCTCGTCGTCAACGTTCACTCCCCGTCATCTCTCGTTCTCGCTACCGCTCCCTTTGTAACCCCCCCCTCACAGGATGTACACATATTTCTATCACTTTCTAATGCTGTACACCTCAATATAAGTAGTACAAAATGGTATAAGGTAACACTGCGGCGGCGAGGCTGAGCCATCTCTAATTCAAGGCACTAACAAATGTAACGTATAGCGAGGTAGACAGAGGCCCTCCTTACCGTGTAGTCATCTGGCGTAGTCGAGGGCCTGATCTATCGAGGTAAGCAGTCTGAACGATGGAACTTCGCGCCTGGACGGTACCTCATGCAAGCCCACGCAAGGTGCTTGGGCGCTTACCTTCATTCGGCAACGAGGGGCCCTTCCACGCTATTCTTGTGCACCGACAATTATTCTGAGCTTCCAGTGAGCTTCCTTTGCTGTGTATGAGCTCCCTGAGATAGTTTTATCACGTCCAGACAGAGAGAGGCTGCCGCTATGAGCCCACGCAAATTCACGCACGCTCACGCAAGTCACGCAGAGTCACGCTAACTTGGCGCCAAATTAACTTGTCCTGCCAAAAACGCTAATCCACGCACGCCACGCACGTTTTGTAAGGGCCACGCACGTAACTCAAGCTAAAATGTGAACCGTCCTCCTTCTCCCTTTACCACCATTACCACCAGCCAGCCGTTCAGCTTCTTCTGAGGCAGAGCCCACCTCTGGATCTCACACTCCCACAACTAGATGCCGATACGGTGAGCTTCTCATCCAAGACGCTGTCAGAGGCGAAGCTGGGCCATGCGTGTAACATGCGGGCGGCCCATGCCGCATGCATGCTACACGTCGGGATATGCGCATATACCGATATCCTACCTATAATAGCTGGCGTGTATCACCTGGCTGCTTGTACTGACACTCCTACCAGGTAGCCACCATGAACGCCACGACACTCGCATCCACCCCGGGTCCATCTATGACGCCAGGCCAGAGCGAAGAGGCCGCGTTTGCACGAGCTACGGAACGACTCCTGCACATCGGCGCTGTTCCCGTTCCACTATACCTCCAAGAGCCTGCTCTGCTCGCTGTCTCGCAGAACGCCTTCGCCGCCCCGCCTCAACCGACTCCCGCACCTGCACCCGCGCCGGACTCCGCCATCACCAGAGCGGTAGCACGGCTGCATCAGGCCTGCCAGCAGACGTTCGGGAACACGGAGGCGCTGAAGTACGACTTTGAGGAGGATACGGCGGCGTTTGGTGAGTTTAGTGTATACAACGCATGGGCCGCGTTTGACGCCCTCCAGGCAAACGCTGCAGGCTTACAATTACGAGACCGAACGGCGCTTCGCGTACCTATGTCTCCCCCTCCGCGCACACGCGTAAGTACGACGCGAAGGCACATGTGTCTACTGTCGCCATCGAGAGCGGCGCACTCGACTTCATCATATCCGGCGAGGGCAAGGGCACCCCAGAAGCGGAGCCAACACCGCCGCCACCCAAACCAGAGGTCGAATCTGCGACTGAGATGGACGAATCTGTGAAGTCAATCGAACAAACGTGCCTTGACTGGACGTATGGGCGCATCAAGCCATTCTGGCTGCTCATCAATGAACCGAAGTTCGGAAGGAGTACGTATGCTTGATTGTATGCGCTTATGTTCGCGGTTCTGAACTTGCACGCCACTTGTAGCACAGGGCTGTGCGCTGCGTATACGCCTGGGACCTCGCAACTCGAGGGTTTACTCTGTCAACACCATCTACAGTACCGCGGCGGAGGCGAAGAAGGCCTGTGCGGAAGTTGCCCTCGCGGACAACGTCCTGGACTACATCAAATCGTGGTCGTCTTCCGGGACGGATATGGCGGTCGACGAGCCTGGATCAGACTACCCCAACTCCGCCATAGGGCTACAGCAGTTCTTCGACTCCCTCCCTCAGCCGTTTCCCGAACCGGTGGCGGGGAAGACCGCGCTGGATATTAACGGACCTGCTTGGCTCAATACTACGATCCAGTCCGCGCGTGGCGGGAAGATCGTCCCCAACTTCGTATGGACCGTTGACACTCGCCTTGGCTGTAAGTCTACCTATGCACGCTGCGGATGGCTGTCGCTGATGACGATGGCCAGATCACGGATGCCTACTGCGCCTCGAGCGACCTGGTGAGGTCAAGTCATATCTCGTTGATGCTCGGTTTTCGAAGCGTGCGGAGGCGAAGGCGGCCGTGTGCTTGCTTGCGATGTCGGAGGGCGTCGGCGAGTACATCCGCAGCGTGGCCAAGTCTGTCGAAGACAAGCTTCCACCCGCGCTGCGGAAGCACGCCGCCGAGGTCCTTACGCCCTTGCTGAACGGCGAGTACCGTAAGGCGCACGGCCCGGGTATTCAGCCGCAGGTCGAGTATGACATGGATCTGGATGGTCAGTTTTTTCTGTTCTTCGAGCCTATGCGTTCTAGCTGCTGAGAGTTGTGCAGCCTGCGGTGCCACGATGATCGTTGAGCTATGTCCGACGCCGACACCTCAGCAAGTGCGGAAGTACACCGTCCCTGCTGAGTATCGCAACCGGAACGACGCGAAGCTCGCTGTTGTCGCGCACGCCGTCGAACAGGGGGTCATCGAGTTCCTCCGCTTCAAGGGCAGGCCGACGCCGCCCGGGTACGTCCCGTACTACGCCCAGCAGCAGGACTCCCATCAGTTCATGAACCGCAAGCGCAAGAACTGGGAGGGCGGGGGCGGCGAGTGGGGGGCTGGCCCGAGCGACGGGGCGTGGAACAACAAGAAGCCGCGCATTGGCGGGGGGTACAACAACAACAACCAAGGTATGCAAGGCGGCGGGGGCGGGTTCGTCCCACAGGGAAACCAGAACCCGCGGCCTGCGTGGAACGGGCAGAAGAAGTACCCGAACAACAACGGCTCCTGGTCGCGGCCCAACGCTCCTGGCCCCGGCCAATTTGGCAACGGCGGCGGCCCCGCGCACGTCGGCGGCCACTTCCAGCCGGGGCCTAGGAACGTCGGCGTCGGCGTGCCGCATGCGGCGCCCGCCGTCCCCGCGCCGTATCCGGCCGTCGGCGGCGGTCCTCAGCAACCTCCCGCCGCATACGGGTATCCCGTGGGCGGTTTCCAGCCCGCACAGGCTCCTTTCTACGGCGCGGCTCAGCCGCAGGCGCCATATCCGGCTGTCCCCATGCAAGCTCCTCAGTACGCCGCGCCGAATGCGATGTACGCTGGCTACTATGCTCAGCCCCAGCCTCCGGTCGCGAGTGCTCCCGCGCCCGTGGCGTACCCTCAGCAGTATCAGTACGGCGCTCCTTACCCCGGTCAAGGTCAGGTTCCCGGGTATCCATCGTATTCGGCCGCCCCGGTACAGTACACTATGCCTACCGCGCAACCTGGCTACTATCCTGCAACCGGCACGCCTGCCCCCGCGCCTGCGCCCGTTCCACATGCCCCGGGCGCCCCTGTGTACAACCCTGGCGTGCCGGGCATACCACCAATCCACAACCAGGCTGTCGCGGGCGCGCATGCGAGACCTCCAGCACCTTACCCTCCCCAGCCACCGGCCCAGTCTACACCACCTGTCGTAGCACTCGCCCCTCCGGTAGTGCGGCCGCCGACAGTTGTGCCTACGCCGCCGGTCACACAACCCCCACCGCCTCCGCCTCCCTCAAGCCTGCCCCCTCCGCCGCCGCAACCTGCGCCGCCGCCCACCGTTCCACCGCCACCACCACCGCCGACTACACTACCACCACCACCTCCCCCGCCTTCCGCTACGCCTCCGAACAACCCTCCCTCTGGAAAGCATCTGGCGCCCTCTACGGCCAAGCCATCCGCTCCCGCACTGAATGGGAAGCACAACAAGGGTGGCAAGCCGTCCATCGCTGTTGAGCCTCCGCTCAAGACGAGTGTCGCAGCGCTATATGGTGCGTGCATCTGCCCCTCGCTTATTGCTCGTGTGCGTCTCACAGCGTGCTCGCGCGACAGACTTTTGTCAGAGCTCCGGGAAGCCCACCCCTGAGTTTCACAATAAGTTGCTGGAGGGTAAGGACGGCGGTGAGCCGCAGCATAAGGTGTGGGTGGTCATCGGGAAGATGAAGTTCGAGCTGCCGATCACGTTCCCGAGCCTGAGCCAGGGCCAGGAGAAGGTCGCGAAGAAGGTGCTCAACCAGCTCCGCCAGAGCCAGGCGTCGACGGACAAGGCGGCCAAGCCATGACCCTCGCCCGCCCGGCCCTGATGCTCTGCGTGGTATCCGTGTTCCGTCTCTTTTGACACCGTTCGAGGTTCGGTTCGTCTCCGTCTTGGTCTATCTTAGCGCTGTCTTGAGGGGGAGTTGCCCAGCGCCTCATAATGCTTTTCTGTATGCCGCATGCTTTCGAGTTGTCCGTGAATCCAATAATAGACGCCTCTCTAGTGTAGACTTCGCATTCTTTGGTGACACGCGCCCTCAGCGCGCCGACAGCACGCGTTTGCGGGCTGTTGGCGATTCGCTGCAGGGAACGATCGAACCATACGCGGCAACTTGAACCTGGCGGTTCCGTGGGGGTGAAGCGGAGTTCTGTAATACGGCCGACTTGCGAGCCATCTTCATGAAGGTATCTTAGCGGATATCTGCATGGCGGTGTAACCGGTGCCCGAGCGAAAGACGCGTGTCCGTCGCCCGACGCGGATGCGCAGCGTGCGCGATTACCACGCCGGCGATTGCATGCTTCTTTCACCGGGACCCTCTAGATCTCCTCGTGTATCAGCCCTGAAGCCTGAGTAGCGGGTGGACTGGCTTCGCGAGACCGGCGAACTCAGCGTCTGAGTTACCCCGGAGCGGCCGGCTGCCTTCGCGCAGTCGCGGTCGTCCCGGCTTGGACGCTTGTGCTCCTCGGTGGGGTCGCATCGTGCTTCATGACTTCACCATGACTCCCGGGAATAGAGGGGTACTACGGTACTATTACGTCGAGAGCAAAGTTGTGTGCATTCTTCGTGTATCTCCGTCGTCGAAGGACGCCTTAATGCCACCACGGACGATGGCGCGGCGGGTTCTTTCATGTATCGCATCGGACCGATACCGGGCCTAAGGGCTAGAATCCTCTCGACGTCCAACTCTGGAGCTGGACGATTTCCGCTCTTGAGGCCTGCTCGTCGTGCAGGAGGCAAGTGCTTCGTTTCAACATAGACTTAAGCGCATCCGGCGCACTGTGAAGGCATTTCTGCCGTGTGCGACTCGTGCATGTCAGGATATGGCTTACCAGTTCGATGTGTCCCTCTTATATTCCGATGCCCAGAACCCACCGATCCGCATTTCAGGTGAGCTGTGAACTTCTTCACCCATGTACAGATGCTCTGTGCGTACTTTATCACTGTATGTGCAGCGTGCCGAATGAATAGTCGTCGTGTTTATCGTCGCTTTGTGCTATAGCTTTCGTGAGTGTGCTGTGTTCCTACTCAACACTCACCTTCTCCGTGCATCGTAAGTAACCGTGTTGCGGCCCCTCTTGCTCACGAATGCAAAACTCATATGTTTCCCCCACGGGTCCTCTGGCTGGTTGCGAGTTTCCGCCATCTCGATTTCCGCTTCGTTCTTTAAGTTAGTTTCTCGCTCGCTGCATTCGTCCGATAGTCTCTCGAAGCCGCTCTTTAACAACTTTCGACTGATCATGGCCGGGATCCGACAACCTTAGGCCCCGTTCGGACGCCGGGATTACGATTAATCCTTGGCGTCTCAACTGAACGTCCCAGCCAAGTTCCGTACAACTCGTATCAGATTGATGCCGGCGCCTACTACAAAGAGTAGCCTCGATCCTTGGTTAGTACGTTCGACAGACCGTCGTGCTCGCCGACTCGCGCGACATCGCGACATCCCGCCACCGAGTTCTGGGACGCTCTCGAGATAATGAGCCGGCTCCGGCGTTCTAGTGCTCACTTGACCTTGAATTCCTCGTGCTGTCGCGACACTGACCGCTTTAAGGACCCGATTGCGTGATTCCGGAGCACGCCATGCTTGTATATCCCGCCGGCGCTGCAGGACTTATAGCAGTGATCAGCCATCGAGACGCCCTCACTCCATCCCCGCATATCGTCGCCAATGTCTACCGAACGCTTCTACAAGTGAGTCAGCATGGGCGGGCATTGGGAGGAGAAAGGGACGTGGAAACTCACATTTGATCTAGGGCGCCTGAGTTCGAGACCCTCCAGCTTCATGCTGGTCAGGAGCCTGATCCCGCGACGAACGCGCGGGCACCGCCGATCTACGCGAGCACGAGTTTCGTATTCAACGACTCGCAGCATGGTGCCGACCTGTTTGGTTTGAGGTCAGTGGTTTGATGACAGGCTGACATAGTCGAAGCACCTATTGATTTCTTCATAGGGCGCTAGGAAACATCTACTCTCGCATTGGGAACCCGACGGTGGTCAGTATCTCATCTGCGGGTGCTAGTATTACAATTGGTTGTTGACGCACCGAACAGGATGTCTTTGAAAAGCGCATCGCTGCGCTTGAAGGCGGAGCCGCCGCTGTTGCTGCTTCGAGTGGCCAGTCTGCGCAGTTCATGGCGATCGCAGCTATCGCGAAGTCCGGCGATAACATTGTGTCAACGTCATATCTGTACGGCGGAGTGAGTATATCTACCCGCTCTCGTCGAAACCTCTTGTTGATCATGATTTTTCATACAGACGTACAACCAGTTCAAAGGTAAAGTTCATCCTAGAGGCCACGCACCGCGGCACATCTGACAGGGTTTCCTAGTGTTCCTTAAGCGGTTCAACATCGGTGTAAAGTTCGTCCATGGCGACGATCCGGCAGAGTTCGCCGCCGCCATCGACGAGCACACGAAAGCCATCTACGTCGAGAGCATCGGTAACCCCAAGTACAACATCGCTCCCCTCCCTGAGATTGCCAAGGTCGCGCACGACCATGGCATTCCCCTGGTCGTCGACAACACGTTCGGCATGGGAGGTGAGTATATAGCATGAGCATTTAGACAGGTAGCTGACAATATGCCCCAGGCTACCTGATCCGCCCCATCGAGCACGGCGCAGATATTGTCGTACACAGCGCGACGAAGTGGATCGGAGGCCACGGAACGACGATTGGCGGTGTTGTTATCGACAGCGGTACGTCTCTGCCCTGCCACGCGCGTCTTTGCGGGTACTGACTCGCGTGTGCCCCTCATAGGCAAGTTCGACTGGGCGAAGTCTGGTCGCTTCCCTGACTTCACCGAGCCATCTGAAGGCTACCACGGGCTCAAATTTAGCGAGACGTTCGGCGCGGTCGCGTTCGCAGTCAAGACCCGTGTCGAGGTCCTACGCGACCTCGGGTCCGCGCTGAACCCCTTCGGCGCATTCCTGCTCCTCCAGGGCCTGGAAACGCTCAGCCTGCGCGCCCAGAGGCATTCCGACAACGCGCTCATCCTCGCGCAATGGCTCGAGCAGAACCCGAAGGTGTCGTGGGTGTCGTACCTCGGCCTCGAGTCGCACGCGTACCACAAGGAGGGCCTGCGGCTGCTCCGCCCCGGCGCGTTCGGCGGGATGCTGAGCTTCGGCGTGAAGGGCGACGCGAAGGTCGGCAGCCAGGTCGTGGACCGGCTGCGGCTCGCGAGCAACCTGGCGAACGTGGGCGACGCGAAGACGCTCGTCATCCACCCCGCGTCGACGACGCACCAGCAGCTCACGGACGAGGAGCAGCTCGCGTCGGGTGTGACGCCCGACCTCATCCGCGTACGTACTTTTGTGCACCTTCGGCTCGCTTCCCGGCTGACGATGTCGTAGGTGTCGGTCGGCATCGAGAACATCGCGGATATTATCGCGGACTTCGACAACGCGTTTAAGGCGGTGCCCTGAGGCGAGGATGTCGTAATCAGTAGTTTGAATTTCAAGACGCAGACATGTAAACTGTAATATAACTGATGTACTATCGAGCCTCTCGTTGCGCACGAACCTGCTGAATCGCCTTTGAAGATCGCTGGATGGAGGTGAAGCCAGAGCGGTGAAGCGCCCAAACCACATCTTGGCTCTCGACGACCACCACACTACTTATACGTTCACACATGTCCGGGGCTATCGCGCGCTGGAGAAGCACGCGCTGCGCGGGCTTTCTTGGTGATCACTCTTCTTCTGTGCTCACGTTCTGAATAGAGCTCGCACGTAACCGCGCTCGTGGTAAAGGATTAGCGGCCGTCGCGCCTTCTTCTTTCCGCGACCGGGAACTGAGCTGCGCCGCCTTATCCAACGACACGGCGATGTATTCCTTAGACGTATGCAGCCTGCTTATTTGTCCTTTCCTGCACCTTCTACACGCCATGAGGCTCACGGTTATATGCCAGGTGAGCACCGGTGACTGTCGGTATTCTTGCATTACACTGATGACCGGTGCAGCTTCACGCACTTGCGCGATAGGGCTCTTTCGGCTTAGGGAAAAAAGAGCACCAAGAGAGCTACCGCGCCAGGTACCCTCTCCGCTGAACTCTACCGTGTCAATTCCTTGCGAGTTACACAGGCTAACATTAGCCAACGCTCTCAGCCTATCCGTTCAGCGCCATCAATGGCGCGAGCCCTTCAGTAGCCTCGGATGCCTTCGGAGCCCTGGTCGTCGCACCGTTGCCTGGGAGGCTATATCCCGTGGCGAGTTCGTCGGGATATAGGGCTCCCGTACGGAAGACCCCATGAGATGTGGATGAGGTAAGCACGCGCTCTGCGTATCGGCTCACTGCTCACGTCGGCCGCGTTTTAGGGGACGCTCGCTGATAGCAGTCAATGGAGAACGACATGGTTTGGGCGGATCGCCCGTTTGTCTGCGGAAGCCGGTCTAACTACGCTGCTCGTTTCGTCAAGGTCGGCAAGAACGCGGCTACTCGCCGACCGACGAAGCGAACATGTGAGTGCAGCACGATACCGCTAGTGCTGCGCCTGTATGACTTTGCGCATCCCCTGTGGGATTGGAAGACCGGCATGGAGTGCCGTGGACGTCCTTGCGACTCCCCCTCCACGTAAGGTATCTGAGGCGGCGCCTCCCTCTCTTTAAATATCAGCCTCAGGACAGCACCTCTGCTTATCCCACACCTCATTCTCGGACGCCTCACCATGATTCCGCCGAAGCCAGTGAACAACTTCTACAGGCATGTCTCCCGTCTGCTGCTCGTGGTTTGCAACATGTCCCGCTGAACGCGTTGCCTTTTGCAGGGAGCCGGACTTTGATACCATCCAGCTGCATGCGGGGTATGAGCCGGACATTGCGACGAATGCGCGTGCGCCCCCGATCTATGCTAGTACCAGCTTTGTCTTCAATGACTCAAAGGTTGGGCTCTCTCATAGACACATACATTGTGGTTGCTGACACTACTTTCATAGCATGGCGCGGATTTGTTTGGGCTGAGGTTGGCCTGAACTTCTTCGTGGACTATTAAAATCGGCATGGCTTACACACACACAGGACGACGGGGAACATCTACGGCCGCATGGGAAACCCCACTGTGGTGAGCATGTTTTGCCAAATCGCACACTGTGACTATCATTCTCACCGCATGTGGTAGAACGTTTTCGAGAGGCGGACGGCTGCGCTCGAGGGCGGTATCGCGGCCGTCGCGACGTCCAGTGGCCATGCCGCCCAGTTCATGGCTATCTCCTGCATAGCTGGGGCTGGCGACAACCTTATTACCTCGTACGTCGACAGGCGTCCTCTGAAACGCAAATTCGACCTGATGACCTCCTGTGCAGCTCGTACCTGTATGGCGGGGTGAGCTTCCCGAGCTCGAGTTCGAGAACGTGATTGTGCTGACTTGTGAATCGCAGACCTACAACCAATTCAAGGGTGCGAGAAATGTCACTGCCTTTGGCGGCCCGCAAACCTACTGATATCCGCTGCGCAGTGTTCTTGAAGAAGTTCGACATCACGATGAAGTTCGTTCAAAGTGAAGACCCGGCGGATTTCGCCGCGGCCATTGATGAGAAGACGAAGGGCATCTATGTCGAGAGTATCGGTAATCCGAAGAACACTGTGGCGCCCTTGCCGGAGCTTGCGAAGGCACGTTATCGTTTCCCGTGCGAGCCCCAATGTTATGCTGATGTCTGAATAGGTCGCACACGATCACGGCATCCCTCTACTGGTGGATAACACATTCGGCATGGGAGGTTCGTTGCCGTTGCTATGAGGGTCGGTAGGATTCGCTGATGTTTGCTTCGCAGGCTACCTCGTCCGCCCTCTAGAGCTCGGTGCCGACATTGTAACGCACAGCGCGACGAAGTGGATCGGCGGGCACGGCACAGTCCTCGGCGGCGTCGTCATCGACGGAGGTACGCCCTCTCCCCCCTCTTAGCTTTCCCCACCTGCCAGCTGACATCGTGGCCCCCAGGCAAGTTCGACTGGGCCAAGTCGGGCAAGTTCCCGGCATTCACCGAGCCGGCGGAGGGCTACCACGGGATGCGGTTCACGGAGACGTTCGGCGACGCGGTGTTCGCGGTGAAGTGCCGCCTCGACGTCATGCGTGATCTCGGGCCGTGCATGGATCCCTTCCCGGCGTTCCTCCTCCTCATGGGTACCGAGACGCTGAGCCTGCGCGGCCAACGGCACTCGGATAACGCGCTCGCGCTCGCGCAGTACGTCTCTACACCCCGCCACCTTCTTGTTATGGGACAGTTGTTGATACGTTGCGTAGGTGGCTCGAGAAGCACCCGAAGGTTGCGTGGGTGTCATACCTCGGGCTCCCGTCGCACCCCTCGCACAAGGAGGCGCTCCGGCTGCTCCGCCCTAACGCGTTCGGGGGCATGCTCAACTTCGGTATCAAGGGCGACGCGCAGGTCGGCAGCGCGGTCGTCGACGCGATGAAGCTCGCGAGCAACCTCGCCAACGTCGGTACGTCCACGCTGAAACGTCTCTCCGTATCTCCGAATATGCCCTCATGCGTTCCTCTCCCTTTGGCGGTTACTTGCAGGCGACGCAAAGACGCTGGTCATCCACTCAGCGTCGACGACGCACCAGCAGCTGACAGCGGAGGAGCAGCTCGCGTCGGGCGTCACCCCAGACCTCATTCGGGTGAGTGGAGGTATTACGCAGTAGGCGTCAGGCTGACATATGTGGGATGCTGCTGCGCAGGTGTCCGTTGGCATCGAGAGCATCGCGGACATCATCGCAGACTTCGAGCACGCGCTGAAGAAGGTTCCTTGAAGGAACACCATTTGGGCGTGGCGTCGAGAAGTCCGGTTGTGAGCAGCTGCTTTGAGGCTGGAACGAAAGTGCCGCGAAAGTGCCGCGAAACGAAGTGTGTTGTTGCATATACCGACCATGTAGATGTGGAAATATCTGTATACTACCTCTCTGTGCGAGTACAGGAGTATCCGAGACCTTGGAGTGCGGCTTGCCACTCTATTATACGACGCCATTGCACGCACAGTCCGATGCGTTTCCTATGATCTGAATGCCTGGTTCCTTCGTCACCGCCGATATCGGTCTGCGGGGCGATTGCTGGTCTTCGGAGGACACAGAAAGAGTGAAGGAGGGCTGTGTCGTGTCGAGAGCGCTGCGGAATTGTATGGGCGAGAGTGGAGACGCAATATTCCCGTCCGGAGGCTTCTGCAGCGCCACCAACAGAACGATGATTGTCGGATAAATGCCCTAGGTTAGACGTAACAAGATCAGCTTCTGCTTTGCGACGAAAGGTGGGGACGCACAATCAACGCGGGGAGGCACGCCGGTATGAAGATGAATGAGCCGTCGCCGAGCCTCTTATCCGCGCGATAAAGTGCTGCGGCGGTTTGCAGCTGGGCGACGTCAACCTCAATGGAGACGACGTATGTCTATATTGCCGAGTGTGAGGGTGCGTTTGAAGACGAATAGGAACGCAGGGGGAGGCACGAGGGGGAACACGGACCCAGATAGCGGTGTACAGCATGCCTGACTCGACTAATAGCAATAGTACGCGTTGCACTGGCGTCCGGCGTACCGAGCGGCCGAGCTGGTTCTTGATGAACCGTCCATGAGACCTACGGGAAATGATATCAGTTTGAACTGTCCTGGAGTACCAGAGCCATAGCGTTCGTCTGGAGAGGGCGTACCATGCCTTGTACCATATGAGCAGCGTAGCGGTAAAATTAGTGGCGAGGGACACCGCGGAGACCTGGTAGGGGTCCGAGCTATACGGAAACTGAAACACATCCGGCCTGTGAATGACGCATACATCGGCCGCATTCGCAGTACCGAGCGCTGTGATTGCGGTGCGCAGTTAGACGCAGTGCATGTATGCGTGTAGACGCAGTACCCACCCACAGTGGCCACGAGGAAGAGCACAAACATTGCACGGACGGCTCGGTTACTCGGCCAAAGGGCGAATGCGCGCCACCAGACTATGGTGTCTCCGAATGTAATCTGAACAGGGTGTATTAGATGAGTTGAGTAATCAATCTAGGTTTCAGCTGGGGCTCATACATTAACGGTCAGTAGTGCAGTCGGTACACAGCTCTCGAGCGCTGAGACCCCGAATGCTCTGGTGTCGGTTGCGAGGACGTCGTCGTGAAATGCGCCCTCTGTCTGGTTAACGGCGCGAAGAGTGATGGCCCATGACGCGGACGTGGACAGGTAGAGGACGACCAGCGCGAAAGCTTGAAGACGAGACGCCCTCTTTGTCGAGGGACTGTTCCTAAATTGTTACCATGAGTCAACATGTTCGGGCGCAGATACAGAAGTACTGGAGATCACGCACAGTAGAATGCATACAGAGAATGTTGCGAGGACCGTAAAAGCACCTGGAGAATATAAAGATCAGAGATATCACTGTCACATGAGTGCTCTTCCCGATTACCCCAGAGCGCAGTCGAAATTAAGACAATCGAGAAGCCGTCCTGTAGTCGAAGATTTCCTACACTGTCCAAGGAGAGGTCGATTGCGGGCATCGCTGTAACCGCAGGCTCCGGCAGCTTGGATGACTGATTGGCGATTTTCCCTAGACGATGGTCGACAGATGAGAGTAGCGGTATACGGTCGCTCGAGTTCAGGGGGTCGACATGACCGTGCCGCTCCATGATACCTCAGCCAGACATTCATATACGCTAGACTCTGTATGTAATGACATGAATCAGCTATCTCACCGCTCGCTGAATGACTTGTGCATTTTCTGCGCAATGGGCCTCTTGCTGCCCAGCCCTGCCATATAGCACCCAGCTCCGGCTCGGATGAGCAGCGACAGCCCTGTAAAAGCTGCGGAGAGTGACTTCGATCAATGAACAGGCGTGTGGCGTACCCGTATTGTGCGCCGAGAAGATATTTATGGAGTTGGCTGCGGTACGCAGAAACTGCTGGAGGTATGCGCGCATGAATGGACTACGATCTGTCGAGCAGCCGCAGCCGCATCGAAGTGTGCGCAGATGTGGCACCCCTCTCAGGTCATATATGCTCCGTCACCATCCGACACCGTCGGTTACGGCCCAAAGTGGTCGAAAGACAAGCGTTCCAACCTGAATTTGAAGCAAAAAAACCCTAGTGTGCGCAGGAGGCGAGGTCAGCATACGACGTTTCAGTGATTCGGTGGATGCTGCTACGAGTCACGCACTGAGCTTATTCTCGGGGTACACTTGTGCAGTAAGTATCTGAGCTGGGCATCGCCCCTCTGAAGTATCCGGCCGCTCTCAGGCGATTGCCATGATTTTACCGTAGAGCTGTGGTGGTGTTGTAGAACACAGTGAATCGAACGGTCCTCGCGACAGAGTTGGCAACGTTGGAGAGCAGACGGTACTGCCGGAGGACGCGCAGAAGGTGGATAGAGGTTGTATGGATACCCACCTTCAATCCGATATGGTGTAGTGGCTAACATTATCGCCTCTCACGCGATAGCCCGGGGTTCGATTCCCCGTGTCGGAATTTTTTTGGCTTCCCTTGTGCAGTCTTCACACTCCCTCACCCCGACCTGTTCTGCACGGCACATGAATAGTACACCTATCATACAGTACATATCGTACATAGACCTTGGGCCGATGCCCAACTACTGGTCTTGGAAGAACCCCTCGAAATCCCAATCACCGCTCTCCTGCCCCTCCCTCATCCAGCCCATCCTCTCGATCGCGAGCCCCGCGACGCGGATGAACAGCGACCCATCGATATGCTCCACCCCATCCAGCTCCACCCCGAGTTTCTTCAGATACCCGGCGGGCGCCGAGCCGTACAGCGCGTCGAAGTGCGCGAGCGTGCGCTGCAGCTTGCAGTGGTGGTCGTCCGGGTGCTCGAGCGTGCTCTGCGCGATCGCGAGCCACGCGCTCGGCGTGCGGTTCTCGGGCGTGAGCGTCCCGTCCGCGGGCTCGTTTTGCGGGAGCGAGGCGGCGGGCGGGGTTGGTGCGGGCGGGACTGCATCGAAGAAGGCGGCGGCGGGGAGCGCAGGGCGGCCGCGTGCGACGTAAAGCGCGAGCGTGTTGAGGAGGTAGGTGCGCAGGAGGATCGCAGTCGAGGTGGGGGAGAGGTAGGAGACGATTGAAGGGAGGAAGAGGGAAGACGTCACAAGATGAAGGCTGTGTGGAGGCAGTCAGTCTCAATATCTCACAGCAAGGAAGAGGATACACGCACAAGAAGAAGTCGCCGTTGAACTTGCCAGTCTTGGACTTCTTGCGGCCGCCCCAGCCACCGATCCCAAACAGGACGACGTTCGTCCAGAAGATCTCCTCGATCTTCGCCTCGACCTCCGCGGTGTTCGTGCCGTCAACGGTCCACTCCTTCGCGATATCTGCGAGCGCCTCGCCGCGCAGATGCAGCACGCGCTCGAGCGACGTGTCCTCCTCGCTCTCATCGGGCGGCGGGAGCTGGATGTTCTTCGCCGAGAATGCGTCGTCGCGCATGAGCCGCGCTACGAGCGTTAGCGCGTGCACGCCTTTTGCGGGGGCCTTGGTTTCGGGCTCCGCACGCTGGGACTGGCCGAGACCGAAGGTCGGGAAGAGCGAGGTGAGGCGGGACACAGTCGCGTTCTTCGCGTCGGTCGCTGCCGCATTGACGTATTGGAGGAGCGTCGGCGGCGTCAGCGCTGGGGCGAGCGGGCTGTGCACTGCAGTCTCCGCGAGGCCTTCTGCAAGCTGCCCGAGTAGGCCAAATTCGCATCCGTAACCAGTGTGGATGAGAGGGTGCAGGAGGCCGGCGAGGAAGCGGTTGGCCATCTGCATGGGCTCCTTCCCGGGCTTTGGGGGCTCGATATTCGCTTTTGGTGAGAAGACGTATTCTTCGATTACTGCAGCTGCGCCTTTGTCCAAAAGTTCGTCGGAGAAGAACTTGAGATACGCGTTGTAGTAGCTGCAAGACAGGATATAAGCACCATGAGCGTGCGTACGAGACACATGAGATGGAGTGTACAGACTCCTCATCAGCTAAGTGCTCGTGAAAGTTGTCGCGAGTGATCGGTCCTGGCGACTCGTACGCATGGCGTTGGTACGACGTATGAGTCGCGTACGCCGCCTTGATGTTCTCCCCGTTCGCACCAAGGTGGTACAGCGCGAGGAGATGGTGGCTCGCGTGGCTGCGGGTGCGAACGATCAGCATTGCGCAACCCAGGCTAAGCCTCCCTGCGTGACTAACTTGTGGAAGTGCTTTTCGTTGAAGAAGATGTGCCACTTCGCATGGTTATCCCGCAGCGTCTCGAGCAGCGTCGCGGTCGACTCGGGCGTGACGCCAGGGAACCGCCGCGGCGCCTGTGCCGTAGGCGCATGCGACGAGGTTGGGTAGAGCTTGTCGAGCTTGCTTTCGTCGAATGTCGGTGCACGGTGTTCCGCCATATTGGCAATGAAACGTCACTGCAGCGGGAGTGGGAGCGTCCTGGGTGTGCGTGAAATGAGGCTTCGACTCGGAGCGAACACAATTCGGACCATGAGCCGCTCTTATAGCGGGATTGCGCCCGATGACGTCGGCACGCGAGCATCTGAGCGGCGGGCTGAGCGAAGGGGGCAGGAAGGTTGCGAGGAGCGTGTTGCTTGAGAGCGTCGAAGCGCGTACAGCCGGGCCTGGATGGCAGCTTGAGGGAAAGGAAGGCAGCCGCGGGCTGGCGGTACCCCTGGCGGATGAGCGTATGGGGGCCAGCGATTGGTGGGCCGGTGCTGTGGAGCCTCGGGCTGCATGGATCGCATTCGTGCGGGTTGCGAGGCTGCTAGGGAACACCATGCCTGGGGAAAGGACGTGCATGACGCGCCGAGTGTCGATCGCGCCCCGCGACAGGCGCCCGTCAGAGAGCTCTCGCGCGCGTTTGGCAGGCTCTCTCAGGGCGCTCGCTCTCTCCTGCTCGCCCTCGTCTCCAAGGACTCTGGCCGCTCTCCTCTACTGCAAAGCACTCTTGGGGCTGGCAATGAGTGTCTCTCTCCACTACTGGATGCCTGTCTGTCGCCGTGCCCGACGCTCTCTCCGCCGTTTCCCGCCCTCCCTCGCTTCGGACACCCGCGCAGAGTGCATACAGCCACTCCGCCCTCGCGCCCCTTCGAAACGACACCCGCAACGCCTGTAAAACTCGCACAGTAGGCGGTAAGAACCGATTTTTGTCAATTCTCCCAAACGGCTCTGCTCCACTGAACGGAACGATGCGCGAAGCCGCCGCAAGCCCGCCGCACCTGGACCTCACGGCGTCTAAGGCTAACTAGCCTGCCGTTCCCAGGGGGGTATGCCAGGCTAGTTAGCCTCCTCTTGCCGTTTACGGCTGTACTCCGTTAAAAGCGCTATAAATCGCCCCTTATAGTAGTCTACCCCCCTGCCTAATACACGAGTACGCCCAGGCTAGCGGCCCACCGGCGCTTCGCTCCTGTGGCGGGCTGCCCACGCCGGCGCTAACGCCGCCCGCGGCGTCGGTACCCCCGAGCTCGCTGTCCACCACAGCGAGCTCGACTTCCGGCCCATTCCGGGGCCGTTTCGTCCCGTTCTTTTTGTAAACCACATTATATTAGGCTTATAGTACGATATACGCAGTCAGGTTATACTATAGCAGCCGTATATCAAGCGGGCGGCGCTGTTGGCGGGCGGGGAAGGGGGGCGGGGGCTGACTGGTCTACGGGGTCCCGGTGCCGTGGCGCTTGAGTCATCAGACCCCGGGGATGACGCGTCATATCCCAGGCACCAGACTCCGGGCTTTTCGGAGGCTGCTCACCGTGTGCCTGACGTCGTGGGGAGGCGCGAGCTCGTCGTTGCACACAGTGAGCCCCCGCACTGGCGCTGCCCCAAGGTAAACGGACCCTTCGTACTCGGGACATGGCATGTATTACTAAGGTATAACTATCATACTGGTTTCAGGAGTTCGCAATCCGCCCCTTCCGTGATGCTGAGGATACCCAGGGGGCGAATCGCCCGTACGTTGAGCGTCGCGAAGGCCGCCCGCAGACGACCGCCGCCCGCGCCAGTACAG
Source organism: Trametes villosa (assembly GCA_002964805.2). NCBI lineage: Eukaryota > Fungi > Basidiomycota > Agaricomycetes > Polyporales > Polyporaceae > Trametes > Trametes villosa. The sequence goes on along the minus strand of PUDQ02000056.1, from coordinate 8,134 downwards.
CGTTGCCGCCATAGACCTAGTTACGCTTGCCGCGCTTGCCGCGCTTCGCGGGGGCTCCCGTATATTCTATGAACGTCAGCGTCCCCGGTGCGGGCTGGGGGGGCGCAGGCTGGGGCGCGGACGCAGGCGGAGGGGGCGCGTGCGCGGGCGCAGACTGAACAGGCGTCGGCGCGGGCTGAAGGGGCGCCGGCGCGACCTGCAGCGCGAGCGGGGGGGGCGCGGATAGTGATGGGACCCGTGACGCCGACGCGCCGGCGAGCTGCTGCGCGCTTTCAGCGAGAAGGGCGGGGTCGATTGCAAACGTCGGGGGTTGCTGCACCTGAGCTGCGCCACCGCTCAGAGCCGGGATGTTCGTTGGCGCGGGGTGTTGCGAGAAGGCGGGGGGGAACAGGTAACCCGGTGCACCGAAAGGAGGGGGGCCGCCGGCGGAGGTACTAGTAGTAGCCGACGGTGTCCGCGCGGCATCCAAGGGAGTGGCAGTGGCATGCGCGGGACTAAGTGGTGGCGGAGGGCCGGCGTGCGCGGGACCAAGTGATGGCGGATGGTGCGGGATACCGGCCGGGGGGGCAAACGAGAAGGACGAGAATATGAAGGGTGCTGGCTGGTATCCTGTGGGCGTGGACGCGGACGCGGGCGCGGGCGAGGTCGTGGAGGCTGGTGCGGGCGCGGGGGCAGGAGCAGGCGCGAAGACGGGCGCGGGGGCGGGCGCGAGCGCGAGCGTGGAGACGGGCGTGGGCGCGGAGACGGGCGTGGGCGCGGAGACGGGCGTTGAGGCGGTAGTACCGAGGGCGGACGTCGTGGCGCCCGTAGTTCCGGGAGTTGCGGGCGTCCCGGAGTCGCCGTCACCCTCACTATTGTTCGCGGTGGCCTTACGCTTCTTGTGAGTCTGTCCAACGTCGGAGCGCTCCTTCCGAGACTGTGCTACCGGCATGACGGGTGAGAGAACGTCCTCCTCCGTGAGGGAAGCTGAGCTCCGTCGCGTGACATTTGATGCGAGAGTGACGGCGCGAATGATCTCGCCTGTGCCGTAGTCCAGTTCCTCGTCCGTCTCGCTCGTCTGTTGCTGCTCCCATCTCTCCCACTCCGTCTTGGTGAGTTTGCGGAACCGCGCGGAGTCCGTTTCCCATGCGTTGAGGAGCGTGTCGAGCTCAAGCCTTGTCTTGAGCGAGCTTGGAGCGACGAAGTTAGGAAGCGGCCAGTTGACGATCACGATGCCATATCGCGAGGTGATACGATCGGCGAATCCGCTATAGAACATCTTGCTTGCTGTATGCTTAGTCGCCTCGCCTGGAGATAAGCGTGAGAATGAAATCAGTGATCACGAGATATTGAGGAGTTACTTACGGAGCTTCCTCGCAATCAGACTGGCAATGGAACTCTGAATGGCTTGGAAAACATCGGTGCTCCGTTCGACAAGGCCTGCCGGATTGCACTTGTCGGTCAAGGAGAATGATTATAATGCAGACAATGTACTTACCCGAGACGCCACTTAGGCAGTATGCTTCAAACGAGCAGTTGACGTCGTCTAGGGTCGTTTGCATGCAGACTTTGAAAAAGTCGTATACGCGATCCGACGTCCCGAAGGTTAACGGCGGCGTGTACTGGTGCCTGGCCGTCCGGACCGCGAACAGTCCCACTTCGATACCGGTGCGCGCGTGAAGCCGCCGGAGCTAGAGCGGCATTGTTAGCATCGCGCTTCTGCGTGAGAATAGAGCCGGGTAATCACCTCTTCGTATATCCCTGCCATGGTCGCCCGCACATCGTGAAAAGCATTCAAAGGAACACTTTGTACAGACAACGTCCGCATCTCCTTCTCCTCGTCTAACTCCTTCACTAACTCCTCGGACACTTTCTCCTTCTCTTCCTTGGACATCGCGTGCCACGCAGTCTGGATTGCCTTATAGACCTCCTTATTAGAGGTTGCGGAGATCCGCGGAGCGCCCTGAGGGAGGGCTTCGATGTACGTAAGTTCCGCGACGCGTGTATCAGCGCGATGGATCTCACCATTGTTCCTCTTCTCTAACTCCTTTCTCAGAAACGCGTTCCACGGGTTTGTTTTACGCTTGGTAGTTGAGATGCGACCGTGTTGCAGGATCTGGTGCTCGTAGTACTTCTGGTCGTGAGCACCGAATTCCGCTTGCATTTTGCGAGCCTGCTCGGATATGACCTCGCGCGCTGCCGAGAGGGCATCTGCCATCTTCTCACGTTTCTCCGCCCGCTTCTCCGAGATGGCCAGCTTCTCGGCGGGTGTCTTCCGGACCCTGACAGTCAGGCGCGCCCTGAACGGCTTGCGAGGCAGGCGCGTAACATATTTGCGGAGAGCAAGGGATGCCTCGCGCCGAGCGGCGAGGCGCCTCCCCTTGCCGTATACCGCCATCTGGAGCAGTGAGCAGTGTGAGAAAAGCAAAAAGATGTTCCAGCGTGAGGATGGAGGGTTGACAGTCGAGAGGTCTTGCGGGGAGGTTGTTGAATTGCCACGTGAGATCACGTGAGGTTGCTAGACTGAGACGTCAAAGATTCAGACGTGCAGGAAGAGCACATCATGAGTAATCGAAATCGGGAGATTGAGTACATTCGAGGACTGATACATTGAGCACAAAGGTTCGGGAGAGTACAGTATACAACTACATGATCTCTACTGCTGCCCATGACGCCGCCGGACCAGGAGGAGAAGCTTGATACAAGGTCCACATGTACTTGGCCTCAAGCACAGGAAGTCCTGCCTCAACCATCTGCTTGACGAACATCCCCATCGTGTCCGAAGTCTCGCAGGCGAAGGCGATGGCGAGCTTCGAGGCGACATCGTAGCCGAACGCCTGCAAAAACATATCAAGTGACGGCCCGCATGAAGGAACACGGGTAGAGGGCGGCACAGGGAGGAAGTACGTGCGCGTGATGCCGCGGAGGTCACGCGCATACTGGTAGACGACGTCGCCCGTGAGACCATCCCCGAGCGGGAGATCGAACATCGGTTGCGTGAACAGAGGGGACGGCGGTGGAGAGGGAGAAGGGGATGGAGAGCGCGCAGGGCTTGGCGGGGGCGCGTCGCGCTCGCGCCGCTGATGCGAACGCGATACCATCGGCGATGACATCGCATGATCAGCGGGTCGAGATGCACGGGTCGGCGTCGCGGGGGGTTGCACTTGCTCGGAGTTGCCTTTGGACAGGCCGTCAGCTTATGACCTACGCATACGAAGATGACTGATAACATATGAGCGTGAACTCACCGGCCGTAGCGATGTGCTTATTCAAGAGCTGTTGCAGCTCCAGGTTGGTCGGCTTCTCCGACTGGCCATTCGAGGCCATGTACGCGATCGCTCGCTTGAAGGTGGGGACCTTCTTCCATATCGGCTTGAAAACACCCTTCGTGGATTCCACGGCGTCTTTACTACAAGCTATGAGTGAGTATCAACAAACACAGGGCGATAGACTGGGGGCGTACTGAATTGTGAAGACCGCGCAATTGCGCCCATAAGCAACGCAATACAGCCCCTCCCCACGCCCACACTCCTTGAGGTACTGGGCAAGGATGTCGCTGCCCACTGGGAGCGTGTACGCGAGCTGTACACGGTCGGCGACCGTTTTCGCGGCCTCGATCATCTTGATGGCGTCGCGATATTCCAGGATCTCGTCTGCCAACTCCTCGGAAGAGACCTTGAAGGCGATGGGAAAGGGGGTACTGTACTTCCCACCCGGTAGGAAGACGCTGTACAGGAAGAAGTCAGCGCGTGGGATTCGAAGCGTCAGAGTCATAGAATAAACTCACGGGTTCTGTGTCTTTCCCGAGCTGTCCTTCCCTAATGTAACATACCAGGCGTTCTCCTGAGATGCCGATGTGTCCTTTTGAGGAGATTCAGAGTGGTGGTGCATGTCAGAAAGCAGGGAGGATGGTATAGGGGCAGGGGATCGCGAGTGCGCGGCGAGAGATGGTCACTGGTGAGGGGCAAGCCGCAGAGCGCCCACGGCGCGTCTCGCGTCTCACGTCTCGCCTGTAAGTCACACCTGCGACCTCAGCCTCTCAGAGCATCGTAGGATTCATAGCTCTCTCCTTTATTTTGTAATCATATGCGAGGCCTAGGTACCGTGGTGAATATCTGGTCAGATATGCAAGAGGATACACACGCTGTATACCGATGAGTTCGGGTGCGCTCACATGCATTGCGCTGTTGCGGGATCTCAGACGGTTAGCGCCTCGGTGTGGCGTGCATCTGCACTCTCCGGTGGGTGCTGCGCCATTCCTCAAAAATCAATGCGTCCGTGGGTATATCTCTAATCAACTATACGTGATCTATATGTACCCTCAGAGCAGCACCTCTCATTTTCCGGGCGGCGGAGAGCAGTATCTGGTGTGATCGAGCTCGAGCGTTGTGTACTATTCGAAGCAGGAGCACCTATGAGATATTCATTGTGAAATTGACTAGCCTCGCCATATCCGCCATGTCAGCATCGTCCATGATAACCTCCGCGCCCTCGTACTGTAGCTCCTCCAATTCGCCCTGCACATCGTCTTGTCCGGGGAGTAGAGAAGCCGCCACAGCTGAGTCCGCCGCCGCACCTGCAACAGCCGTCGCGCGCTTGCCCGGTTGGCGACTTCCGGAGAAGCCTGGGAGCGCGTACAGCTGGGATATGACAGCCAGAAGGCGTGCATTGACACGCTTCCGGCGAACGCGGAACAGCTCTAAAGCGCCAGCGATGGGATCACCGCGCGAACGAGCTTCGCGCGTCGCGCGGTCGAGGGCAGCGTTCTCATCGACAATCGACCTGTGCAGCCTGTTGGTTTCCACATTGCAGCGAACGAGCTCCTCGCGCGCGCGCGCGACTCGGTTGGAATTCTTCATAGCTTGACGCAGGAGAGGCTCGGCCCACGGCTTCTCGCGAATGTCGTTCCGGGTATCGCGGAGAAGCTCGAACTCGTCGAGGAAGGTGTACTGTGTGACCTTGGCCCAATCAAGGGATGGACGCGGCGGTGTGAGGGCTTGCGCGGCGGCGTTGTATTGTTGTACCGCTGTGCGAATAGCCTGGGATCGACGCTGTAAGTTCTTCGCGATGTGCGTGCGAACCTTGTAGGCTGTATAGTAACAAGGTTAGCCATCGTGATCTGTCAGAGGATAGAAGTTCGATAAGTACTTACCTGTTTGCGATATATTCATCGAATGCAGCTCAAAGAGCCGCTGCACAACGAGCCCGTGTAGCCTCTCGAGCGCCACGCGGTACTCTCGCTCTGCAATATACTTCATGGTCTCGACGTACTCCGGCGTGTCCGGCTGCCACGGAGTGTCAATGCCCATCTTCAGTTGCAAGGCGATGACATCGCGATGCACGTTGTCCCACTTCTCCCGTAAGTGCCAGCGCTCAGTCTCCTTCTTCCGGGTGCGAGAGACATCGGCACCGTAGGTAGGGGCCGCAGGCGGAGCACTCCCGGGTGACGCGAAGGTGTAGTCGTCCGGAATGGACGTCACGAAGCTCGACATGGTGGTCGCCAGCTTGTTCCTGATCGCGCGCGATCAGGAACGCCGATTGTGGGGTAACCGGAAAGGTACTCACTCGATTCCCCGGAGTTCTCGGAGGAGTGTGACGTACTCCACCGCCGCAATGTCACCTGCGTGCTCGGAGCCTAGAGTCGCGAAGTATTCGGCCTCCTCCTTCTGCCAGCGCACGAGGTCGTCCGAGGTGTGATTGTACTTCCGAAGAATGGCCTCGACCGCGGGGGCCTCCTCTTCAATGATTTTGAGAGCCTGCCGGTAATTGTTGAGGAGCATTGTCGCGAGGTTGGCGTATTTGTCATCGTCCCACTGTTTGAAGAACATGTCAATGATCATGCGCCGATGGTATCGGCTCGCGTAGCGGGTGATCGACGCGAGCTGATTTGAGGAACTGAATATCCGCTCCATGGTCTCCAGGTCCTCGAGCCCCGCCCCTTCGATCACCGAGGGGTGATGCTTGACCTGGCACTGGTGACTATGTGAGTACCCGTGGAACGCGTTCACGCAGCACCGGCACGCGAGCCGCCGGAATTCCTCGCCCAACGAGCTCCGATCGATCGTTCCGCAGAACACACAGCCAATGTCGTACCCGATCAGCAGTCGGAACCCGAGGACCTTGAGGGATTTAGCTATGATCGCCAGAGCGTACTTCGCGCTGTAAAGAGGTAAAATGAACGCGCGTCCTAACAGAATGTGAGCATACGTACAGCTCCCCACTCTTCACCATGTCAGCTATCCACAGGATGAACCCGTGCCTGCATGCCCCCGCAAAGATACCGCTCTCGTCGAAGATACTCCACATCTTCTTGTCCTCGTCGCGCGCAGCTGCTTTCCAATTCCGCGCGCAGTGATCCCCATCACCATCGGGCGCGTCGTCATCGCCGGAATCGAGATCGTCCTGTTGATCTGCGGATTCCGCGGCGTCGGCCGGTCCAGATGCGCCGGCGCTGTGCTTGACCTCGTCCTTGTACTGGTCCACGAACTCTGTTGAGAGGAAGTAGTCGCTTTGCGTGAACTCCCGGAGGTCTGCAACTTCGCGATCACCGAATTTCGCCACTCTTTTGAGCGAGTTGTTGCCGTCGATGGCGATCATCCTTGCGAACTTCAGAGGCGGCTCATCTTGCAGCTAGATCGGCGTCTGAATCTCGATCATGATCAGAGGTTCATCAGAGTAAGTGCACCTGATAGCAGCAGGCGGGGCATGAGTTCTGGACCCTCCAGTCCGGAGAATCGCGTTTCAGGGCGACAGCCACCCGTTTGTCGACAGCGCGTAATATAGAGATGTAGACGTCGAAGCAGTCGCTGAGGGCCGTACGGTAGCGGCGACGGTAAGGCAACTAAAATATATTTATTATGGAAGGTTAACATGAGATAGCACCGTGTACATACGGCGTATGAGTCGCATAGCACCTTAGCGAAAGCTTCTAGACTGAACGAGGGCTTGCGCAACCGCAAGAGGCGGAAATGCTCAAGCGTGTTGAAGGTGATTGCGAGCGAGGGGGTTACGGGTGTTGCAGCGAGATAGCCTTGCTCCGCCATGGCAATAACAGTCGTATCCGTGGCGTCACGGCGGATGGACGCGGAGAGCGCGAGACTGTACAAATCTACGATATTGACCTCGAAGTCATATGTAGTGTCCCGGCTTTTGGAGTGCGGAGTCGCACTTTCAGCCGTCGCTGCGGAGACCTCTGGGGGGCGCGCATCGTGGTGCGCGGCTCTCGCAGCCTCGACGACGCGCGTGGGGGGCTCATCGGGTTCATTGGATGGCGGGTTGTGGGGGGCGCTGCCGTGTTGTGCAGGTGTGGCCGGGGCGCGCGTCGCGGCGAGCTGTTCGTGTGACGCCACGAACGCCTCGTGCGTCGTCGTTGCGGTCCCCTCGACTCGCGCCTCGGACGCCTCGTGCATCGTCGGTGTGGTCTCCTCGCGCCGTGCTGTGGACGCGTCGCGCGTCGTTGGTGCGGTTGGCTCGCGTCGCGCTGCCGACGCCTCGTGCGTTGTCGGTGCGGTCCCCTCGCGCTGCGCTACGGGCGCTGCGGACGTTGTCGCCGACGCATGCGGGGGCGGTCTGGAGGGTGGTGTTTCACGTGTGGAAGGGGAGTCGGCGCGCGCGTGGTCACGAACGGGCGCGGACGCCCCGCGAGCTGTTGTGCTCTCGTGTGGGGTTGATTTCGGCGCTGTTGCATCAGGAGTGGGGGGAGCGGGAGAGTGCGCGCCGATAGGACAGAGGGGGGCGTTTGACGACCTGAGAACCGAAGACGGTGGGGGAGCGGCGTCGGCAGGCGGGTAACGCCAGCGGAGGTAGGCGGCTGTGAGCGGCTCGAGGAGGGTGGACCACCGAGCATCGGCGTTCTCGAGTCGCTGACGCCAGGGCCGGGTATCTTGAGACTTTCGGAAGGGCCAGCTATAGAGAAGGTGCTGTAAGCGATATGAATATCCCTGAGGGCCTGGAGGACGCACCGATCTCCGACGAAATCCCTCAACGCATGAAGGACATCGTCACCCATCTCTCCGTCTGTCTCGTCAACCCACTCATCCACATCCATCGGGGCTCCATTGTCTGCCACAGAAACGGGATCATCGTCTTGATCAGTGGGCTCGGCGTCGTGCATGGAGGAGCTGCCGTGCGGGTGCAGCTCGCGTATTTGCCCGAT